>VXBP01001735.1:0-85773 GCA_013400115.1 Rhinopomastus cyanomelas | reverse complement strand
CTCTCTTTCTCTCTCTCTTTCTCTCTTTCTCTTTCTCTCTCTCTTTCTCTCTCTCTCTCTCTTTCTCTCTTTCTCTCTCTATTTCTCTCTCTTTCTCTCTCTTTCTCTCTCTCTCTCTCTCTTTCTCTCTCTTTCTCTTTCTCTTTCTCTCTTTCTCTCTCTCTCTCTTTCTCTCTCTCTTTCTCTCTTTCTCTCTCTCTTTCTCTCTCTCTCTTTTTCTCTCTCTCTTTCTTTCCTTCTTGTTTTCTTTCTTTCCTTCCCCAGTCTCTCTCTCACACCATATTGATAATTCATTTTCTAGGCTCTCAAGTTCCTTTTCTCTCTCTCAGTCATGTGTATGCCACCTTTTTTGGGGTTTTTGTTCTCTCTAGGAATTGTTTCCTAAGGCCACACAAACCTGATGCATGTCAGTCGTGGCTGCCAGGTCAGTTCCATGCAAACAGATCCCAGCTCTACGCTGCTGAGTTGAGCAGGTAGCTCTGATCAGGTACTAGAGGAGGTAGTCATGGACTAGTTTGGAGAGAGGTTTAGTTAACCTTTCATCTGAAGTGAATACTGAAGTAATGGGCTACAGATGAATGTTAAAGAGAATTAGTGATGCCTTTAAATGCTTGCTGGGGATGTAATTGTATTGGTATGTGCCAGGGGAATAGAGAGATTTATTTCAATACCGTGTCACTGAACAGTTACTTAAAAGGATTTAAATAGTTACCATCTTCTCAGTCTGCAAGTGTCGTGGCACTACAAGTTTCTTACAGCTGCAGCTTAATTTGATTTCCTGGCTTGTGTTTTAATTACAAGCTGACTATCTCAGTCGGGGTTGTATTATTTTTAGAAATTTTGATATGTCATAACAAAGTGAAGTTCACCTTGGGAACAGCGTATCTTGGGGAAATAACCAGAAATAGATACTATACAGAAAAATGAATCTTGGTTATTTTATAAGGGATTGGGCCTCATCCAGTCCTCTTGAGCTATTCCACTGAACTTCAGTTCACTCGCTGAACTTTCAGCCTTTCTCCCGTGTACTTCACTCTACCAAAAAGACCATTCAGGTCAACTTGACAGAAATAGATACAAGCCTGTGATTCATTTACACACAGATATTAGGTGCTGAACCCTAACTGTTCCCAAAGTCTTCACTAGCTTGATGTCTAAACTTTCTAAGCACCCATAGATCTCCTTGTTCAGGGCTGCCTTTGCCTGAACTGTTAAAGGACAATTTCTAGCTTGAAAATATCAAATTTCCTTGAGTAATCAGGTAGAGAAGATAGAATTTCCTGGGGTTTTTTTTCCCTAAAAAAAATACAAGCAGGATGTTGACCTGCTGGAACAGGTCTGAAGGAGGGCAATAAGGCTGGTGAAGGATGTGAAGAACAAGTCTTACAAGAAGCACCTGAGGAAGCTGTGACTATTCAGTCTAAAGAGGAGCAGGCTCGGAAGAGACCTTATTGTTCCTTGGAACTCCTGGAAAGGAATTTGTATAGAAGTTGGTGTTGGTTTCTTGTCTCAAGTAAGGGGATATAGAACAAAAGTAAATAGTCTGTAGTTGCTCTAAAGAAAATTTATGTTTAGACATTAGGAAAAAAATTCCTTTTTGAAAGAGTCATCAAGCATTGGAACAGGTGGCTGAATGGTCATTCCTGTAAGTGTTGCAAAGTCATGTAGATATAGAGCTTAAGGACACGGCTTAGCAATGGGCTTGGTACAGTTAGGTTAATGGTTGGACTTGATGATCTTCAAGATCTTTCCAACTTAAATGATTTTACGGAATTTTGAAGATACTGCGAATCTCAAGTATCAGAACATCCAGATAGTTTATTGGAAATAGAAATTAATAAGCAGGAATAGTCCTCCTGCTTATTAGATTATTTGAGGAAAAAAAAGAAGAAGAAAAGCAATCCCTTTCTTAGGTTGTTCCTATCAGACAAGAACAAACACTTCTTTGTTCTTTCAAAGAACAAGAATGGAAACTCAGGCCCTCAGCACAGAGATGTACCTGAAATACCTGCATATGCTACCGTGAGACACAGGATAACACATAATTCTGAATGTAGAATGTGTTGTCACATATCATTACTGGTCCCTGTAAGATACCCCAGTTTTTCTGACGTCAGTCTTAATACTGCTTACTCAATAGATACTTAGGTTCTCTTTAATTTTTTTTCTTTGGCAAATATCCACAACTTGGCATCTAAATAGCTGCCCAAAACTTTCTATGAAGCTATGAAATGACATGGCAGCTAGTTAACCGAGATGATGCTTACCATGGTTTGTAGCACACAGGTTCTACTTTACTGTACACTCTTGAACTCATGGGTCTGATACCACTGTTTTTATGAAAGCAGTATCAGTGCAGTTAGGATCAGTAACACATCTATGTCTGAGTTCAAAAAAGATGCAGATGATCACAGAATCATAGAATCATTAGTGATTGGAAGGGACCTCAAAAGATCATCTAGTCCAATCCCCCTGCCACAGCAGGTGATCCAGATATAAAAAGAAAATTTTAAGAGTTGCAAATACAGTGGAAAGCCAGGAGCCAGTCACTCACAAAAGCCAGGTAAAATAACCTTAGCTGACTATCTATGTTTATGGACACGTACAGAGACACGTTCATGGGAAAAGCAATTAGTTCAGAGTGTTTCATTAAAATTCATTACTGCTGAGAAGGAATTTATCATTATCTCCTGATTCTCAAGCAGAAAGGCAGCTACAGAGAGCATTCAAAAACTATTTCAAATCTACTTGTAACAGAATATTAGTGTTCTAAGACATAACTGTGTAAGTAATGGCAAGAACAGAATGTGATACCAAGCAGAACTTGGGGAGAAATATTTAAAGGTAGAATATAGATATCCATACTGAACTTTGGCAAGGATATAGAAGATAAGCTTCACATTCTAGAAAAAAAAATTGGTATATCATTGAAGTAAAAACTGTTTCTGGTTTCTATCTTTTCCAAGACAGAGAAGTCTCCAAGATAACATTTCCTTCCTCTTACTGGCTTAGTTTCAGACTATAGAAATTGACTTGTTAAATTTTCTTTCCACACAGTTATAGAAAAACAGAGATTTTGCTTTTTGTTTCTTCTCACTTAATTTTAAACCACAAATTTAGTATTTAAATTGGAACTACAGTTGCTATTAACTCTCTCTATAACACATATTGTAGAATAAACTGCCACATTAAAAAAAAAATCAGATGACTGGAAAGTAATCTTGTATTATTTGAATTTTTTTTTCATCTAAATGCTATTTTTCTGCATGTAATTTAGTGGGGTAGATCTCACCTTCAAAAGATCTTTATTGTTTATTTTGTAAAATCATAGCCAAACAATTCTGTGTTAACAAGCAGATAATGACCTTATGCCATTAAAGTGCACTCATGAGATTACATTCAAATAAAAATATTCTGCTTTCTGATCTTACAAATGTTGAAGCGAATGGACCAGGTGCTCACAAAAAAAGGTGCAAATCACAACTTATTTTGAATCCATTTTTATGTTTAGAAATTGTTTCTAAATGTTCTGATTGGTTCAGAAACAGTCTGATGCCACTGCAAAAGAAAATCAAGCACTAAATACAGCACCTAGCAGAGGCACAGGCATGTTGGTGGTAATACAAGGCTGAACAGTCCTTCTTAGAACCAAACCTACTAACACAATTTTTCTTGCTGGTTAGCTTTGTTTCCACAAAATTTGTCACTTCAATCACTGGTTCTGAGTGCAATATTATGACTTGTTCGAAGTGCATCCTGCTGGAAAGCCTTAGGAACTGCCAGAGGAAGATGCAATTATTTCTGTTCACTAGAAATCAAGAAGCTGTAGACTAAGGGCAAAACTTCAGAAGACTAAATTCCAACTTCTTTAGTTTCATCATGCAACCCTCTAAGTTTCTGACTTTCCTGCACACCTGCTATCCCAACATTTCACTTTGGTTTTCCCCTAGAAATTTTCCACAGTAATAGAGACCCACTTTATCGTTAGTGAATGTCTGTCTCATAATCATAATAATGAAGCCATTAAGTAAATCTTTATCCAAGCACTACATTAACGAACAGGCTCTAACTTGTATAATATGTATTATTTTATATACCAGTACACAAATACAAGGTTAATAAGTCATATCCTATTAAAAAAATATACTAGTATAAAGTCAGCTGTATTCCTTTCCTCCACCTTTCCAACATCCCATTAACCCCTTCCACAAATATTTACCTTCATGAATCAGAAACATGGATGAACACACATGTTAAAATGTTATCAGTCTGTTATTACTACACTACAGGTTAATAATTATCTGTTGTTACTGTGTCTGTGTGTCTAGAATGACATCTACAAAAGAAAGCAGCTATGTATGGGTCAGGTTAGACAACTTTTAATTAGCACTGTTAATTACACGCTTAAATCTACATTGATTACAAATCTCAGTGATTTCACAACAAAAAGATCTGCCTGAAGTGGTTCTTCTGATGTCACAAAGACTGCTGAATGGAGCCCATGGATAAACACTGATAGATTGGCAGAAATTTAAAAATCTTTCACGGAATGACACTTTGCTGGTGGTGCCCTTTCTTACTTTTTCTCTTTTCCTCATGTGTTATAATCTGTTAATGGCAAACATCTGTAATTCACACAACATGGCTTATTATTCAAAGATATTTTATTTCTACTGTTATGCTCAGAATCTTGTTTATGGGAAAAGAGGAAACACACCCCATATACAAACCAGAGAATTTTATTGTTAGCATAATTGAAATCTTAAGAGTCTATTCAAGAATTACTACAAGCCCTGATCTCATTATTACAGAAAAAAGAAAAGATAATTAAAGGAATTAATACTTCTAGACATAAAAAATGGCAGTAATGACAATAATAGCAAGAGAGTTTAAAAACTCTTCTTAGCCTGTGGCCCTTTTCCTGATGCTGGACTCACCATTCTCTTTCTCCTCTGGATCCCAGGTCGGTGGCTCAGTCTGGTAGTGGAGATGCATTAAGGTGAAGTTTTCCAGAGCCCTTGCTGGGAGGAAGATGATAGTTATGTCAATGGTTTATTCTTTCTCAATCTGCGATCCGCTTGAGCACATCTTTATAAGTGTGCTAACATATTTCTGCACCATTTCTCATTTTGAATTTCTCTGCAGCTCCACGTTACATCTGAATTTGCAGTACGTGCTGAATTTTGCAGATGGTGAATACTTCTTTATTTTCTCTTCATTACTCCTAAATCTAGCTTTGCCCAGTTCCAGGTATTCATTTTTCTAACTGACCTCTGCCGAGCTGTTTACAACAGTTGGTGCTGTTAGTGCCAGCCTGTGCTCCATCTCAATCTTTTCTCAACCCAGCCCTGAACTCCTCTACACTGCATCTTGCCTCTTTGCCTCTCAAGGTTTCTGCTATTGTGCCAGAACTGAATATCTCTACATGACATCATTGTGTTAAGCCTGAAAATATCTCATTCTACATAAAACAATTACCTGGCAGTACAATCTCTACAAAACTATGGTTGCTCCATTGTCATGGCTTAACCCTCCTAAGGAGTGATAAGCAAAGGTAAATCAAACCAGCCATATCCACCTGACCAGATGAAAAAAACCTCTCTTACAGCTAAATCAAGTAAAATCAAAGCTGCTGGTACGAAAACACAAGTTCAGACCAGCAAATCTGACAAGCCTCAGAATCCTCAGGACAAACTCAGTGCAAAGCCTGTGTCCTGTTACCAGAAATGGTTGCCTTGTTACACTTGGAATGTGGAAAATACTACCACCACAAATATATCAATATATTGCACAGTAAATATTCAGTTGAAATAACACTATTTAAAAATAGATGTTTTCTGTCTATTGCCAAATGATTAAGGTAAAAAAAAAAATCTATATTAACAGCTTCCTGACACATAATTGTGAGTGTGCCCAGGCACAAACTTTCCACAGAAGCAGCAAGTTGGACAGAAAATGCAGGATATTAATGCAGTTGGTTTTGTCTCATACCATTTAGGTCACTAAAGAAAACCTCTCAGGAAAAGCTGCCAGTCACTGAGATTAGTGCTGGACTAAGATTTAACAGTGCTTTTCCTTTTCAGACATTGTGAATAATGATCACTAGCTTCAAAGACACTATAACAGTTCTATGATGATTTATGGGATTATTAGTATTTTCTAACACAGTTCCACAATAGCTAGAATGTAGTGGGCAGGATGTCCTCACAAGCATTTTGCAGAAACATTAACATCTATGTCACATGAAAAAGAAATATTGCATTCTCTGTTTTTCCACTGCAATACCCACAAATGTTCCATTTTAACAGTAACAAGCTGAACCTGCCCCCCAGTCAGTTATCTAATCTTTCCCTCCATGATCCCTTTCCTGTTGTCTAGGTCTGTATACAGCACAAAAAACTCCTGCCAGAGAGCTGGGCTTTACCATGGCTCACAGAGGTCTCTATAAACAAATAGAAAAACACACTAATTTTTCCAAACACACCTCACATGTGCTCTCTGTGGAGGGCCTAACTTCTCAAATAGACCTCACTGGGTATTTTAATTGTCTCTAAATACACAAGAGTAAAACATCATTTGTGTAAAATAAGCCATTGATGGAAGCCTAAATTACTACTTTTCCATTGCTGAGTATCACTCTGGATTAATTTTCAAAGGCAACTGCCAGTGCTAATCTCCTAAAGATGCTCTGTCAGTCACAGCTTTATTGCTTCGCAAAGAGTTAATATTGCACAGATTGCAGTGGTGTCTGAAGAAAGGAGCTGCCAGTCAACTTGCCTGTGAACCTATGTCTTTATAAACTGTTCCCAGTTAGAAGGAACTATTTAAATCATGGCTACTCAATCTCCCCTTGTAATGGTGTAAACAGAAAGAACTTTAAATGCTTATATTATTAGCTACTGCATTTAATGATTCAGAAAGTTAAATAAAGCTGCCTACCCTTCCCTGGTGATTGCCTTTTGCTTTTAGAAACAAAATATAATACAGTCAATTTACATTTGCTTAAAGATTGATATCGCTGAAATTAATGATGTGGTAGACTAAAGAATAGTGAGTGAGCCATGAAGTTGTGAATGGTTACAATAGAATGTAGTAATAAGATGGCAAAATCTGCCTGAATTTTGTAGTTGCCATCGCAGCACAGGAGATTCAAAATAGCTCTCTTTAGTCTCAGATCCATATGCCTTGTTATGCCTTCTCTATGCCAAATGTAAAAGGCAACTTGCCACAAAAAACCCAAGCCATATAGATAAAAGAAGTTGAATTCCTTTTATTAATTGCAAAATACAGATGTGAGAGTGCTGTAAAGAGCTGGACTTCTCAGTTCATGCTTGCCACCATTCTTCATTCCATCACATCATTAACTTAAAGTGCATCAAAAATACTCAGACACAGTTTATTTCTTCTGACCCATGAGCAAATAAAAGACAATTCAGAGATAAAATTTCATTCCACCAAATATTTGGTCTTTTTCTTTTTTTGCTAATAGTTTTGGTTTAGGCTCATTTGTACATTGAAGCCTAGATTTGCAAATAGTGTAATCAGTCCTTATGATGTCATGGGTTCAGAATGACCACTTTATAACAATGAAGATCATATTCTGTTGCCAGTGCATTTCTCTGATGTAAATATACAGATTTGGATTTGAAAGAAATTTAAAATCTATTTCAAAGAAAATACGGGTCACACTGACAGCCAGGTAGGAGCTGCCTCTAAATAAATAAACAAACAAATAAATAAAGCAGCTTCTAAGATAGTTGTAACAGAAATCAATAGCTGTTTGGATAAAAAAACAGATAGGCAGCTTAAGGTGTGCACGCTGCCAACTTTTCCAAAAGGTGGTTTTCATTTACAGGGTGTAAGCACCAAACCCTGGTGTTTGCGCCCGCCACGCTGTTTACACCCATGTTGAAAACCACAGTGCCTATTTCTCAGATTGTTCTTAGTTATTTCATCCAATAACTCTATAAGTGATTGCAATATGGCTTAATGTGGGAAGAATGAGCATCGGCTAATTTTACCAGGTAACAGAGATGCTAAGCTGAACTAGCCAGACGTCACAGACCAATCTTCAGAAGGGAAGGGGCACAAGACCAAACTATTGCTTTACATTTAATATTCCAGAGTTCAAGAAATCTATTGTTTTCTTTCAAATTAGCACAGAGGTTACTGTAAATGGCTTTGGCATTTCTCACCAGAGTTCCCCTTTATACCTCACTTCTTGGATTTATTGCATATGAATTCCTGCAGCTCACTTTCTTGCTTGACTGTGATGTTTTTAACACTTGACTACCTCTGTACAAGTACATTTCTATCAGTTATGATCAGTCATCTGGTGCATAAACAATCCTCGAGTCTAGGTTAAGTTGGTGTCAGTATGTTGTGTTAGCTGGAATCTTACTTACGTTTGTCTTCACTTCCAGCATGTTCCGGGATAGTCTCTACAGACCTCCACACGCTCACCTCACCCCTTTTGTTCTGTTCAGCCTCAGCCTTCCAGCACACATTTCTTTGCTAAAAGGAAAATTTTAATTTGGTTTTTGCTATTTTAAGACGTGCGTGTACTTTCCTTCTTGTCAGTCTATAATATTTCACTTGTCTCAAAGCTCTCCTGTCAGATGGCTTCAATGTCATTTTTGTGTTTAACGTGACTTGGCTGCAACTTCTATTTGCATGGCTGGGATGAGACTTTAAGGTTAAAGGCTGGCTAGTGGCTGGGCACGTTGTGTGATTGTCTTTTACAGAACATGTATTTTCATGTATGAATCCCTCACTCTAAACTGAACTCCAGAAGACAGGCTCAGGTGTAGAGTCCTGGACCTTAATACAAATTCAATGATTTAAATTCTACCTCAAAAGCCAACTACATGTGTGAAGTTTGAAGTCCAGTTTTGGGAGAAGTTTGTTCCTTCTCTCTAGGCGGTTTCGTGCTCAGTACTTTACTTGTTTTTGGACAGCCTCAGAAATGTGTTGTTCTTGACAGTCCTTCATTCCAGGAGCAAGATTTTTACGGAATTCAAGCCTCTCAATATAAATCTCCAAAACAGCTTCTTTCTCTGGAAGTAAAACTGTTAAACTTTTTCATCTTTATTGTACCATCGCTCACTTTAGGTAAATGGGAAATGGGACAGAAAACAAAGGAGTCATAACAGCAGGTTAAATGTTATGTGAGCTATGAAATGCTTTCTGCCTTAAGTACTGGCAGCACCTAAGCTGCAACAGAGCCTTCTCATGGCGTTCGTAATCACTGACATAAATAGATTCCCTTGGTACTAAATTAGGCATGAGACAGATGAACACCAAGGCAGAGACACTGAAGAAAATTGATTACCTTGAAAGATAAGAACAAAGCAGATATAAAATATACCTGGATACTTTTATACAACAGAATTTTCAATTTTTATTACATGGAATCATTAAAAACGAGTGAGTTGCAGCACCAGAAAGTGTCACTTGAAAACTCAATATGTGGTTAATGCAATTATTTTTTATTATTATGGAACCAAAAAATAATAACCAGGAAGGAAACCAAAAATCATAAGCAGTAGCCAAAAGTAATAATAATCTTGACTATTTAAACACAGAGTGTAGCTTTGTTTTGTAAATTGCCATTGGGGGGATGCTTTCATTTATGCGCTTTAATTACAATTATTGAAAGTAAACAACAGGTGGTGAAAAAAGAGCAGTTTTACATGAGCAACATTGCATCATCAAAAACTTGGCAGTGACCTCTGTCACTTAGCCCAGACTGCTCAGAGTAGGAATAATTTCTGAGTTTCTTGGTTATTTGGTTTGGAAGATCTGCAGAGATTGATGTGATAACTGTGAGTGTCTTGTTTCTTCTCTGAAATAGATGTACACTGTATTACTTATTCCCAGTAAGTAGTGAATGTCCCTATCTTTGCAACCTGTCACAGCTGCTTTTTGCCTTCTTGTTGTGCACCTCTGAGAATCTTTTGGCTTCTTCTTCTCTCTAAAAACTATTTAGGCATGAAAATTGTAAATAGGTCTCCTGTTAGTCCTCATCCTCTGACTAAACATGTGCAGAACTCTCAGTCTTTCACTACACTGCAGTTCCCTAAGTGTCTCAGCAGCCTTCCACAGGACTCTCCAGCTTGTCAATCATTTTCTGACTTGGTGACCCAAAATGGAACACAGTATTCTAGATGAAACTTTATGAGTCTTGAGTGGAAAGGAATTCCTTCCTCTGGTTATTCTTATCCCGATGCATTTACGGACAAAGACATGGCAAATTTGTCTCCAAACCACCTACACTGACTTTAGCAAAGCTGGTACATAGCTATTCAATTAATGGTCTCCACTGATCCATCCCAGATGCAGGACTGTGCATGTGTCTTTGCTGAAATTCATGAGGCACCTTTTGACTCATTCCTCCAACTCACTACGGTCCCTCTTAGCAGCACCTCTGCTTTTCATCACATATGAGTATTCCTGCCATTTGTTGTCATCTGCAAAGCTGTTGAGTGTTTCATCCAATTATCCAGAATGTAAGTGAAGTTTTAAATAGCATCATCCTTGGAATTTACTCCTGAGAAAGGCTACCAGTGAAGACATAAACAATTGCCAACCAGTCTCTGAGCACAGCTGTTCACTTAGTTTTCCTCAAATCTTATGACTCATCTGTCCAGTTCCTAGTTCCCTAGTTTGGCGTCAAGGACTCTGCAAGCTTGAAAGAGTTGTTAGAGTCAAAGGAACTGGCAACTTAGCAAGTTACTTAGCAAGTTACTTAGCATCGTAAAAAGTTGTAGTGATCAGGAAAAATCACCAGGTGAAGCCCTTCTGGCTGAGACACCTGATTGTCCTGAAAGTGTCTGAAACAGGACTTCTCAGGAAGTATGTTGAGGCTGAGCAGCCAATGGTTCCCTGGACTTTCCTTGTTCTTCCTGAACATGGCCATAACGTTTTCTGCGACAGTAATCCTTGAAATCAAGTCATCTGCATCATCTAGCTATGGGTCCACATTGTCTTCTGTAGCTGGTGATAAGCCATTATTTTGCTTCTAACGTCTTTCACCAGTTCCAAACCAATGCTTGCTCTTCCTACTTCCATCCCTCTGTGCCTGCGTGATCCATCTACATTCCTTTCAGACAGGCCCTCCCTGCTTCTGCTCTCCCTGCATTTTCTGCTTTGTATTTCCTCTGGGATTCCCCATTCAGCTAAGCTGGCATCCTGCTATTCTTCACAGAGAGTTTCTCACAAACAACAGTTTTAGATTACAAAAGACTGTTTTTCACAGCTTTCAGTCACAGGGGCAGATACTGACATCAATCAATCTGCTTAACTCCACTGAGATCAGCGAAGGTACTTCAGTGAGTGCCAGCTCTGATTCTGGGTCATTCATAGAGTTTTAATCAATTATGATTAACAGTGATTAAATTGTTCATGACACCCTTTGCAAGATTTATTTACGATGCCTTTCACGCAGTTCTTTGGCATAACAGCCAACACACTGAAGTACTAAAGAAAGAATATTTTGTTCTGAGAGATACATTGTTCCATTTTACAACATATTCCCTAGGTTGCATTTTTTATGAAATACATTTTTTTAATGAAATTATCTCTTCTGCATGCTCAGGAAATGGAAAAGAAGATGTAGTTATACATTCTTCACAATAGTCTTTCGGTCTACGGTATAAGATCGCATTACTGCAAGTGTGGGTTTCACACACAGAGTTCTTCATTTGAACAAAGCAATAACAAAGAAGAATTTCACAATTATAAACTGAAGTATCCAATGGCATGTAATGCAACTTTTTATGTGAGAAAAAATTCCAGTGGCATTTCTTGTTGTGTTGCTTTCTCTATAGCATAAGTTTGGTTCTATTCCTTGTATAAAGATGAAAATATGGAACTTGAGGAGATCACACGTGTACTCACCAGGTCTAATTACAGTCTTACATTAAACAAATTTAATTTTGGCAATTTTCTTATTATTTTCTGCCTCTTAGTTGCCATGAAAGTGCTGACTGTGATGACAGCAAAGCCAGCCTTCTGTTTGATGGGATCAGTTTTAACACCAATACTCAGATCGATGGCTCTATCTGCAAAGACACACTGAAAATCTGTCTCACTCTTCAGTGCAATCAAAATCTTTGTGTTGCTAGGAGAGCAAGCACCTATATGTTTTGATCCAAATTTATTATTATAAGAGTCTCAAAACCTAATTTAACTAATATCTAACATTACTTCAAAGTACAAATTTGAGTAACCTTTGGTTCACAGACTGTAGACCATCATTGCAATTAGCAATTAGATATACAACGGAAAGATTAAACAAAGAGGTTTTTCATTATTCAATTGCCCCTATCAAATTAAGGTGTGAAGATTTCTGTGAATGGATGAGGTCTGTATCTGGTTCTGTCTAAATTGCTCCAGAAGCAGTGTACTTCAGGTCTAGTATCCAAACAGGGAGTCTGTGGAGCTGCTGTCAAAAACATGCTCGTGCAAGCAGGGGTAGCCTATTTGTTAGCACAAGTGTCTTTCAAAATAACTATGGAATTCCTACATGTTTATGATTGTGGTCATGATTATACATACTGAGACACAGAGACGTGTAAAACACGGAAAAAAATCTGACACAAATAGATAGATCAGTGGATAAACAAAAAAAGACAAGCCTTTGCAGCTTCTCAGCAGTTCTGAGAGGAGCACAGTTGCTTATCTCCTGCCTCTTTTGCTCCCCGGTGTCCTTTTTTGTATTTCTCCAAACACACCACATCTCCTGCACTGACAGTGGCAAACAGCACCTCCCCACTCAGCACAAGCCTGTGGGTCTCTCTGGGGAGAGATTCTGTGTGACAGCCAGGAGCCTGCTCAGCCTCAGCCCAAGGCTGAGTGCAGTGTTTTCTGTGACACACTCTTTGAATAAGACTAATGTTGCCAGAGTTTTGGCAGCCCGACCTTAACACTGTAACCTCTCAGCCTGCACTTCTCATCAAAAAGGACCCCAAAGTACCCTAAATTCTCCAACAATTACACTGTGTCCAGATCCATTTAGCTAGTTTAAACCAAAGCAATCCCCACCTAGAAATATGCTGCACTAAACTAATGGATGAGGTGCCCACGATTGCATATAAAATTTATACCTAGCATTAATAATCAATAAAATAACATTAGCAATATTCATGTTCACTAGCAAACAATTAAAATTGGGATGCTACAAAAAAGCATAAATTATTGTATTGATTCCTGATGCTTGGCTTCCATATTACTATTTACAGTGCTTTTGTCTGTTGTCAAATTCTGTCTTCTTTTACAGTTTGGGGGAGTATGTGTGTGGAAATAAACTCCTTACACCCAGGGTATTTTTGTGAACAAGATGGGAGCTCTGTGTATTATTTCTGGACAAATGCCTTTGAAGAACTAAAAGGAGATGAATGACTTGACTCAAAGACTATTCAGTCAAAGAAATTGATGCACAAATGTAATGCTCTTAAAGATGGTACACAAGAATACTATACTCAGTTTGTGAGCTGTCTTTTCATCTTGCTTTCCCGCCAGTCCAAAAGCCTTTGGGATTTCTGTAGTCTGCTACAGACTGCTTAACTTTGGGTATAAGAGAACCTATGTCCACTCACATCACTCCATTTGTGTTGAGCAGCACTTGGAATTTCAGCAAACTTCCTTTTTTGAAGTAAGCGGAATTAAAGGCATTTATAGAAAGTTAAAAACCTTCTATTGCTATCAAGAGGTAGTGTTCATCAGTGAATTGAAAAGTACATGGAAAAGTATCCAGAGAGGAGAAAATTAATTTTCATTACCAGGCTTCAAAAGAAAAGAACGCTTGGTCAAGTTAACCAAGAGGATCTGGAATGAAATATCAAAGAGATTTTCTAGTCATGAGAAAAAGGGGTTTCTTGATTTTTTTCCGTACTGCCACAACAGCAAAACTTTGCAAAACCATTTTGATAAGCACTTCAAGCACGTACGTCTTTCCACTTACCACAGTTGATATCCTCTAATTATTTCTGGTTTCAAAGGATGCCTTTGTTTGTGAGATGATCCTTTCATCAGATACAGTGTTTGTTAAACCTGCATCCTTGCAAAAGTGCCAGGACCACAATTTAAATGTTTAGACCCATTCTGTAGTAATAATTAGATTATATTGATTTTTCTTCAGGCATCTTGAGCTAGCAGATTATTTTGAATAGGATTCATACTAGACCGAGAAGGTCTAAACAATATTATGTGTATTAAATGCACTTCTGATTATTCTTCTCCTTGCACGTAGGTTTTATCAGCCAGGTTTTACATGAAGGAACATATTTATTTTATTTGCACTTCTACTACACTGAAATGATTACAATGCTAACACATACTGTGAGGTCCTTTCTTCTACAAAGACAGATACATACTTTATTTTACACAGCTTGACTGTGCATCATTAGAATCAGCTGGACTATTTATATGGCATAATATTAGATAAACATATAAGCCTTTGCTGGGCTGAGACTTAACTATATACATAAGTCCCTAATTCATCACAGCTTTGTAAGTTCCACTTACTTTAACTGAGTTACTTGCAAATTATAAAAAGAGACAGAAAGCAAAGAAGAAAGGGAAAATCCTTCACTTAGGCAGATGCTTGGCACGGGCAAGTTTACAACCAACCGCTGAAGTCTGGGAAAATTATAATAGGATGACAAAAGACCCCATACCTTCAAGCATTAGGCAATCTGAAATGGATTTTGCTGCTGCCATGATAATCAATACGAAGAACAGTTTATGCAAAACACAGTAAGATTAATAGTATATTATTCCCCCTCTTCCACAGTTACAGGAATACATTCAGTATTAATGCTAATATATTTAATTTAATGATTAATCTGGAGTGACTGCAGAAGTTATGGACATTTAGGAAATGATCAGTTTGTAATTCCATATGTTTAATATTAAAATAAAATGCCTCACACTGATACTCTGGTAGATGTCACTTCACAGTGAATTAAAATTGCTTCAGACCTAAAGAATCAAAGAAGAATTCAAAATTATTCTGCTATATAGTCACACTCACGGATATAATTAAAGGTCTGTCAGCACTTTCATTACATAAAACCATTTTTAAGCAGTTTATAAGTTGGCCATGACATTTTGCTCAAAGCTGGAAATGGGCTGTGAGTTTCCTGCCTGGGAGTGAATTTTTGTTTCTTATGAATGTAATTGAAATCACATTATTTTCCTGTGTTTCCCATCCATGACAAAGGGGTTAAATAACACTGTCTGTTTTTACGTTCATCCCACACATAGAAAATAGCTCTGTGCTCCAATTTAGCACCTAACAGATAATTAGGTTCCATCAATATGTAGAGAAATAAAACAGATTCAGGACACAGGGTAGACCACTGCTCATAAGTGTACCATTTGCTGCACAGCCCTGGTTTGGTTTTTCACCATCCCAGCTAGACTGTTCCCACTGTTCAGGGGTAATTTGGGGAATAGCACAAACTAGAAGCTGTTTGGATGTAGCTGTGCAGTTTTGGAGGTCTGGGTGGGCAAGGTCTTAGATACAAACTAAGACAAGACATTTGGCCTTAGATCAAGATGCTATTTGCCCTTTAACGGATGATAAAAAGATGAGCCTGATTTGTTGGTGTACTCCTACTCTTGGCATGCTTTGCCAATACACACTGGTCAAAGATGAATCATAGAATACTAGGTAGTGAGGGCCTTCAAGCTTCATCTGGTCCAAGCTTTCTTGGAAAAGGGATAGGCTAGATAACATGGTTCAGCACACTGTCAGCTGAATCTTAAAGCTGTCCAATTTTGGGGACTCCATCACTTCCTTGGGAAGATTATTCCAGTGATAGATTGTCCTTGTGAAAATTTTTCTTCTTGTGTCTAATAGTAATCTCTGCATGAGTACCTTGTACCCTTTACCCTTCATTTTTTTCATAGGACTCCTTGTAAATAAGGAGTCTTCCATTTTCTTTGTGTGACCCTTTAAATACTGGAATGTGGTGATAAGGTTGCCCCTAAGCCCTCTTTGCCCAAGGCTGAATATACCCAGTTCTCTCAGCCTTTCCACATATGACAGCTTCCTAGTCCTTCAATCATATTTGCAGCCCTTCCCTAGACCCTCTCCAGTCTGTAAGAGTTATTTTGCACAGTGAAGACTAAAACTGAATGTGTGACTTCAGAAGTGCTGAGTAGAGCAATACAAGTCCTGTTGGCCTTCTTTGCCACAGCAGCACACTGTTCACTTATATAGATGCACAGCAAGCACCAGGCCACCTTCCACAAAGCTATTCTCCAGTCTGTGCTATGGATTATATTTTTCCATGTACAAGCTATGGGTCCTTGTTCTTCATCAGGTTCTTAATGGCCTAACTCTAAGATGTCCAGGTCTTCCTGGGTCTCTCTTTCAAAGTGTCCAGTGTTCCACGCAATCTGGCAGCATCAGCAAACTTCGAGGCACAGTTGATCCATCATCCAGATTATTTATGAAGATATTAAACCACATAGAGCCCAATATTAAGCCCTGAGAGGATCCACTTGTGACAGGTTGTTTATTTGAAAAACAGCACAGTTCTCTTGTCCACACCAAAAAGCCTTTAGTTTCTCTAGGAGGAGGCTACGGGAAACTGTATCAAAAGCCTTGGAGAACTAGAGTACTACTACCTGGTACTGTACTACTTGGAGTAGACAATGTCCACTGCTCCCCTCTCATCAGACGAGCAGGTTACTTTGTGATCAGGTTTGTTTGGTCAATCCATGCTGAATTTTCACAGTCATGTGTGTCAAATGTTTCTACATATTTCCAGTTCTGCATGTGCTTACCATGTGAACTATAACATAGTGGTCAAGGACCATTTTAAGATAATTTAACTTAATTCTAGATGAAAGAAAATTCATTTCCAAGAAAGGTTTAAGACAGAGAATAATATTGCTCAGCTATTAATATAAGTATTTATCAAAAGTGCATTATTATTTTAGCAGAGCTTTGAGAAAATCAAAGGGTGAGATTATGACAGGATTATTTAAAGAGGGTCAATTCACAGATATGCTGCTTCATTGACTGTTGTGAGCTTTGGAGGCCAGAGACAAGAGTAATACATGCATTGTCACTGCCAAGGAATCCTTAGTTAAAAACACGCTTGCGCATTCCCCGGAGAAATCATGAAATTGCTGAAGAAGTTCAAGGAGATCAGCATTCCCATCCTCCATTCAAACAAACCTTTTCCAGTATATGGAATATTTCCAGTGCTTCTCTCATCACCCTGAACAACATCCCAAGTGGAGTCACAAGTTGTTCTCATGACTTAAACAGTACAAGCTCTATTTACTTATGAGCAAGTATCATCAGGAAATATGACTTAATTATTTCAATCACATTAATACTCACATTGACTTTTAAACCATAAAACTCACAAACAATTAAACCCTCCATGAGAAGATTACTGCAACCTCTTTCACTTCTGTCCCTGCTTAAGAAGGTAACTAAGAGTTCTCCAAGAGGTCATGTTTTTGGAAGAGCAACACCATATGGTTTACAAGGACATTCAGAAAGCACTCAACAGCAGGAGATTTGTCTGTCTTATACGATTACCAGTGTGTTGTAGTTTGAGTTTGGTGGGTCTTAGCCTGAGGAATCAGGAGTTGCTATGACAACTGTTGACAAGCAGCTCAGAATTTGAAACTCCCCCTTCGCTTCAGTCAGCACCTCTGTGAACAAACATTTGTGGAAGTGGAAATTGAAAAAAATCTAACTAGTACTACTAGTTTTAAGCTTCCTGTTTCTTATTGGGAGTTAGTCTTTGTTTGGAGATAAAGAGCATTGTCACTGGACCTTGGCAGAGCAGCCATCTTGCCCTTTGGAACATGCTGAATGGAGAGAGAGTGGTAGATGGGAACCTCAAAGATTAGTGGAGGAAAGGTTTCACCTGCAATCCCTTGTTAGTTCAAATGGAGGAAGAGAGTCTTCCCACACTGGACTGTCTTGAAATTGTATACAGCAGGGCGCTGACTTGTAAAGCAACCACGAGCACTGAAGAATGGATGAGAAATTGACATCGTGTTTCCACAAGGAAAGAGCAGCTGAAGGTTTCTGTTCCCTGAAGGGGTGGAGGTAGCACCTGAGCCCAGTTAGTAAGAACATGAGATTTATCTCTGTATATGTTGGTGCTGGGGTTTTTATGTTGTGTGAATTAAATGTGTCTTGTTTTTTCTCCAAAATCAAGCCAGTATTAGTTTTTCCCTGTGACTTTATAAGTTGTTTTAAACCCTCCTTGTTTACTGTTGTTTCAGCCCATTAGTGTATTAACTGAATTAGTTGGTTCATCTCATCTCAGGCCTGATCAACAGGATCAACTGATGGCATGCTGGCACAGTGATGCAACATTTGACACTTTTTACATGGAAAACAATAATTAAAACTAATACAGTGTCATCAGTTCAGCTAAGATAGAAGAAAATTATCTGCCTGCACTTAGATTCAGATTATTTTTAGTAGCTAAAGATGACAGAACCTTAGTCACAGGAATATTATTATTGCTACTGGGGAAAAAAAAGGAAATAAATAGACCATGCTCCTTCAACAAAAATAAGGGTAGTTACCTGCTTATAAAATTGGGAGCAACATAACAAAAAAAATCACAAAGGAAAAATGCAAGTAAAGAAAGAACAAAACACATGACCAACGATCACTTGAAATGTAGCCCTCTCCACAGATATTTTACACCCAAGATGTATCACAGGTGTGAGCACTAAGGACACCAAGACATGTTTCCCTTTAATAAAACCATGTCAAGCTGGATCTACCCTTACTGAGTAACAGTGATGATCAGGAGTAGTAAATTACAGGGCTCAGAGGGGAAATTCTCCATTGCAGGAGGCTTTGTTAGTGAAGCTAACTAAAAAACTGAAGAAATACAAGGATTTGGCTGGAGACCATCACTTCAAGTTAATGGAAGCTCCTGATCTAGTGAATTATGGATTCCATCTGCTGTGAATGACTTTCAGTGAATTGGAAGTAAATATAGGCTCTGCCTTACACAGATAAGCCATGTGTTTTTCTTGCCATTTTTCCAATTTTCACAAGAACACTTAATGCAAAATGCAAAGTTGATTCTTGCCTGGCGTTCCAACTGATTGTGGAGTTCTACAAAAGAGAATTTCTGAAGAGGAAAAAGCAGATTATTGTCTACTGCCCTTGAAACATGCTTCTGTGGTGGTAAAATATATTCCTTTGCTGTTACTGCCTCAGACTTACTGCACCAGATGCCCACTGGTGAGGAGTAGCAAGGCCCCCAGAGTTTAAGGAGAATGTAATCTAATGGTACCTCAATGAAAGGTTTATGGATAAATGAATAAATTAGAAAGTATGACAAAAGAACAGTTATTAAAGGAATTTTGAGGTGTCCTGTACAGAGCCAAAAAAGAATAATACAAGACTTGGGAAATCATTGAAATGGGAAAAGGTCTATTCTGACCATTTGAGCACAAACTGTAACACAATAAACCAGCTCATGTAAGGAAAAGCTTATTCAGCCTGCACAAACTGATGAGTACCCTTACAGATCTTGGTAATCCAGAACATTAGGGATTGGAAGGGACCTCAGAAGATCATCTAGTCCAATCCCCCTACCACGGAAGGATCATTTACATCTACTCGGACAGGAACATACCCAGACAGGTTATAAACGACTTCAGAGACGGAGACTCCACAACCTCCCGGGGTAGCCCACTCCAGTGTTCTGTCACCCTCATCGTGCATAAGTTCCTTCTCATATTGATGTGGAACCTCCCGTATTTCAGCTTACACCCATTGCCCCTTGTCCTATCATTGGAAGACACTGAGCAGAACCTGTCTCCATCCTCCTGACACCCATTCTTCACATATTGACAAACATTAATGAAATCACCCCTCAGTCTCCTTTTCTCTAGAGATATAGCTCCCTCAGCCTTTCCTCATAAGGGGCATTTTCCACTCCCTTAATCATCTTAATGTTTCTGTGCTAGACTGTCTCCAGTAGTTCTGTGTCCTTCTTGAACTGAAGGGCCCAGAACTGGACACAATATTCCAGACATGGTCTCACCAGGGCAGAATAGAGTGGCAGGTGAACCTTTCTTGATCTTCTAACCATCTCTGTTCTGATCCACCCCAGGATGCCATTGGCCTTCTTGACCACAAGGGCACGTTGCTGGCTCATGGTCTTCCTGCTGTCAACCAGGACCCCCAGACACCTTTCTCCTACACTGCTCTCAAACAGGTCAGCCCCCAACCTACACTGCTACCTGGGGATGTTCTTGCCCAGATGTAAAACCCAGGGGATGTTCTTGCCCAGATGTAAAACTCTACACTTGATCTTGTTATATTTCATTACATTTCCCTCTGCCCAGCTCTCCAGCCTGTCCAGGTCTTGCTGAATGGCAGCACAGTCTGCAGGAATGTTGGCCACTCCTCCCAGCTTTGTGTCATCAGCAAACTTGCTGATAGTGGACTCTAATCTCTCACTCAAGCCATTAATGAATAGACTGAATAGCATTGAAATATTTGTCTACTCCTTGCTCTGTTTAAGAGTGCAATTTAGCAATAAGCATAGAAAGTTTTCCAAGTAAAAAGTCAATTGTTTCCCCTGGTTAATAGTTTTTTAAAAGTCTCCTCTGACCTATGCAATCATTTAGCAATCTAGCAAAATCTTTTACAGTTGTAAGGTCATTTTATTTTACCCTGTTATAAAATCTACAGATTTGGTTTTACAGTGCACTACATAGATTTAAGTTGAGGTACCATCTAGTCTGTGCACATGAAAGAGTATGGAAATGTAATTCAAAATATAAATTGAGTGGCTTTGTCCAAAGTTGCTGACTATACTTTTAATATTTTACTGTACTACTCATGCTCTAGGTTTTAATTTAGAACTCATTTGACTGGACTTAAAATGTGTGTTTCAGGAATAGTGTGTCCAAAAGGTCTAGAGATATAATCCACCCCCTGTACTGGCCCTGGTGAGGCTTCACCTCTAGTACTGTGGGCAGTTCTGTGGGCAGATCTTAGAGGTCTTTTCCAGCTTCAATAATGCTGTGATTCTGTCTGCCAATTTTGAATCGGTTTGGTTGCATGATAAGGAAAAAACCCACCAAGCACACCTGGTTCTGAGACCAATAAGGAGTGCAAAGGATCCATGCAAACTGGTGTTTAGAAGAAAGTTGACATCAGAGCAATAATAGGCATCGCATGGCTTCATCTTTCCGCAACTCTTCTAGAAACTTTCCCAGATGAGACCAAGTAAGGACATATGGCTGGTACTCATGGAAATACTTCTTCATATACTCTGTTAAGGGGTTAGCAAAGGGCTGTTCTGCATATTTTAGCCATAATTTTAAGTTCACATCATTATGCTCATTGAGGATTGGAGTAGAACAGAAATCATGAAGTTAAAGGTGCATAAAGACCATTACTTAATTGAATTTTAATAATTCAATATTTTTGTCTACATTCATGTGTTTTAAAAATTAAAGATGAAAGAGGAATATTATTGAGTCCAGGAACGGTTCCTAATTTTTTTTGCTTCATTGTTTGGAACTTAAAAAGAAGAGTAGGAAAGAGTCTCAGCCCTCATTTATTAAAGTCAACAGAGTGAAGCTCACAGATTAAGGAGTCATTTACTTATCCATTAAGTTTATTATAAGTGTAACAGTTTCATTAATTAATGATTGTCTTTTAGGCACCATCCAAGGTAATCTCAGGTGCACTGGCACTGCTGTCAAAGTAGTAGATACTTTAAAATGTGCAAATTTTTATTCTCAAACAGTTAGTTCTGAATCTCACCTTTGGGAATGTGGTTTTTTTTTTTTAAATTTCTTCACCAATTCTAATGCTCTAAGAATGTTAAACAGTACTTTAATAATTAGTTTAATAATGCTATTTACACATAATAAATGAAGGCTTTTGGAAAGGTATATCATATTAAACGGCTCAGTAAAATGGAAAACCATGTTTTGTCTGTCACAAGCCTCCAATGAGATAGAGATTGGACAGTGTTTTCCTTTTATGTCTATATAATATTATCTTGGGCATGGCAATATGAAAACTACTTTCTTTAATAAAGTGAAGCCTCAAGTCAAGAATTACAATGCTGTATTCCAAATTAAATTGACTGTATCACATATTCTTTCTTAAAATAAATACGGTCAAAATTTTATAAAAGTAATACCACTTTATTGCTACTAAAAATCAACAACTGTCTTTTCCATTCTTTAGTCAGTTAATGTTATTTCTTTTCTTCAGAACAACAGGCTGATTGGCAAGCAAGGCACACAGCTGCTAACTTCAGCTTAATCTTCAAGTGTTCAGGCTCTCAAGAATCAGGTCAGACAGCTGAGGTCACAGTCTGGACTGCTGTCAGTTCCCTACCTTCCTGATTTGGACTGTGTTATAAAGAAAAAACTCAGACCAGCTGACTGAAGAGTATCTGTCTCTAAAGCTTATAGAATTATTGCTAAATATATTTATTTTTTTCAACATACAAGGAATCATTTGACTTTTTTAAGGTGGAAGCAAGCTTAAATGAAAACTGTGTTTGGCCTTAACACACCTGAACATGATGATTTACATTCTCTGAGTTCACGCAAATGATATTGATGCAAGAAGTCATACAGAGGTCACTCTCATTGAGTTCAAATCACTGTAATTATTTTGCCAAAACTTTTCATTTTCCTGAAAGTTCACATGAAAAAACAAACCTGAAATTAAAGTGATTCCCTCAGAAGATTAGGAATTCACATTAGTTTTCTTTTTTTTTTTGCTAGTCAGAAAGAACAATAGAAAAATATTTTTTAAAGTATAAATGTGAGAAATTTATCATCTGTTATTATATCCAGTAGAAAAAGCTGGGATTCTTTACTGAACAAACCATGCAGGCTTTTCAGTCAGGAAACATGATCTTTTTCAGGAAATGTAAATGATTAATTCCAACTGTTCTACTCAAGATTCAAAACTCTTCTCAGCTGAGGAATAAAATACTTCATTCAGTAACCAGTCAGTCTTCTGCCACTCTAGTGGCACTCTGATTTCTAGGTTCTAGTAAACCCTACTTCCCTTTAATATAAAGCATTCTTGCTCAGATGCACCACAATGTGGAAGGCATCTTGTTGTGTTTCAGGTTTTAGATCTTCAAAGACTGTTAAAGCTTTATATTATATATATATATATGAAAAGACTATTAAGGATTTATATTGGGAAATATCTGTATAATTTCTTTTTTTAAAACAGTGCTTTTTCTTTAACTAGGCTAAATAAGAAATCACTCTTACTCAAGACCTTGAATAAATAATAGGCTGGTTAACTCCAATCTAGTTTGGAGCTATTACATTGAACTCAAAGAAATATATATAATAAGGATATTAAAGTGGGCTATCTTCTATGAACAGGTATAGTCATCATGGTAATTTGTAGGTCACATCCCACACTGAGTTTCAGATTTCCATTATCATTTTCATAGTCCTAGATTTCTACATACTAAAATCAATATAGTACAGGTATAGCATACTTTGGTACAGAGTCACTGTTCTGTTTGTGTGCTATAATGGGCAGGATATAATACTCATAACAGATGCAAGGAAAATACAACATAAAACATATATCCAAATATTTACTTTTGCTCTGATTAGATAATTCACTTTCACTTCCTAAATTACTCTTAAAACTAAATGTACATGTGTGTATTCCTTTACAACATTTTCGTAAGAGAATTTTTGCATGAGGTTTTCATCTTTATTAAATAACTGAAAATCCAGATTAACACTTGCATCTTCATATCTGCCTACTATCTTCATCAAAAATCAAGTAATTGTAGTATTTTATTAGTCTTAACCGTTTGAAAGGCACCCCTGTAAAATCAGGCAATGTCTTACATCATGGACCAAAAGAGATCCTTGTTGAAGGCAAAATTATACCTTGGAAAGAGTGATTTCACAGAAAATAACATGGAGATTGCATTTCATTCATCTACTAGGAAGAGCTCCTCAGACATTGGGAAAACCAGACTTTCTCAATTTTTTTCACCCTTAAACTTCAGTAGCATGATTGGGATACAAAATGCCACTGCTGATATTCTTTCATTTTTGTATTAGTGTTTAAATAACGCTTAATATTTTTTTAATGTTTCTAGCCTAAGATGGGATAGATTAAACTTGATCAAACTGTTTCCCATTAACTAAGTCTTGCTGCCTGTCCCACTCCTGACAACCTGACCTGCATTAGTTATTTCAGGAGTTACCCATAGTACTATTGTTTGCTGCAGTGCTATGCATATCTCTGACCAGCACATTTGAATTCATAGTTTTTCTCCAAAGAAGAAAGGAAACAAGAAACTAGGCCAATTATTCACTGTTAACCAACAGAAACACATTCATACTAGTAGTCCCAAATGTTCCCTGTGCCTCTGTTTAAAATTAATTCATGAGAAAGTCACATGGAGGATGCTCAAGACCCCCTCCAATTACTTAAAATCATATCGTTAAATCAGACAAATGCTGGCACTGCAACTCAGCAGGCGTTAATTTAACACATATGCTTTTGGATGGTTCCTACTTCCTTTTGTCCTAGCCAGAATTTATGCAAGAATTCTTTTTTTCTTCATATAAAATAAAATTATATTAGAAGATAACCATATAACTTTATGCCCAATGGGTTCTAAATGGAAACTGGACAAATAAGGAAAAAAGCTCCAGCTCAGTAAAACATGTAACAGCTTCCTGGAGACTAGTATCACAGAAAGGAAGATCCAAAAGTGCCAAAAATCTGAAGACTGGAACACAAGCACATAAGTCCAGACACAAAGAGTCATTTTCCATGGCAAAAATAATCAATATAAATTTCTACACATACAAGACTTTTTTCTGGAAATACCCTATTAAAAATTTTAAATACATATCTCCATCTAAGCCTCAGAATCATCTTTATTATCTTTCTTCATTTCTGTCTTCCATTTCTTCATGCTGTTTCTTTAAGCTTTTTTTCCTGCTCTGTTAAATGTCTTCCAATATTTCTTTTCTGTTTTCACTTCTAAGATTCTCATTCTTTCTTGTTCAGTACAACTTACTTTGACATGTGTTTGTAAATGAAGGTACAGAACAACTTAAATATATATACAAGGTTATATAGTCTTCTAAAATTATTCCATCATTAGGCAAAATGTAGAGCATAAACAAACTGTACATCAGCCTTCATACGGTGACTTATTCAAAAAGGAATACTGATTAAATAGTTATGTTGATTTATATATTACTTAATAATTAAACTGCATGATTTTTTTTATTTGAAAATGATAATTTCCAAATTATTGGAATTAATTATAATTAATGATCATTAAAAAGCACTGCAGTTTAGGATTTACTTCAGAGAGAAAAGGTTTTTCAGTGCAATCATGGCTAGTGACTTACCTTGTTGTCCATTTACCCTAAGTGGTTACATACGTGTCAGTGCAGTAATCCAAAAGGGATGATGCAGGATGTTTTTATATAGCAAAGAGAGAGAAAAAAAAAAAAAAAGAATCTCCATTATTTACAGTTTTGATTTGTGTTGTGATTGTGCCAGTGCATGATTTCAGAAATTTATATGGGGTGTTTTTTTGCCTATTGTTTTTGTCTCCTTAACAGGAATTTACCATCTGGAAATGCTAAAAATGCATAAAAGAAATAGGATTTATATGAAGAAACAATAAGTGTCTCCTTAAGCTTTCTTCAGTCTGGACTATGCTTTTGTAAGCAAAGAAGCTGCTCCTCTTAACTGTAATTTGGGTTTTGTTTTTGTAATTGGTCATCACCATGACACTGAAGTATATAATTCTGTGAACACGCCTGTATTAATGTTTTATTGTTTTGTATTAATGAGTGCCTGAAATCAGTAAAGAATAGGCCTTTAAACAAAATCCAAGGGATATATGCAGTTTAGACAGAAAGACTTTTGATTTTTACAGGCAAACTGGGAGTTTTAAAGAACTTTCATTTAAGGAAATTGTAATACACTATTACGAAAGCAAGCTCGTGCCTTGGACTGTGCAACTCTTCTAGGAATTTGATGTTCTTATCAATGTCATGCAACAGAGAGCAACAGTGAGCAAGATAAAAGTTGGGTTACAAAATATGATGAATGAGTCCAGAATGTTGCTGCCTCAAGGGACAAGTTCTCTCAACTAGACTTTGGAATCTTGTCTCAGGATAGCCAGTCCTTCTTTTGCCTGAAGAATTTCTAAGCTCTGGCAGCCTGCATCCTGTTTGCCACTAAAATTCTCAAAGCCGTAACAAGAAAAGGCTTTCCCAGCTGCCTTTGCAAAGCATTAAGTGATGATGAGAGTTCTCTATCCCTGATCAGTTATGTCTTTCCTGGTTGTGTTCAGGTGCAAAAAGCAATGACAAAGAAAGAAACTGGAATGATAGAAAGAAGATTATGCACGTTTACAGTAAATTCCCTAGGAAATTCACAAAGTTGGGCTAGCTGAAAGAACAGTAGGGAAAGCTGAAGGACGAAGGGAGTGGAACATCTCCCTGCTGAGGAAAGGCTGAGGGAGCTGGGTCTCTTTAGCTTAGAGCAAAGGAGACTGAGGGGTGACCTCATTAATGTTTATAGGTATGTGAAATGTGGGTCTTCCCAGTGTCACCTAATGATAGGATGAGGAACAGTGACTGTAAACTGGAATACAGGAGGTTCCACATAAATATGAGAAGGAACTTCTTCAGTGTGAGAGAGACAGAGCACTGGAGTTGGCTGCCCATGGGGGTTGTGGAGTCGTCTTCTCTGGAGACACTTAAAATCTGCCTGGATATGTTCCTGTGCAACTGGATCTAGGTGATCCTGCTGTGGCAGAGGGATTGGGCTAGATGAACTTCCCAAGTCTCTTCCAATCCCTAATGTTCTGTGATTCTGTGAAACTTTACAGAAGTGGCAGAGTGGAGCAGAAGAAGAGTTGAAAGAGGTAAAGGAAACATTATATATGAGTAGAAGTCTGGAGAAAAAAGGAACACAGACTGTCTGAGTGACACATTGCTGATAGATGGTAGATAACACCTTTAACTAGAGATCATAAAGTTACCAGAGCAATTAATGTGCTACACAAACTATAATGTGCTATATGAACTAGAATAGCAAAGTCATTTGATAATTTATACTGCTTTTCTAAAAAATATTTACATTTTTTCCCTCTCCTCTGAGCAGCCATAAAGAATTCTTTCATTGTCTTCCTGTACCTAGTGAGATCAAGCATTCTCAGCTTTGCCTCAGGGGACACATGACAAGATTTATTTGTGTGATCCTCATACCTCCATGAAGATGAATATATATTATCTAGGCAAGAAACCCACCCTTTATAGTTAATGGGAAGATACAGGCACCCAAAGTATGACACCCTTGAAATAAACGGATGATACATTTCACAGTTGCCTAGTTTACTCTATTGAATATAAATAAGGATTATTTAGCTCAAAACTAGACACCTAACCATCTAAACTTCAATTCAATGTGTTCCTCACGTGTTTTGTTCTCTATGTCTATCTTTTTTCTGATTCTAGCAATATTGCCTTCCACATGCCCATGTAGGTTATGTCATGTTTGCCACAAACGAGTAGCTTGTGTTGTATGATCAATCCATGGTGCTTCAGATTTTTTACATTATCTGTTTACAGGTAGATTAAAGTGTTTTATGACTCATTTTGTACCTCAGTGAAATCAAATTAATGTCTCTCAGGTTTGTGCGACTAAATTGTACATAGAACTTGTTTTTCTAGGTTGTCTGTTATCAAAGAATCTCTCCTGAACTTCACTTATAAGTAACTTGGCTGGATGTTGGCACCCAAGCAGTTGTGGTCAATGGCTCAATGTCCAAGTGAAACCAGTTATGAGTAGTCTTCCCCAGGTATCAGTACTGGAACCAGTTCTGTTTGAATGTCTTTGTTGGTGGCATGGACAGTAGAATTGAGTTCACCATCAGCCAGTTTGCATATGACATTCAACGCTCTGCAAGGAAGGGATATCAGCCAGAAGGACTCTCACAGACTTGAG
Source organism: Rhinopomastus cyanomelas (assembly GCA_013400115.1). Classification (NCBI taxonomy): domain Eukaryota; kingdom Metazoa; phylum Chordata; class Aves; order Bucerotiformes; family Rhinopomastidae; genus Rhinopomastus; species Rhinopomastus cyanomelas. The sequence goes on along the minus strand of VXBP01001735.1, from coordinate 57,755 downwards.
AGGCGAACCCAGGCCAACCTCATGAAGTTCCACAAGGCCAAGTACAAGGTCCAAATCTTTGGTCAGGGCAATCTGAATCACAAAGATAGACTGGGTGCAGTATGGATTGAGCACAGTCTTGCAGATGACAACTTTAGAGAGCTGGCTGATAAAACATGAGACAGAAATTTGTGAGTGCAGCCTAGAAGGCCACCTGTATCTTGGGTTTCATCAAAAGAAGTGTGGCCATGAGGCTGAAGGAGATGATTCTCCCCCTCTACTGTGTTCTTGTGAGATTCCATCTGGAGTACTGTATTCAGTTCTAGAACTCTCATCACAGGAAGCACAAGGACTTGTTAGAGTGAGTTGAGAGGAAGGCCACAAAGATGATAAGGAGACAGAAACACCTCTCCTACAAGGACAGGCTGAGGGATTTGGGGTTTTTCAACTGTATAGAGGAGCCTACACACTAGCTTTAAAGCATCTGAAGGGGGCCTACAAGAAAGTTTGGGAAGGAATTTTTGTAGAGGCTAGTAGTGATAGAATAAGGGGTGAAAGCTTTAAACTGAAAGAGGGCAAGATTTAAATTGGTTGTAAGGAGAAAGTTCATCACTGAAGAGTAGTGAGATGCTGTTATAGGTTGTCTAGGGAGAACTGTGGCAGGGCAAATGTTCAAGGCCAGGTTACATGGGGCTTAGAGCAACCTATTCTAGTGGGAGATGTCCTTGCCCATGACAGCGGTGTTGGAGCAGGTTCATCTTTAAGGTCCTTTCCAACTCAAACCAAACTATGATTCTACGACAGTAGTGAAAATGCTGTTAGTGTGTAGACTGAGAACAGGCTTGTGTAAGTATAACATTCAATTACACGTTAACAGGTTAGCTGCAAGGTGTACTTAAGCTATGAAAAGGGTTTGTGGAAATTGTCAGACTAAAGTCTGAAGACTTACCACTTCTGTTGTCTAATCATCTTTCCCTCTCCACAGGACTTCTATTGCACAATATATTTAAAATTAATAGAAAGAAATAGGAAGAGCTTAACAAAGCAATCTTCTTTTTGAAATAGATATTGTTTACAGGTAATGTTGTAGTCTTACTAAAGGGTCAGTGCTGGTTCAGAGATTTTACAAATCATTTACTATCTGAATCCACTCAAAAGAACATCGTTGTTTTAGCTAAAGAACTGTACACAGGAAAATGAAAACCAAAATAGTTAAACAAGCAATATAATTTTTGTTCCTATGCCTTTTTAAAAAGTTCTTTTGAAAATAACATACTGTGGGCTAATATTAATCAGATGAGGACAGATCATGTAAACAAAGCCTATCTAGTGATCTAGTTCCAAACTTCGGGAGGATTGTGAATCCTGTTAAATTTTCATCCTTATACTTCCAAATCAATTTTATCATGTAACATTTATTTTTGATAATGCTTGGAACTATAAATCATTTATTTTTACAACCCCTGAGTCTTAGGATTTATGAATACAGAAGAAAATCTGTTTCCTATTTGTGTGCTCTACTGTTTGGAATTACATACTAGCAGAGGAAAATCTGTCCTTATATAAATGTGATAACACAAAAATATATGAAGGTGCCCCTGCTTAGGTATGACTAGTCAGCTTCAATTGAGCAGATCTGCTGTGTTATGTTACTTGAACTACATGACTATAAATAAAGTTCTTGGCTCACAAGAAGAGGAATGCTATTACAATATATATGGGCCATATACTTCATTCTGTTTCTGTTTTGTGACTGTAATTCACTATAAGTCTCAAAGGTCGAGGATCAAATGTTCCAAATTTAACATAAATTTATATCACTGGTTCCCAGTCTGGGCACTGTTTGTCTCAGGGTGTAAATTCCTTCCTTTGGTTCAGCCCAAAATTCTATTGTGCACCTCAGTTGCTGTTTTCCAATTGAAACTGCTATCCATTTGTAAAGTTCTTGTCATTTTAAAAAGGATTTTAATAAATAAATAAATTACCAGTCTCCTGCCGATGAATGCAAAGGAGCCTGCTGCTTTTTAAGTACAGCACAGAAACACTTCCTTTTCCTGTGTTGGTAGAAAAAGAAAGCCTCTGTGTAGCAAAGGGCCTAAATCATTAAAAGTTTCTTTTTGTTCCTAATACACTTTAAAACATTAAATAACCTGTAAGAAAAGTATGTGAAATTTATTCAGACTTTGAGAGAACTTGCATTATATTGTTTTACTGTCAATCAAGATGATTCTGCAGTCACTGGATTCTCTTGTAAGGAGATATGTGATCTTTTGCATGATGAAAATTTAGATCTGTGAACAAGGAGGATGCTAAACGATCAAAAGGCTGTAGATATCTGGTCAGTTAAGACTCGGGTGGCAAAAGATGATGGGGCAGTGATTTGCATTCATTCTCGAAATGCAGCCTTCCACTGGATTTATTTTACCTTAATGCTTCTCAGAATACAAAGTCAGAAGCATGATAAGGAAAAGGAGGTAGAAGTTTTCCTTTGCATATGTTCTTCAGTGCAGATGAAATCACATGATTTATCAAACTTCTTTAGGTAAAAATTGCTATGGAAAATTTTCCTGTTCACTACCATGATGAGGAACTTTGTAACAGTGTGTCCCTGCAATTTACCAAGTGTCAGGAACACTTTTCTCTTGTCCTGGACTGTATTATCCATCTCTGAGGCTGTCCTGCACCCTTACACAGACAGACAAATTTCTGGTCCACTAGATCAGTTGCTAATTAAGGCAAGGGACTCATGCATTTATGATTATTAAACAGCCACTCTGGTTGTCTCGCTAACTCCTGTGACAGTGGAAGAGTTAACAGGAGCTGTTAATAAAAGACTGCATTAACAAAATTACAAAGGTTATTTGTATTGTGCAAGTAAGACAGAAAGGGGCTATAGTAATGCTTTGTACAGCAGATTTGGTTTCTGCAACCCTGAAAAATTCTTCAAGCCAAGCTGACACTGGCTGCAACAGAACATTGGCTTAATAGCTAAAAGGAGAGGCCAGGGCACCTGTTCAAACAGATACAGTACCCCTGGCTCTTAGTTCAGCTAGCACAAAGGAGATATAACCAGGAAATGTTTTGAAAAGCAGCTGTGAAGTGAAGGGTTATGCAAAAGGCATGTATTCTGACTGTCAGCTTGGCAGGGGTCATTTTCAAATCCTCAGTTCTGCTGAACTCCATCTAAACATATTCCAGCTACTTGAAATGTATGTGACTAGATCTAATTTTCTGAAAGATGTTAGCTGAACAATCTAGGTAAAATTCAAGACTTGGCATAGTCATATTAACTTGCATCTTTTATTTACCTTAGTCTTCTGTGGTATTTACCTTAGTCTTAGCATGGTATAGGATCTGCTCTTTGCTTGCCATGTTAACTCACCATCTTCTGTTGGTTGTCAGGTTTACATCTGTCATTTCAAATTTACTGTTTACAACGCAGGCAACACAAGATTTATGAGAGAAATTTTACAAATTTTATCTTCCTTGTAACACACTTGTAGACGTATCACACTGTTGTGTTACAGAATAAACTAATAAAGTCAGTTCAGTGCTGACTCATCTACTCATACAGAAACACATGGTTTACATTTGCATTCTTAAAAATTATATTAATGTGTAGAGGGCAATAGAGAAATTTCCATGTTTGCCTGCTTTGTGTTTTTGTTCTCATAGAAATACAGCACTGATTGCTACTTTGATGGGAGAAATTTTTAATTTTTCAAACTATTTGAGAATGACAGACTATGCTTTCTTTTAATTCATTTTAAAATAAAATAAAAGGTTCATTGCACCTTATGTATAAATTGATTTCAGAATGTAGGCTGTCAAGAGAACATGAGTAAATGCAGAAATCTAGAAATAGTCTAGTTAAAATCCACCACTGTTGAGGCTTAAAAAAAACTATCAGTAATGCTTACATGGAAACAGACATTTCAAGCATTGACACTTAATGTAGCAGGAATTTGTGTTGCACAACCTATCATGACAACTACTGTTCTTTCACAGTGAAGAAATGTCCAAGTAGTCTAGAATCAGCATAACTGCTTTATACCATCTCCAGGCTCAAAGCTAAATATTCATCAGAGGTTCTGTCAGAGAGTTTTTCACAGAATCACAGAACATTAGGGATTGGAAGGGAACTCGAAAGATCATCTAGTCCAATCCCCCTGCTAGAGCAAGACCACCTAGACCAAGTCACACAGGGACATATCCAAGTGGGTTTTAAACTTCTCCAGAGAAGGAGACTCCACAATCCCCTTGGGCAGCTCCTTCCTCTGTCACCCTCACTGTGAAGAACTTCCTTCTTATATTTATGTCAAACCCCATATGTTCCAGCTAATACCCATTGCCCCTTGTCCTATCATTATATGACACTGAGTAGAGACTGACACCCACCTTTCACATACTTATAAACATTAATGAGCTTACCCCTCAGTCTCCTTTCCTCATAAGGGAGTTTTTCCACTTCCTTCATCATCTTAGCAGCTCTGCGCTGGACTCTCTTCAGCAGTTCTGTGTTCTTCTTGAACTGAGGGGCCCGGAACTGGACACAATACTCCAGATGTGGTCTCTCACCAGGACAGAGTAGAGAAGAAGGAGAACCTCTCTCGATCTGATAACCACTCCCTTCTGATCCATCCGAAGATGCTGTTGGTCCTCTTGGCCACAAGGGCACATTGCTGGCTCAGGGTCATCTTGCTATATCCATCAGGACCCCCAGGTCACTTTCTCCTACTCTGCTTTCCAACAGGTAACTCCCCAGCCTATACTGTTACCTGGATTTGTTGTTGTCCTGATGCAAGACTCTATACTTACCCTTGTTATACTTCATTACATTTCAGCTCTTGAGCCTGTCCAGGTCCTGCTGAAAGGCAGAACAGCCTGCTGGTGTGTCAGGCAATCCTCCCAGTTTTGTGTCATCAGAAAACCTGCTGACAGTGCACCCTAATCCCTCATCCAAGTCATTAATGAATAGATTGAACAGGACTGGCCCCAGCACCGACCCCTGGGGTACTCCACTAGATACAGCCCTGCCTGTGGCACTGATGTTGTAGCTAGGCATTTATGGACTGGATCCTCCTATTCCAGCCCATGTCCTCACCCCAAAATGGAAGTAATGAGGAGAACATAATTTGTGCCCCAGATCCTTTATCAGCCATCCTAGGGCATTGTAGTCTTTCTTCATTCCCCTCAGGATACTCAATGCAGCTTCCTCCCTGCCTGTCTGGAAGTCCAGCAGTGGGTAATAGTCAAATGATTTCACAAGATTAGGTAGCATCCTAGTGATATCCCTGATTTGGGCTCCAAGTAGACTGCAGGCTTCCCTATGCTGAGGGTCAGCTCTGCATATTTGGCCTATAATCTATATCTCTGTTAGACCGACTGTCTTATAGGAGGGGCTCATATCTGTTTCTCAGTGGCACCTAGGGAGGTGAAGCAGGCAATGAAGGTGTTTGCCTTCTGCCATGGCCTTGTACCTGCCTTCACGCATCCCTTTAACCTGGGCTTCTGTCTCCTATCTGAGAGGTACAGGATACAGGATTGATTTCTGCCATTGTCCAGACTGCAGAGCCTGGCTCCACCAGTTTGTCTCTATTTCAGCTTCCTTAATGCTCCTGAGCCTTTCTATTTTTGCTTGTAGCCTTTCAACCTCATGTTGCAGTTTTGCCACTCAGTTAAGCAGATCATAAAATCACAGAATCATAGAAACATTAGGGGTTGGAAGGGACCTCGAAAGATCATCTAGTCCAATCCCCCTGCCAGAGCAGGATCACCTAGACCAATCCACGCAGGAACATATCCAGGCAGGTCTTAAACACGTCCAGAGAAGGAGACTCCACACCCACTATGGGCAGCCTGTTCTAGTGCTCTGTTACTCTTACTGTGAAGAAGTTCCTTCTCATATTTATGTGGAACATCCTGTGTTCCAGCTTACACCCATTACCCCTCGTCCTATTACTAGATGACATTGAGAAGAGCCTGCTTACACCGTACACAGCCAAAGAACACTGAGAGGCTGTGACATTCGCTGCAGCCTGTCACCTCCACAACCTCGTCTTGCTGGGGGACCTCTGTTTGGGTTCCCACATCCATGTGCAGTGATGACTGTAGCCTGATCTTCCTCGGGTGCCAGGTTTTTTTTCCTCCCTGCGGCTAGAGAAGTCCAACTGCACAGTCTGAGCGCAGCTTCCGGATTCGCTTAAAGCTCTCACAGTTCCTGCTCAGCCATGTCCCTTGCTGGTTTCACCCTCAAGACATTCGGACTTTTATCAGATAACTCTTTCCTCCCTCGAGGTTTCCTAATTCAGGAAACCCCCTGAGCATGTCAAAAACCTCAAGAAATAGTGTTTGGGGACCGGTACCGTCTCTCTTGCTCTGCACGGTCTGCGCACGAATTCCGGTTTCGCCACATTTAAACCTCCCGCAGTTCCCACTCAACCACGTCCCTTCTCAGTTCCATCCATGAGAAGTTCCAACTTTTATTGGATTCCTCTTTATTCCCTCGAGGTTCCCTAGTTCTGGAAACCCCCCAAGTATGTAAAAAAACCTCAAGAAATAGCATTCAGGGACTGGCACCAGCTCTCTCACTCTGTGTGGTTTTATTATGGCAATATCCAGAGGCTGTCATTTTTTAAATATTTGTGAGCATAAAGTCCAAACTTTGTCACATTATTATTGCCAGTGTTCTTTGTGGTGAAACCTGCGTTAGCCTCCCTAGCAGTAAAGTGCAAAAACAAGTGAACAACAGAAAACTGTAGCATTAATATTGCTCTACTACAAAGATTATTTAGGTACTGATGTCTTAAGCTGAAATTGAAGTTCTTGAAGCAACAAGAAATCCCAATAACAAATATATCTCATTTTAAATATAAAGTGTATGCTGAAAAAAAAGGATAATGTTATCTTTGAAACAAAATCAAGGAAATATTGAATCAAGACTTAAGTGCTGTAGATTGAAAAACTGAAATACTACAGAAGCTGGAAACAATTGTCATTTATTTTGAAGATAGAAAGAGAAGAAAAAAATGAGGTTTTAGCTGGCAGAAGTTTTTCAGAATAAATTGAATATGTGAGAGATTATGTAAGAAGTACGAATAGCTGGTTTGAAAACATATAGAATGAACAGCAGTTTATAACACTGCTTTAGAAAAAGAAAAAGACATCTGAGTTTCAAAGAATCATGCTGAAGAAAGGAGATAAATTTAAAACCTGTTCAAAAGAGATTACATTTCAGCAACTTTCTAGGGTGGTTCCTCAGACACACTTTGTCTTCATATTATCCTAATTCTGCTGATTTTCTGCAAGAATAAACACCTGCCAAATTCAACCTGAAATCTGTTTGGGACACTAAATAAATTATTACCAACTGAGTTAGAAGAACAAACCCAAGAAAATGCTTTTAAAATTTCAAGAACCATGCTATTTTGGATGTTAGCCATATGAAATACTGCTCTTTATTTGAAAAAGAGAGCATTTACTGGTATTAAACAGCTCTGGGAATTGTCACTGTCACGAAGGAGATTAGTGTCTTGTAGTTTCCTTATGGTATTTTCAACTTCTGAACCAGCCTGTGACCAAATTTTAATAATGAAAAACATTTGCAGTAATAGCGCTGACCTCATTTGTCTCTTAAATGCTAAATGAACTTTAGCGTCATGAATACAAAAATCCTTCTTAGAAACAAAAATCTGACCATTTAGACAGAGAAGTGAAAAGCATCCAAGCAAAAAAGTGTCCAATTTAAACCTTGACTGTTGAGCAGAAAATGAACAGGTGACTACACTTTGCATCTCTCATTTGAGCAGACTTATTTTCATTTACATTAACAGAATTGAGAGTCTTTTCTAGAGAAAGCACTGCGTTCTGTTACTATAAAACTAGAGTTTTGTGACTAGATTAATGTGAGTAACTGTTTTACCAGGTAAAATTAGCTGGTTTAGTGCAATACCCCATAACAGATGCATTGTATTTCTTACCTGTAATTATCAACAACTACATTTTGGATTACAGGACATTGAGAAAGGAAGAAGTAGGTCCATGAAAGATTAGAAGGTTATTAAAGCTATAGTCACTCTGATGACTGAAAACAATCATCAGTGGTTTTCAGTGATGTCAGTGGGCACAAAGGATACAAACTGAAATCCAGGATGTGTTGTCTGAGTACCAGCACACAGCTTTTTACCAAGTGTGACAGCACTGTCACAGGTTGCCCAGGGAGGTTGCGTAGTGTTCCTCCTTCGAGGTACTCAAAAACTTCCTCAGTTTGTACCTGGACAACCAGCTGTAGATGGTCCCACTTAGGCAGAGAGGTCAGACACACAATGACATTTAGAGGTCTTTCCCAAACTCAACCGTTCTGTCATTCTGGATATATCACGTGTTTGTGCTTTTGTTTTTCAACTCTTACTGCAAACTCCTATTTGCTGTTTTCCTAAGGCTTCAAAAACAATGAATAACTAATAAATGCAGAGAGCAATTCAGCCATAATACAATGTGCAGAGCTAAGTTACCCCCATCTCATTTATCTGTTACCATCTTCAGTATCATCATTTGTCATCAAAGCTGTTTGGATTGAGTGAAAATCTGGATAATTCTCATTAATACCTATTGTAAATGTAACGTAAAGGTAAAATCTGGTTCATGTGTAGTGTTCCTGGGCACTACAGTAAAATATGAGCGCCCCAGACATGATTATATCTGTCTAGTATCAAGTTCCTTTCAGATATGCTTTGAAAAATGTTCAAACTTTGATCCAAAGTGACAATATTTTTCAGAATTCTGGTATTTATTTTAACATTTTTGTATCGGTAATCCTTTGAAAATTAAATTGGATCTGGAAAACTGGACAAGGTGTAACTTTAAGGCCTTCCTAATTTTTTGTAACATGACAATTGTAGTTACCTTACTAGTTAATAAATATTGATGAATACATTTTTTTTAAAGAGGTTTTTATTTTAAGTCTCTCCAAACTTGCCTTATCTAAACCATTCATCAGAATGGGCAGAAGGACTCATTTCCATTCAGTTTAAGTGACATTCATTGATCAGGTTCATTACTGAAGTGGGTTTATGAAAATAATAAAAGTGGGGAGGTAAGATTTTTTCCATTTACACAAGGAATATTAAAACAATTAACTCAGTCTATACACAATTATGAACAATATGAAGTTAAATTAAATCAATAAGCCAGAAAAGCAGTTAATTCACCTTGACTTGTAAGTGAATTTTTGTCAGTTCTGCTGTCAGCAAACAAAGATATACTTCATTACTGTAAGCACAAGCTAATTTACAAACTTTTCTGAAAATTCCCAAAGACAAGTCGACATCTCACCTCTCATTAATTCTGAAATTTCTCCCGTGTAGGGAATGGGTCTCTTTGAGACATGTTAGCAGCAAATGAGTAGGATATTTTAAGAATTTAATTGTGTATTACTACTACATTAAAGTTAGAGACATTGCAGAATTGCCCTTGAATCAAAACTAAGGATAAAATTTTCACTTCTCTACCTGATTTATCTTCAGTAGCACTCTCCTGGCCAGTGTTTCTACACCAGGGAAAACGCAGCTGTACTTGCTCCTAAATGTTAATATGATACTGTCCTGTGACTGGTTGACTTAAAACATGCCAGGCGGGATGCTTGCCTAGGAACATTCCCAGGGTCTTGTCCTCGGAGGTTCCCTGGATCATTTCTTGATGTATGTCTCCGACATAAGGCAGGCAGAATGGTTTTTTTCCATCAGAAAGCTCTTGTCATTCATTTTTCACCAGTTACAGAGAAAAAAGCCTTTGAGGCAAAGACATCACCATCCACATGTTCCTTCGGTAGATTCAGGATCATTTACATGTGGTGTTTTCAGGAAAAATAGAAAATACTTATTGTGAAAAGCTTTCCTTTCTTCCAAGTTGTTAGATCATACCTTTTTACATCAGTTTAGGAACTGAAAGTGTTTTATTGACAGTGAACGCAGTGTCTAAACAAAGCATAAATGAGAGCACAGATAATTTCTATCCTTTCCTTGAGATCCGGGGCATTTTCCTTCAAAATGTGTTTTAAAGACTTTCACATACACACAGAATAACTTTGAAAGATCACATTTGTAAATACAGTTTCTGTAGATTATCATCAAACAGAAAAAGACCAAAGTCCACTGTGTTAAGCAAAGTAAGACTTCTGGGGCACAAATGGGAGACAAGTTTCCTGTTCATCTGTGTGAAAGATTCATGTGTCTTTATTTTGAATTAAATATCAGTGGCATCAATAGCCTCAGTTCTTCTGGATCAGTTATTAATTAGAAACTTTAAAACTATCTGAGAATCTCATGGTTTAAGAAAGTAAAAATTCAGGAAGTGCTGAGGGCCTGTAGAACTATGGCTCATTAAAGTGAATTCTGCTTACTTCTACTGTCACTTCTAAAATATCTGTGTTATCATTGTAGTGGAATAGGAGCATGCTCATCTTCATCATGCATGTGGAATGCCTTTTGTATGAAGAAAATATTTTGGAATCTGCATCCATGGAATGAATACAGATTCCAAATGTGACTATCCAGCGAAGATGCTAATCAGAAATGTACTTGAGTGATGGCATAGAAAGAAAACTGGGAACTCACTCAATTCAGCACCAAATTCTTGCGAGTGGCTAGCTGTTCAGCAAGGATTTTTTTCTTGCCAACAGCAACAGGATCAGAAGTTTGGCTTAGTTCTGTGGCAAAAGGTTTAATCTTACCAAGGTTCAATGTGTTAGTGATACGTATGTGATCAGCTCAGCCTTAGAAACCAAGACAAACAAAGAGACCAGAGCGAGTAAGAACCCTTTTAAAGACAGAAAATAATGATTTGTAACTTAACAACTGAACTGATCTTCACCGTTTGAAGTCCTTCCCTCTAGCACTGCTTGAGTCTCTTAGGTGAAAATCTTATTTAGGCACTGACTCTCAGACCAAACAGCTGCATCTGTTTAAGGCATAAAAACCCTCATCTTTTTACTTTGTTTCTCTGACAGAAGTTATGCAATGGGACTAGGCTAAGAGAAGTAAGAGTGTTCATTCGGCGGTACGGATTAATTGGTACAACACGACCACTTCTGTCTTCAAAGGTGTAAGCACACTTTTCTTTGGTGATCCCTCTTTCAGATTGTCCTAAAAAGTCCAACCAAAGGAAATTTTCTATTAATTTATGTCTGAGCTTTCTTCTTGATTATTAGAAATGAATTAATAAAGACTCAATTTGTATATCCTGGCAAACTCATTAGGTGCTTTATGACAACCAAGCGTGTTCAGATCCTCTTCAGAGAAGAAACTGAAACTGGTGATTTCACCTCTTAAGTTCCATTGTTATGAAACAAGTTTCATGAACAAGATTAATGATATACTGAGGGTCTTGTTGCCACAGATCTAATGCTCTTGGACAAAATCAAACACATTGCGCCATATTCTAGTCAATGTTTCAAGGAAGCAACAAGAGCTCATGCCAGCTCAACATGCAACATATACTTTGGATGGCTTTAAGAATAATTTACTTTTTTTGTGTTTGGACACCTTGTGATTTTTCAGCCCTCAAAATGCAGCTACATTAACCCATTAATGTTGGAAGAACAAGAAAAAAGATGTTTCAAAACCGTGTTCAAACATGATCCTGCACAAAATAACAAACAACTAAACATAAACTTATATGTTCTCCTTCTTCCTTTAAATGAAATTGCTTAGAAACGGAACACAACTGAAACAAACACTTCAGTAAGCTCCTTGAAATGACCCAAAGCCAGCCGCTTTTTTTGCTACGGGCCTGCTAATGCTTAGGTCATATTACTGTGTTGATAGCAGTTTGTTTTGTTTGTCTGCCATAGCTGCAGATGACAAAGATCCAAAACCCATTGACTTGAATAGGCTTTGGATTGACTGTGGGGAAAGGATTTCCACTGTAGATAGGAATGCTGAAAACATAATCATTGTAAGCTCCAGTTTCAGAAAAAAAATATTCCAGTCTTTCTTTCTCTCTCTGTCTAGCACGTACACACATTTGCTTTGGATCAAATTCTCTCTCCTTTGTTCATGCTAGATAACTACACAATCACTGAAGCTATTAAAAGAGCTAGGTGTAATGCAATGTGGATAAAGGTTTAAGTACTTGCCTAGAGGTGGGAATTTTCCCTTCAGCCCTTCTTGAAAAGCTATCAGATGCACTCTCAAATGAGGTCAGCAGATTCCTATGTGTCTGTACACACAATGTTGTCATTAATACACTGACTTGTATTAAAATCACATTAAGTTATAAAGTCAGGTACTCCATGGTTAGGGTATTCCAGAAATGGAATTGCCCTTTCTTCACCAGCTTCAGCCTGGCCTTAGGCTGGCTGTGCTTTCCAGGGCAATAACTCACAGCTGTAGAGTGACTGATCCAGACAGCACTCACCAACACATGGATGTCTCAGACTTCCCCAGAGCAGCAGAAAACAGGACTGATTCAGTTACCAAGGAAGGGTCCGAGGCACAGCAGCCAAATAGCTTGCTGCAATCAATCATTTATTTTCAACTTTCAAAAGAAAAAAAATAATTTAAGAGGGCCAGGGGTGCATGAGAGGAGGAGAATAATGAGGAGGGAGACAGGAAGAGGGAGCAAGGAAAGAGAGCTCTGACTCAGTCGGTGAATCACTTTTTTTTCTCTGAACAAGAGTTCAAACATATAATGAACAACTGAAGATCTGAACTGATAACGTGAGTATCCTAAGGAGACAAAAGTTACTTTTTGGTTTCATTTTTTATTTTTTTCTGTAATAATCCAAACAATTAATAGTCACAGAAATCAATAAATCAACATGTTTCTACACTTACCAGATGCTAATCTTTACCAAGGTGGTACATAAATTAACTTGGAACATAAACAAAGGAAGAATGTAATTCTTTTTCTGCAAGCAGAAAGATGACATTCCATGCTTAACTAGGTTAAAATAGAAGTAATTTCCATAGGTACCTAAGGTAACCCAGAAATTTAAGAAATGCAAAGTGTCTGTAGCCTTGCAAGGAGGCTATACATCCACCTGGATGTGCTGAGGATTCTAGAGACTTAGGTGCTCTTCCTGGCTCTGTGACTGGTCTGCTGTATTAGTATGGACTAGACCCTTCTACTTCTCTCAGTACAGTGCTGCCCTGTTGATTCACTTTATGTCTAATGGCAGATAACTATTGGATGAGATATGTTTCACTCAATACTTTCAGATATCTCTTCCCTAAAAAGCAATACATTAAAAGGCTTTTGTATTATTGTATGTGAGCCATGGTATTAGGACATGTGATACATGGCAGTCACTAGAGCATAAAGGCAGAGGCAATGGAGACTAACAATTTTAAATGTTAACATGTAAGTGGGGTAAATAACGTATTAGCCAATGGCATCTGAAATGCTATTTTTCATGAGACCCATGCATAGTGTGATTTGGTATATTTTGGGGTAGCCAACCTTGCTTCCAGAAACCAGAAGCATATTGATGTTCCAGAAGTGCTGCATCACATGTGCCAGCTCCATGCAAATAATCGAGTTACATTAGATATCCACGTTTACTCAACTGAATCTTGCCCCAGCTAAGTTGTTTAGTTTGAAGATATTTACCTCAGGATGAATCAAATTGGTCACTGAGGTGTCACTGAGTGCACTGTATAAGGAATTACTTAGTTGTCTGCACCTTGGGATGCTGAGTGCCATTTTAGACACCTTTGAATGTCCTACCTGTACTCTAGCTGATGGTCCAGAAAAGCATAGTGTTTCCACAGATCCTGTGTTTTATCCATTACATCCATGTGTACATTTGGGATAATCCAAGGCAAACCATCCTAAATGGTCCTAGAAGCTTGTATAAGGTTCATAAATACCAGTGACCAGAGTTGGGATGCTTACCTTACATGTAGATACAGTTAGATGCCTTAGGCTATAAGCTGGGTCTTATTTGCCAAACCCCAGTCAGGTTTAAACTTAGTACAGGTGTCAAGTTTCTCTGCAGGGTCATTCAGGCAACTCTGTGAAGCACAGCAGTGAAATGTGTGGCTTCTGTAGCATTTGAGAACAGAAAATCAAAATATTCAGCATGTGATGATCACCAAAGGAAAAAAGCAATAGAGCTGTAACTTCTACAATTAAATTTGTGTCTGCAAATTTTACCTAGAACCTTAACTTTACATCAAAACAATGTTTGAATTCTAATCATAATTTGCTCAGTCATAAATTAATGACCATTATTCTCTGTATTAGGAGCTGTCAGCAATGCCAATACAGTTTTAAGTAACTAAGGAGGGTGGGAACCAGTGACAAAATTTCACAGTGTACTTACTTCAGTTTGAAGATACTTCCCATCATTGTGACTCCTAATACTTTCTTTATTCAATTTTCTTTGAGGAAACTCCTAAAAATTTCCTGAAATCTTTTTTTTAAAATTTCTAGATCTTAAAATATCATTGCACAAGTGTGCTTCCACTCTTATAACCTGTCTCTTTGAAAAGATCATTTTGTGACATTGAACACTGTTTGAAACCAAAGATTCCTGATTAAAAGCCCGTGTATCTGTTGCATCCTGGTGACAGTTGTGCTGCAAAGACTCATGCTTTCAGAACTATGAACTACATGTGACTCAAACATCTGCCCAGTATTGTAACATCAATATACAAATCTATTAGAGCATCAAACTATCATCTTGCAAGACTGGAAGGCTCTTCCTGTTTCTGGGGACTTTCAGATATTAGACTGATGCAATATTTGTTCCTAGCCAAGTAAACTCTGCGGTACTTTCTTTGTTTCATTATGTATAAATACGCACATGTATTTATAGACTCTGTACCCTAAGAAAGGCCAAGTCTGATTCACAGCTGTAAAATTAATCATACTTTATGTACAGGGGATTTCAAGGAAAATTGTTCTATATTAGTACTCTGACTTTTCACATTGTTCCGCTTCTTCTGCGGTAAAGCCTTAAGGCAAGGCAGCACAACCGGTGAATTAAATCTGTGAGCATGTGACATGCTCAAAGAACAGAAGATTAAATGCACAAGCTAACAAACAAGCACAGAAGCTTAAAACATACAGCAAAACCTGCACATACAGCCTTCAAGGCATAACTACTTAGCATATGGAGGACATTTACCCTACAAGCTTCAGCACTCTTCAATGCAGGTAGCAATGTACAACTATGGAAAGCTGGCAGTCCTACCTGAATGTGCAGGTGATAGTCACTCAAATGGAAACAGATCAGTGGGTTCCTCTTAAAGTGTGAAGACAGATTAGTTTGTAAGCAGCTTCCACACATCACAGAGGTAACAAATGCATTTTGCTTGCTCATAGTCTGATTACTAATTATACTGTTATTGGTGATTTTCTATAATTACATTGACCACGAGGCAGCACAAAACAAGGAATTTAAAATATGTCTTGTTTTTTTACAGTAAAGGGAACAAAAATGAAGGGTTCTGAACACAAAGTTATTTACTAAAGAAGCATCTCTATCTTTCAAATGTGGAACAAATTCTACTTCCAGGTATGTTGTGTGGGATTGCTGGAAGGGAATCAACAAGGGATTCAGGGGATTCATTGCTAGTGCCTTATGATAGAAAACACGATGACACAGGACCTAAGGGACTGATATTCTCCTGGAATTAAAATTATGGACTGAGTAGGACCTCTACAGCACTGGAAATGACACTAAACAATGAAGACAAGTGAGTCCTCCACATAAGTCCATCTGCATTGCTCATTCAGCAACACAAACCCGTACTTAATAAAATTAACCTATGCATGGAGACAGATGTCTCTGAACATTTATTTTGAAATCTTACGTACTGAGCAAATATTCCATATCGCAGTACTTTTACGTGCCTCTCCTTGAGATCCACAACTTAAATATCTTTCCAGAGCCAGGTGGCTGGCATTTTTCTAAGAAGTTCTGGGAAGAGAGTGGCCACCTCCCTTTAAAACATTTTGCATTAGTAAGACTCCAGACATTCATTTCTATAATCCCTAATTACACTGTAAATCTTCGTCCTGCTTTCTGATTCCAACATCCTTATTGTGAACATATCTGCAGCACATGAAGGGTTCATTACCAGCATGTGGGATACCTTCTAAACCTTCATTGCAGCACATTACCGCTGAGAAAACTTTCGTCATAGAAATACTGATGGGAATGCTCTAACCCACTGGGTTTATGTGAAATGGAGAAAATGACTCCACTAGCAATTATGTTTAAGAAAACCAATACATTTGGCACCTATTCTTGGAAGAGTGTTTCAGGGACAAAACTATAGTTTCCTAGACATTCCTAACTGCAACCTCAAGGTGTGCACCAAACATTCTGGTGAAAGAATTTCGAAGAAATATGCTACTTTGGTGCTCTGTGTTAGCTGCCTTTCTACTGTCAAGCCTGTCTTCAGCTGAGTATACATGATCCCATTCCAAATTATGAATGTCACCCTCACACTTATGACATCCAAATTTTACGTGAGGCAGTGCTATACAGCTCCTAATTTTTACCAGAAGTTCAAGTGAACCAAAGGAAAAAGATAAATGTATTGAGCATTAGAATTAAGCAACCCTAAACTTTTTTGAAAATTAAACTGTTTATGTTAATTTCTTGTGTAACACTTTGTCCAGAAAAGTCTATATTTCCGACAGCAAACTAGTGGAAAAGGTCTTAAAAAGAAGAGTACATCAAAAACTGAACAACCACATTTGTAGAACTCCCTGTTCTTCCCAAAGACATAGGCTTATGCAGGGAAAAAGAAATAATTAAAGTTTATATTTCTCCACCCCATCTACCCATACTAATCTTAGGACTTTACTGCTTTAGACTTCTGAAGCCAATTTGTACTGAAATCACAATGTGCCAATCATAGCAGAAATTGAAACATGCTCTCTTTTTTTGCTTAGGAGAGTTAAGACAGTGAAACCATCCTGTTTTGATTACAAAGCAACTTCCCCCCAGTGTTATGTGTAATGTTTTTCCCCTAATAAAATGCAATTCCCTTAATGAAAACACCAAAATGAGTGGTGTGATTGACACAGTATAGGGGTGTGATATCCAGAGGGACCCAGACAAACTGGGGAGGAGGATCCATGTTAACCTAACGAGGTCCAGAAATGCCAAGTGCAAGATCCTGAACCAGTCCCCCGTTTCAATACAGAGGCAAAGGAATTGTGAGTATTCGTGCAGAGAAAGACTTGAGGGTTCTGGCAGATGAAAAGCTGGGCATGAGCTGGCAGTGTGCACGCACAGCTGAGAAGGACAATTATATCCTGAGCTGCACTGAAAGAAGCATGACCTGCAGGGCAAGGGAGATGATCTTGCCACTCTACTCTACTCTGGTGTGACACCACCTGGAGTAAAGTCTCCAGTTTTGGACTTTTCAGACAAGAAGGACATGACTGTGTTGGAGCAGGTCCAGAGGAGTGCCACAAAAAATGATGAAAGTACTGGAGCACCTCTGCTCCGAGAACAGGCTGAAAGTCAGGTTTGTTCAGCTAGGCAAAGAGAGGGCTCTGGGAAGAGCAGCCTTTCAGCAGTTAAAGGAGACTATAAAAAAGATGGGGACAGACTTCTTAATAAGAAGTTCCAACAGAACAAAGGGTAATAATTTTCAGCTAAAAGATGGGAGAATCAGGCTAGGCATAAGGAAGGCATTTTCACAATTAATTTGGTGAACCGCTAGAACAGCTTGTCCAGAAAAGTGTAAGATCCCCACCCCTGGAAATGTTCAAAATCAGGTTGGATGGGTCTCTGAGGAATCTGATCTAGTTCAAGATGCTCCTGC
Source organism: Rhinopomastus cyanomelas (assembly GCA_013400115.1). Lineage (NCBI taxonomy): Eukaryota > Metazoa > Chordata > Aves > Bucerotiformes > Rhinopomastidae > Rhinopomastus > Rhinopomastus cyanomelas. The sequence continues at coordinate 39,987 of VXBP01001735.1, read as the reverse complement.
TCACTGCAGGGAGGTCAGACTAGATTGCCTTTAAAGGTTGTTTGCAACCCAGAGCACTCTAAGACTCTATGGAAATGCAGAAGATTCTTAGTATTTAGAAAAAAATGTCATTTCTCAACAAAGCAGAAATAGGCTTCCTGTCGACCATGTGTCTAAATATTGTTCAAACAGGATCCATGAGTCAAAAGCAGCTTTTGCATAAAAAGGATTTGACCTAATTCAGATTCATCCCGAGGAAGGTATTTAGGGAAAAATGAGTAATATTCTAGGAATCGTTACACTGAAGTCATAGAACAGGAAAAGTGGTTTGCAACAGTCATCTTCATGGTAAAAGGGCATTTAATTTTATTTAATAAAAGTAAGATGAGGTACTCAGAACCAGGTTATGGTCTCTGTTACACTGGAAATATCCCTACAAACTGAAGAATTGTCCATCATGCTACAAGTCAAGTATTCATTACGTGGTTTTGATTTGCACCTTTAATGCCAACTCATATAAAAGACATTATGTCAGACACTTCTCGTATCTGTTGTAAGAGCTTATATTCCGTGGTATAAGCTTATGTTGTAAAAGGTTATTATTCAGAAAAATATAATTCTACTTATAAGTGCTGACTTCTGCAAACACGAATGTCCTCCCTCACAGAGGACAGATGTCCAAAAAGGAGTACTGGTCTTTTTGTGGTGTCTATCACTGTACCCGATAATATACTCAAAGGCAACTTACTTGGATTCAAAGATTCTTCAAAGTGAACTCTATCAGATTTTCTTCTTTCAAGAACCACTGAATCACAACCTTGTTTTGATTGGAAGAGACCTTTAAGATCAGTGAGTCCAAGTGTTAGCCCAGTACAGTGAAATCACCACTAAATCATGTCTATAAGCACCACACGTTTTAAATACCTCCACTGATGGTGCTGGTGTCTCCACCACTACTCCCAGAGTAGCCTGTTTGAATTCAGTGTAGAATTTTTTCCTAATATCCAACCTAATCCTCCCCTGGTGCCACTTGAGGCCATTTCTTCTCATCCTATTACTTCTTATATAGAAGGACGCTGATCCACACCTTGGTGCAACCTCTTTTGAGGTAGTTGTAAAGAGCAATAAGATCTTAACAGCTCCTTTTCTCCAGAATTAACCTCAGTTTCCTTAGCTACTCCTCATAAGACCCACCCTCGAGGCCCTTCACTAGCTTTGTTGCCCTTGTTTGGACTCAGTGTTCTTCTTGAATTGAGGTTCTCAAAGCTGAATGCAATACTCAAGGGGTGACCTCACCAGTTCCCAAGTAGGTTGTTTTCTCAGGTTGTTTTCCACTGAGGAGTTCTCCATCTACTCTTCCCTAAGACTGTAGAGTTGCATTAGGTTATTGTGACCAAAGTATAGGACCAAGCACTTGGTCTTGATAAACCTCAGACAATTCACTTTAGCCCGGCAATCCAGCCTGTCCAGGCCCATCTGCAGAGCTTTCCTACCCCCAAACAGATCAACACATCTGCTCAATTCGGTGTCATCTGCAAACTTACTGAGAGTGCCCTCAATCCCCTCCTTCAGATCATTGATCACAGAAATACAGAACATTAGGGATTGGAAGGAACCTTGAAAGATCAGCTAGTCAAATTCATCCAGCACATCAGGATCACCTAGATCAGCTTGCACAGGAACATGTCCAGGTGGGTTTTAAACGTTCCCAGAGAAGGACACTCCACAAACACCCTAGGCAGCCTGTTCCAATGCTCTGTCACCTTCATTGTGAAGAAGTTCCTTCTGATATTTATAAGGAATCTCCTATGTTCAAGCTTGCACCTGTTGTCCCTTGTCCTATCACTAGATGACATTGAGATGAGCCTAGCTCCATCCTCCTGACACCCACTCTCATTAATGAAGTTACCACAAGGCTGGACCCAATACTGAGTTCTAAAGAACACCTCTTGTGACTAGCTGATAAATCTATTTAGCTCCATTCAGTACAGCTCTCTGGGCTCAGTCATGAAGTCAGCTTTCTACTCAGCAAAGTGTCCACCTGTCTAAGCCATGGGCTGTCAGTTTCTCTAGGGGAATGCTGTGGGACACTGTCAAATGTTTTGCTGAATTCTAGGTAAACAACTTCCACAGCCTTCCTTTCATCCCCTAGGTGGGTCCCTTCATCACAGAAGGATATCAAATTGGTCAAAGAAGAAGATGTTGATCCTTTCAGTAAAAACTATTTCATGCCCCCTGAAACCATATTTCAATCACTACTTTTTTAATGATTCTTTAGTCAGAGAATCATCCAGTTTGGAAAATATCATTAAGATCCCTGAGTCCAACCCTAGCCTTTGTCTCGATCTGTTTTGAAAGCTATAAGGTAAGGATTTTTTCAAGCTCTGAATCCTAATCTCAAATGCAGTGAAACATGTGAGTATCTGCACACAAAACCTCTCTTTTCCTCAAATACGTTAACAGATGTCGGCCTCCTGCACGTTCTGTAAACTGCTTGCAGGTGGCAAGGAAATTGTTTTAAAACACTATAATAAAGACACAGCATAAGCTTGTACCACCTACCCAAAAAGACTTTAAAAGATCCCCAGAAGGTCATTGGAGAATAATAGCAGTGTATTCGAGAGAGAAGGGCATTCTTCAAGAAGTGGAAAATTCTTTCAAGCAGGAGAAGTGGAATGAAGCACAGACTCTGGCAAGTCTAGAGTAAGATTGGCCAAAAGTCACTTTGTTAAATAATGGAATAAGGGATAGAAATTGTGAATAAATCTTTTTTAAACATATCACAAGCAGGAAGTAAGCCAGTTTGTCTTCAAGGTTGATAGATAATCTAAGAGGTAAAAAATAATTTATCCAATAAGATGCAGCCAGAGAATAAACGCTAAGTGAATTATTTGCATCTACAGAAGAACGTAGCTAAGTTCAGATGCTGAGTCTTTCCTTATGGCAGATAAACCCAAGGAAATAACTCAAACTGAGCTCTGCTTAGAAAAGTTGTATCATTGATAACATAAGAAAGAAAAATAGTTTTCCCTTGAACATTCAAAATCAGATTATATTTAAATTTGTCAGGACCGCTCAAATCAGCTCAGATGCTGAAAGATTGAAGGTGCTACGTGAAATTCTGTGTTTTCAAAGAATCTGTCAAATGATATCCAGGAAACTGGATAAGCCTCTGCACTAGTAAGCATCCTTTGTCTTGGACCAAGCAACCTCCATGAATAAACACGATGTAATAGGGAATACTCAGCATGAGTTTTACTGTAGCAAATCATGCTTTGCTACAGACAGTTTGAGAGAAAGAAGAATTACAGGTGAGCTTCATAATACATTATACCAGGATTGTCAAGCAGCTTACAAAAGGTTCTGCATCAAAGTTCTTAATCTAAGGGAATAGTCCTCTCACAGGTAAAAAGCTGGGAGACAAATAAGGAAACAAGTAGTGAGACATGTCACTAGTGGAAACCCATGCACTTCAATTCATGTGGCTGAATGTCAATGACCCTGGGTAAAGAGGAACACAAAAAATTTGTTGGCACACATCTTTTGAAGGCAGTAATGTCAGAAACTAAATTTAGAAAGTTGAAGATATCACATGATACCGGATGACTACATGTTAGGTCAAATGAAGATTAAGTGTTGATAAAAACAGAATAGTTAAAAGAAAGTCTAGTAACTCGTATGCTGTGATGGACTATAAATAAACTGCTCTCAATGAGGAAAAGGATCTTTGGATCATTATTATTTCTCTAGAATCACTGGTTCAATGATCATCAGCAACCAGACTGCTAACAAAGAAGTCTAGTGAGAGGTGTCCCTGCCTGTAGCAGGGGTGTTGGAAGCAGATGGCCGCTAAGCTTCCTTCCCACCCAAGGCACTCTATTCCAAAGACAGAACAAGAATCCTTGTATCACTGTAGAAATCTGTGACAAACACAGGTCTATGTTAAGTGCTGCTCACCATCCCCCTCTCCAAACAAATATAAGTAAAAATTATAAGGGTATAGAGAGCTGTAAGAAGCGTGATGAGAGGGTAAGGAATGCTTTCCGTATGAGAAGATTTTAAATAGACTAGAACTCTTCACAGAAAAATGAGGAACTGAGAGTGATTTGATTGGATGTAAAATCGTGAATGGGTTGAAGAAGGTGACTGGGGAATAATCACTCACTGTATTTTATAACACAGGGATGAGAAAGCACGAAGTAGAATTATCAGGAAGCAGATTTTAAGGAAGTAAAAGGAGTACTTTTCCACACAACACCTCATTGTATTTTGGATCTCACTGTTAGAGTTTGCTTCCATCGCCAGAAGGGTAAATGGGTTAAAATATGCATGAAACAAATTAAAATCCTTGAAAAACTACTAAACCTGATGATGTGGTGTAATCTTCAGTTTGAGAAAGCCCCAAAAAGAAATGGTTGGAAGCTTCATGGTTGTGCAGTTATCAAAACATTTACTGACCACTATGAACAATATGATATTGGAACAGATGAGTTTTAAATCTGACTAAAACCAGATGGTTTTATATTCTTAACTTTTGTCACAGTTTCCATTGAGTTCCCATTTCCCTGAACAAAATTCCTGAGGTATGTTACCCCTGTGTCCAGTCTTTAGTTACTATCTTCATCTGCCTTTATTTTTTGGGGCCTATATGTTGCAGATGCATATCCTCATTCATCTTCAACCCATGGATTATATCCATGAAGAGAAACCAAAATTCATTTTAGGTTAGATCTGTCTTAAACAAAAACACGTCTCTCCCTCTGAAAGTACTTGTCCATTTGCCTTGATTACATAGGTTGTTTCATCAAGCAGTTAAAATAATTTTTGATGATTGTTAAAGCTTGAACAAATTATATTTCCAGGGGCAAAAATATCAGACTTTTTTATTTTTAGCTCAGCATTTCCAGCCTCTTGTGTTTTATTATACTATGGTTCAAAACTTTGGTGCTTGTTTAGAAAACTGTGAGCCAACACTGCAAGCTTAATTTGTGTTTTGTGTGAACAGAGGGAGTTTAAGCCAGCAGGAGGGCATTTGGAGCTTTGGGTTTGGGTCTTTGCTCATGCCTCAATCCCCCTCTTCATTTGTATTCCATCTTCTTCACTTAACTTTGATGCTGAGAGGACATGCATGTCGCTGAGCTGGACTAGAGCAGCTATTTTGTCCTGGAAACGTGCTTGTCTCTAGACAGTGTGGAACCTTGGAGATCAGCAGAAAGAAGGTTTCATCTGGATTTCCATGGTTTGCTGAAATAGACAGAGTTCTTCTCCTGTTCACTGCCATTTGAATCAGCATTTTTGAAATGGAGGAAACCACAAGGAACAGAGAACTAGACTTTAAAATGCTCACTGACACTGACGTACATGAGTATAAATTTCACTGACACCACGTTTCCACAGAGGCAGGGATGATTGGAAGACTTTTTGTCCTTTTTAGCATTTGGACATTCAGGACTTTGGTCAGTTTTATAAGGACCTTGTGATGAATCTCCACGTCTTTTTATGTGGGCTGAATTAAATGTCTTGTTGCTCTTTTTTCCCCAAATCAAGTTAGTATTTTTTCACCTGCAATTGACAAGTAGCTTCTTTTCAAACCCTCCCTGTTTTCATTTCTGCCCATTAGTACTTTAGATAAATTAATTTGTCAATCTTGTCATGAGGAATCTTAATACCGTGACACTGTGCTATGAATAAAACACATGACAATCATTCGTGTGTTAACCCATTTCCTCATAATTGGACTGCAGAGGAATGCCACTGAAGGGGAAAGAAATAGTCGCAGTTCATAAGGCATTTCGTAACCGCGAGTACAATAAAGTAACATCTTCTAGAGAAGACTTGGCAATCTAAGGACAAACTAGTGGCAGGGAACTGGTGAAAGACTGATCAGTACTTTAGAGACTTAATTTTCTGTACTGATAAACCTATACTTATGTCATGGTACTGTTGTCAGAGAATAGGAGTCATCAGCTTTTGCTCCATGTTCTTTTATACTCACTTCTTAAACCAAGTCCAGCCTCATCTGATACAACTCATTATGTCATTAATAGTCATAGAATGGCTTAGGTTGGACGGCATCTCAGAGATCACCTAGCTTCAAGCCATACACAGGGACACATCTTACCAGGCCAGGTTGCCCAGGGCCCCATCCTACCTGACCTTGAACACTTCCAAGGAAAGGGAATCCACAGTTTCTCTGGGTAACTTGTTCCAGTGCCTCAACACCCTTACAGTGAGGAATTTANGTCTACCAACAACCCCAAATCCTTGACCAGCCAGCATGTATTCATGCTTGGGATTGAACAGTCACACTAATTGACTAATTTACATAAATCCAAATTTCAGGATCTACCAGTTTCCAATTTGTTTCATATATAAAGCAGGTTATATCTTGAATAACTTTATGCGTGTCTATAAATTCAAGCTTTGTTGAAAAAATATTAAATTCCAGAAAAGTGCATGTTTTGTACCATAAACCTTGACCAGTTTTGTCTCCATAAAAAGTTAATTTTGAAAGCACTTCAAATCACAATAAAATGTTGTAATAATTTATCTTCTTTTTTTTTTGGGGGGGGGGGATTGAGGGATCTTTTGTGATAGACATTTTGTCCCTACTGTGTCATTGTTTAAAATAATCATATACTTTGACAACAGCTTATCTGTCCTGGTGTTGGGATGCTTGGTTTTTGTTTCTGTCAGTCGAAGATTGATAGAAATATTTCCTTTCAGCACTCAAATTTCATTACACTGCTATATTTTTTTCTCCTCATCACATAGGATATCTCACCCAAGGGAAAGGTATGTACAACGTGAAGTTTCATTGACATGACAAATATCATGATGAAGCAAAAAAAAATCCCATTAAAATAAACCACATGTCAGATTTCAGCTCAGATTTAGCCAGTCCTCAACTAAGGAAATATGCTTTAGCTGGAGATCACAGAGTGAATACATAACTGCTTTACTCAAAGTGCCCCATAGAGAAACAAACAGAAACATGAGCTAGCACTGACTGTGAGAATAAACAGAAGAACCTTCCAAGAGCAGACCATCTCATGCTTTTACCAATGTACCCCTGCACACATCTCCTCTGCTAAAGCAGTGCTTAATTACCTTGCATCAAATAATTCAAGGCCAAATACATCCAGTGGATGCTGGGTCTCACACTGCTGTGGACACTTTTTGTCACTGGACATAAAAAACATGAAGAACTGAATCTTACCACAGGGTCCAGAAAAATATAATTAATTGTATTTGCACACATTAAAAGATTTCTCAGGACGTCCATTTATCCAATTAAAAATAACAAAAATAGGTTTGGGGAGTAAAGGAAACACTGGAAATATTAATGTAAAAAAATAGTAGAAAACTCCCGTGTTGCAAGTGATTAGCTTTCTTCATTCTTTAATTGGCCCAGAGAGAAAAACTGTGTGCTCAGCATTCAGTTTAGTTCCCTCAGCGTGACTCCATCAAATATAGATCCCTACAAAAAGGAATGGTGGAGTCCTTAGGAATTGTTTGATCAATTATTCTTCCTTAGTGCTGCATTCTTTTAACAAAAGGAAAAGATTTTGCAAAAGTGTATACATTAACAAATTTTCTTTGGACTGAGTTTTGTGTCTACGAGGAAGAAAACTCAGACCAGGAATGCTATTACTGCTTTTACCTCCCCTATCTTTCTGTCACTCCCCCTTAATCATCCTCTAGTCTCAATTTTATGAAGTCTAATTTTGTCTGGACTCAGACATTCAACAAAATCTGCACAATGACTACTTTCAAGTCAGCCTGCTTTGGTGTAATTCCTTATGTACACACTGGGGAATAAAGTATTCCAGAAAAAACAGGTGAACTAACTTTCCTAACGTGAGAAAAAGAGGTCTTGAATGGCTGACAGGGTTTCAGGACTGACATTTGAAATGTCCTGGCTGGAAGGTACCTCTTATCCTTCTTGGATGAAAAGTCAAGATTAATATTTTTCTAAAATATTCATTTAATTCAGTCCAAGACTCAGTCCTGGGAAAATTCTATAGGTCTTAGTAAGTCATCCGATGTTCTCTTCTCAGCTGAAGTAGTTGAACATCTTCTAGCTAGTTTTTCTAAGAACTGAGCAGTCATTATTCACACACTTCATTACAATGAAATAAGAATGGACTGTTGGAGAGATCCCAATCTTTGTGCAAAACTCCCATCAAAGTTGAAACAGGCACTATTATATATTGCAACAGGAATTCTATTTGTAATTTCTGGTGAAACTGAATTTAAACAGAAGTCAGACAAGGCAAATTGAATGTTGGATGTTTAATGGATAAACAGTATGCTTTGGTATTGACTGTCACAATTGCAAGGCTATACCTGTGAATACTTGGGTGACAGAAAGTGCCCATTTCTGCTACAGGCTCTACCTGATTTTTCCTCAAAAGATCCTTTTGGTAAAAGTTACTCTATTTAAAATTTTTGCCACAAACATACATTTATTGCTGAGAATCCTAGGTAGATATTTTGGTTTTAAATTTAGATGATATATGTTGCCCAGTTACTTTCCCCTTGAAGGTTATCACTCCCTGAACAAAGCATTTAAGCAGACTTGAAATGAGAAGGCACATGATGTTTATGTTTGTATTTGATTCTATGATTATGTTTGTATTTGCTGCAATTCTGGCCCATTCTAAAAAAATTTTAAAATCACTTCCAATCTAAGGGCCATAATCCTCAGAAAGTCTTTAAATAATATACTGACTAGAACTTGCAGAAGAAATATTTTCATTGCATCACATTATTTTCTGTATTTTCCAAACTTCATATTTTGGTTGATATTATCTCTCATGATTATTTGAGAAATGAGTATTTCACATTAATATCATGAAACGTGATATTTCTTTCTGTTCCATGTCCCACAGACTCTGTCACCTGCTTCTTTCTTTGTCTTCTATATGCAGTATAGCTGGCTAAGTACTTCTCCAGCAAGCACCTCATCCCTTAGTTACCCCTTCACAGTTATTATCTTTTCTCCCTTGGAGAAATCTTTGTCTTTGAGGATTGGACCATTTTGGACCTGAAGAAAAGTTTCTGTGCTAGAAACCCCGCTTATCCAAACTGTGTCAGCTGCTCAGTTAAAGGTGTTCCCTTACAGAAAGCTATCTGTCTTAGTGAAGACAGTAATTCAATAATAAAAACACATGGTTTTTGTTTCCCTTTAGTCTATCCATTTTTTAACTCATTAATAAAAAAGTGATGAAAAGTGAATAGCAGCTAATATAATGCTGATATAATGTGGTTAGTACCGTATGAATGGCAACTAATCAGATGTCACTAAGAATAAATAAGTCATGACTATGAATAACCACTGAAATGTAATACACTCATAAATATAATAATCACTGATAATTACAAGCAAAAACAGAATTATACAGGAATTAATATAATTTATTATTTAAAAAGAAAACAACCCACTAACTGTTTAATGGACAATACACCTTAGCTTAAACTATATCAAAAACCTGGAGGCATCATCATTACAGCTGCAGACATAGCTGCATGATTTCACCTTTTTTGGTATTACATTTCAAGAATTCTTTGTTGAAAGAAATGGCGTGATGGAGACAGAAGTGATGAATACACTGAAAAATTGTTTCCTGTCATAAACAACTTTATAAACCCACTGGGAAATTTTTCATGTCTGCATCTGGTAGATGGTGACTAACGCAGGATAATCAAATTAGAAATCATTCAGCCAGCAGGGACCAATGACCACACGAAGATCCAACGAGTAAAGCAAGATTAGAAGCTGATACGTGTAAATCACAATTGATACTAATCAGAAGCAGATGCCTGATTTCAGACAGGTCTTCATGGACAAGACGTCAAAAAAGATTAGAAATAATTGAATAGATGGAAACAATGAAATGCAGACGATGTTACAGTATAAACAAATGACAGAATTTGATGCAAGTAGATACCCAGTCTAGAGCCACAGTATTCACAGAGAATATAAATAAAAAATAAGCTACATTCTAACCAATGATCACGTAATTTAAATGAATAATCTTTGGTGTGTACTTTATGTGTACACATATTGTGAAAGTGTGGAATAGTTGATCAAACTGGACATATGAAATAATATTCCCATTTTGTGATTTTATAGTATCATTTTGTGACTTATATACAAAAGATGAGCTTTTCAGGATTACACTTAAATTTTGCATTTTTAAATATTCCTGTCAATGAATATCGATTAAAAATAATAGAAAAACTCCAAAACAAGTTTGCAATTTCTTCTGAAACTTTTACAGCAACTCCATGAAAATTGTAATTATAAAATAGCTGAATTTCTGTAATTGTTGGTGTATATTTGTTATTATTTTACAAGTCCTGTTTAGAATGTGTATCAGTGCCTAAAAAAAGAACGTAGGAGCTAAGTAAAAGGACAGTATATTTTTTTCTATTGTATTAATTTTCACAATCCATTGTCATAAATTTAGGGTACTGAACATAGATGCGTGTCTCCATCCGTGCTTAGAAGAATAAATACTAATAATACCATCTTCTCCTCCTTTATTCATTGGATAGGAGGAAATGCCCTCAAGTTGTGCCAGAGGAAGTTTAAATTAGACATTAGGAAAATTTTTATTGAAAGGGTCATCAGGCATTGGAACAGGCTGCCCAGGGACATGGTTCCATCACCATCCCTGGATATGTTTAAAGGTGGTGTAGATATGGAGTTTAGAGACATTGTTTAGCAATTAGCTTGGTACAGTTAGGTTGATGGTTGGACTCAATTGTCTTAACGGTCACTTCCAAAACAATTTGATGATTCTATGTGTCTATGTAGGTGCAGACAACTAAGTATCATGGATCGCATGCTGTATTACACAGGTTTGGATCATGTGGTACATCTTAGATAAAGAAAATTCTAAATTGTATTTGAAAATGTGTGTTTTGCCATAGAAAGATGAATAGTGTAAGGAGAGTGAGAATATACAATATTTTACTGGTAATAGGCAAAAGAATGAGCATTAGGAAAAGAATGTTGACATTTTGATAACTAAAAGATCGTACTGAAGTGTTTTCAAAAAGCCAGGATATAGGATATTATTATTAAATGAGATACTTTTACAATTCTTCAACTTGTAGTTCTTCTCTACTTTTTATTAGGTGACTTTCAGACTCTGATTTATTGCCAGCTTCTCAGTCTGGGAGTTCATGCAACTCATTACACATTACTCACACTTTTTGATTGCCAGCTAACTTTCATATTGCTCCATCTCACATTTCAATATCTCCTTAATATAAAGAGTAGATACTGGTATGAAGACCAGGTTGGATGGGGCTGTGAACTACCTGGTCTAGGAAGAGGTGTCCCTGCCCATGGCAGAGGTATTGGAACTAGGTGATCTTTAAGGTCTCTTCTATTCTAAACCATTCGATGACTCTATGACATTTAATCACAATTATAATACATCCATGAACTGATATTTCAGGGAATACATACACAAACACTGCACTGATGTAAATGTTCTAAACTAAAGAACAATTTAGACAAAGTAAGAGTTGGAAGATATCAGTAAAAACGTGAGTCAGAGACTTTCCCCTAGACTGAGTGGGTGAGAAAGGACTAAGCACACAACAAAGTTACACCTTTAATTTTCCTAAGTGAAAAGGACTACAAAAAAATAATACTTTTTTATTGTTATTGCTGTCTTTTAACTTAATGTTCTTTATTGAGTTTACATGTAGAATATTGAGTATGAGTTTGGGTATAATGCAAAGATTTTTCGACTACAACTTTTGTAATGTGCCTGGGATTCTTGCAGGTAAATATGACATTAGAGCAACAATTCTGCTCCATTAAATTCTATGTCAGTAAGAGCAGGCTTAAGCTGCTGGCTGCTATTAAAGCACACATAAGCCATTCATACTAAACATAGTGTCACTAATCCAGGACTGAAATCATACTCCAGAGCAAAAAAAGAGGAACTTCGACTTTCTGAGCCATATACAATAGTTTCGTAAAAATAAAGACAAATGTTTGTATTTGTACTGTTTGTACAATGATTGATAAATTAAGAAAAAAAAGGAATTTGTTTGAGTGTATATAAAATATATTTAGAAGGATAAATTCATGAATCAAAACACATGTGTAATTAACCTCTAAGTCATTTTCAGCTTCTGAATGCAAACACTTAGAAGCAGGAGAAATTAGCAAAAGCAGAAAGTGTATTACACACACACTCAACAGGCAGGATTTTTGAGCATGAAAAAACCACTCTTTTGTTAATTCTTGGAATCAACAACATATGTTGTTTACTTATTGTTGCATCTTGCAGAAAAAATAAAGTTGGCTACAGCAAATAATGAGCAGATGAATTTTGAAGAAAGAGGACTGTGTGGCTAGAATTACGAATACCAGACAGTAATGACATTATACTGTGGGCTTAAGGTTTTTCCACAGCAAAATAATAGCCTGCCAGGCAGACAAACAAATTAGCTGATGATGGACCTCCCTTCCACAACTAACCTTTAATCCAAGACAGACCATTTAACTAATGACGAATCCTCCTCTTGTACTACTACGATAATATGAAAGTGGTGTGGAACTGATAAGCTGAAGAGAGTCAGACAAGTCTTTGACCTTTCTCAGAAGTGCTTTTGACATCAGCTAGTTGAGAATGCAAGGACTCAGCCATTTGAGTAACTCTCCAGTGATCCAGCCCCTAGAAAGTCTCAAATGACTTCCTTAGTCATAACAGTCGCTTTGGCCTGACTCACAAAACAGACTAGTATATACATTTGACTTCCACTTAAAATTGTTAGTGGTTTGAGTTCATCTCACCTAACCAGCTTAAATATAGGGGCCTACTCTAAACTAACAACTTTCTAAAATCCCATTACACCTTTTCAGTTTCTGAAGTTTTCTTAAGTCCTTTGAATGCCGCTCTGAGGTGTAAGCACATTTTCAGTAAGCTGCTGTGAATAATCTTAGCAGCTATCTTATACATTGCTGCTTTTCCACTCAAAAAGTCATTTTTCAACCTCTGACAGTTGCTGAACAGCAAGTTCAGAGTAACTGTAAATCCTCACAGAAGCAAACGAGGAGGAAGTGCTGCCCTTCCCATATACAAACTTCTTTGTATTAGATCACTTGTATGAAGAAGCATTCAGCCTTCCACTCCACTGTCACATGATATGACTTGAATTCTCTTCCTTCACATTCTGGTAGGACAAAGAAGGAGCTAATGAAGTAAGTAGTAAGTTCTTTAGAGAGAGGGAAGAAAGAAAAAGAGAACACACATTTCTTTTTAATTTTTACTCAAGCAGGACTAATTTTCACAAACTGAAACAAGATGTAAGCAAAAACGCTGGTGAGGGTATTTTGTCCTGAAGGCTGGGTAAACAAGTGTGAAAACACATCAGAAATGTAATGTTAAGTCTAATCACAATCTGCATGACAAACACAAGCCATGGCAATAGAATTTACGTTAGCTCTGTTTGCAAACAAAGAAGGGAATTTTGGATGTATGTTTTGGGGCAGATACTCTTTTCATCTCACTTACCATTGAGTACAGTATTGCCTCATTTTTGGAAGCTCGGTGAGAATACTTGCAGTGTCAAAAGTAAAGTCCACATCATAAGATCTTCCATAATAAAGAAGAGATATCTCCAAAAAAGTCTTTGTAATCAGGGTTGGTTTTTTTCCCAAATTATCACTTGAGTGGTAATCACTTTTGAAGTTAAAGAGAGATAAAGGTCTGATGGGTGGACTGTTCAGTGGATAAGGAATTAGCTGGATGGTTGCATCCAGAGAGAAGCTGTCAGTTGCTCAATGTCCAGATGGAATACAGTGACAAATGCTGGACCAGTTGTGTTTAATATCTTCATTAATGGTATTGACAGTGGCATTCAGTGCACCCTCAACAAGTTTGCTGACCACAGAAAGCTGTGTGGTGTGGTAAACACACTGGAAGGAAGGGAGGCCATCCAGAGCCATCTTGACAGGCTGGAGAATTGGGCGCAGGCAAACTGCATGAGGTTCAACAAGCCCAAGTGCAAGGTACTACATCTGATTTGGAGTAATCCCTAGAACAAATACTTGTTGGGTTGTCAGTAGACTGAAAACAGTCCCAAGGAGAAGAATTTGGGTCTGTTGGTAGATGAGAAGTTCAGCATGAGCCAGCAATGTGTGAGCACAGCTCAGAAGCCCAAACATATGCTGCGTTCTACCAAAAAAAACATCACCAGCAAGTCAAGGGAGGTGATTCTTCCCCTCTACTCAGCTCTTGTGAGACCTCACCTGGACTACTGCATCCAGTGTTGAAGTCCCCAGTACAAGTAGAAATGGAGCTATTGGCGTGAGTCCAGAGGAAGGCAACAGGAATGATCACAGGTCTGGAGCATCTATTCTATGAAGACAGGTTGAGAGACTTGTGACTGTTCAACCTGGAGAAGTGAGGCTCTGCAGATTCCTCATAGCAGCCTTCCAGTATCTGAAGGAAAGCTCTAGAGGGACTTTTTACAGGAGACTGTAGTGATAGGACAAGGGGGAATGGTTTCAGGTTAAAAAGAGAGTAGATTTAGACTGGCTTTTAGGAATAAATTCCTCACTGTAAGGGTGTTGAGGCACTGGAACAAGCTGCTCAGAGAAACTGTGGATTCCCTTTCCTTGGAAGTGTTCAAGGCCAGGTAGGATGGGGCCCTGGGCAACCTGACCTAGTGAGATGTGTGCCTGAGTAGGGTAGATGATCTCTGAGGTTCCTTCCAACCTAAGCCGTTATATAGTCCCATGATTCTGTGACAAACACAGATTACTGCCATATTTCCATTTAATTTTAATAGGGGTTATGAAAATGAGAATAAGACCTATTGGTTTCTATACTGCCCTCAGGGTAGTGTGCCATTTGAAGTCGTGTGCTTTTCCTTGAAGGTGGAGTGTTCATGATTCCTCCTAGCCTGCTGTTCCAAATTACTGCATTCTCATTACTGTGACATTTGTGATTGTGTCCTGCTCTTTGATTTTCTGGTCTATTGCTCCAAATTGTATTCTGTCCTTCCTGATTTTTTGTTAAGGTGTTGCCTGGGTATCTTAAGTGGTGTTGAAAGCTGTGAGAGTCATTGCTCATCATTCCTATTGGCAAGAGCTGCTCTGAAGGCAGGTTGTGCCCCATTATCAAAATGCAAGAAGAGAAAGTTAAAGAAGCAGCAAGATAATGGAGATACCCAGAGATAATGGAGGAATTCTCTTTTTGGTTTTTGTTGGTGAATATAAGATAGCACAACAGGGTGAAAATATTCTGGGAGAGCACACATGACCCTGTGGTACCTTTGATTAAACTAAAAAGTGTCCTACTTTACTGGAAAGAGGAAGTGGAAAGGTGCTTTAACTGGTGGGCATAGTTTGAAATACAATCCCAAATCCTTATAACACAGGATGAAATGTGTTTCTCTTTCTTTTAAGAATGTGTTCACTTCTGACATTAATCTCATTTCACAAATATTTCTATTATAAAAAAAGTGCAAGTTCCTATAAACTATATTCCATGAAATGTAGAGTTGTAGTAACTTCTTTTGAGAAACTTTCTAGCATTGAAGATCAGAACAATGTGAGCTGTTGGGAAAAAAAATGCTTTGAGATATTTCAGACAAAGGCGACAGGAAATACAGCATCTGGGGGCCTTAAAGTGTGAAAAGTTTGTCCTGTAACCTAGGGTTAAGTGTTTTGATTCACTGAAGGAGAGAAGACTCTTGTGAGACTTAGGTAGAAATTACCTTCAAAGTTGGTGCAGACAGACCACAACAGTCAAAACCTGGGAAGAAATAGACTGGTCTACAACTCTCTAAAGAGAGGCAGATGAACAGCAAGCAAAAGAATCTGCAGCAGAAAGCAGCATAAATGAAGAAAAAAAAGACATCTCCTTTCTCAACATACATATATATTTTTCTGCCAGCTAACATACTTTTGTTAGGATAACCTTTTTATTAATTTTTGATCTCCACTGGCCTCAGAGTTCTGATGCTGCCTGTAGATGCTGCACCCTGTTGTGCAAAACTGAATTAAATACACAAAGCCAGTCAAACCATCAAAAATCCTTCTAGAAAGTATGTTGTGCATGCAAGGATGTCACATGGAACATGCTCTCAACTTCAGTGAAGTGGTTTATGCCTAAATCATTCAAGCCAGTCAGTTAGTTCTGAGGCATCGTTTATCATAATGACATATCTGAAAGACATTTCAAGATGGACTTAGTCAAAAAAGTGGTTTAGAAACGAAAGAATTAGTTTTGTTAATGACCCTTAGGCAAACGCAGATTCTTCCTTTCTTATGTATAGATGTCATCTACAAGCAGTCTGTTCTGATGAAGTTCTGTCATCCTTTGAGGCATCAGGAGCTGGCTGTTATTGGAGGACTGATATGAATGTTGATTGTCCCGTAGATGGATAGGACATGACAAATTTTATTTTGATCTGCCTTGGGGCATAGAAGATTTCACTTCTTGTCTTAGAAGGATGCAATGCAAAAGGCTTGATGTGAAATAAATTGGAATAATTGCAGTAACTGTCTAATTATACATGGCAAGAAATAAGCCTCAATTTCAACACAGTTCAGGAAAGTCTAATGAGGTCTGATGTTTACACCTATTTCCTGGCTCCAGACAAAGTTCTTATCAAATCTGATTTGCTCTGGCATGATCAAACTATCTGGCATTGCAAGTAATGCAAACATTGAAAATAAAGTTTTATAATACAGTATTTTAATCCATATTTATGTTAAAAGTTACATGTTTGCCTTTTCTCTCCTTTACTACATACTCTTTTTTACCCATCTTTTCAAAACAGCATTTAACTTTCAGCAATCATAATGTATGAGGATGTCACACGTCATTGGCAGATAGAGAACTGTGGCACAGAGTGAATAATTAATTTGATAGAGTTATGGAAATTGTAAAATCCAGAAAGCTCAATTTTGCTCAATTGTATGATTCAATAAACCTCTACTCCTCATTCACACCTAATTCACAAGAGTTCTTTTATCAACTAATGGTAAGTTTCTGATGAGGAAGGATGAAAACAAGCAGTTCTGTTCTCTCCCCTACATAATGCTCCCTAGCACTGGAAATGCAGGACAAACAAAAGCAGATACAATCCTAATACCATAAATCCTGTATCAGTTTGAACATCGGTTTGAAAAAATCTAAAACATCACCCGAAACAGCAGCTCTATTTTCCAGGACAGCCTAGTCTTGTACTTCTGATCTACCTCCCCTCACAGCCTTAAAATTCAGCTCAGGATGACCACAAGTACCTCTGAAGAATGTCATACTTTTAAATCCTAGCTAAAGGTCTGCTGCAATCTGATGTTTTGGGCAGATGCACTAGAAATCTGCCTAAATATTCTGGAGAAACTCTGAAAGTTTGATGTTGTCATCACTGAAGCTAACTTTGATAGTGGACAGATACTGTGTGTGAATTAGGTAACTCGCATTCTCATTGACTTGTCCAGCCCAGTGCCTGCTTGACTCAGGTCAGCAGAGCGTGGCCTCAGCAAAGTAAAAAACTTTCTTGGGCTATCTGATACATCCTGAGCAGTGCCTAGAGCACTGCAGATATGAAGTCTTACTAATTTTGCAGATCTGGGGACTTCCACTTTTGTGGAGATACAGGTAGTAGGGTGCATGCCAAATGAGAGAAGAAGACAAGGATTTCCCTCTGATTCACTGTATTATCAGTGGAAAAGGATAGTCCTTAAACTATATTTCTCTCCAGTGGTACATAAGTTGCATATACAGGCCACAGAGAAGATATTTCAGTGGCCTATAAGTCCATCTGCAGATCTCAGAAGTGCTTATTTCTTTGCAAAAAGGTTGAAGGGATGCAAGAAGCTACATTAGAGAAGCTTTCATGTTTTTTCTTCCTCTTTATGATTCTAGGCACTTCAAACTGGAAATGAATCAGTACCTAAACTGAACAGACCACCACCCTGTGGTATTAAACAGGAAATCCTGTAAGAAGGAGATCAAATCTTTGGTTCACATGAGAGATTTAAAGTCCACGTCTGGAAGAGAAGTTCACAGCTTTGTTTGGATGAACCTGCCAAGTCCCAGCATAAGCCATGGCAAGAATAAGACTGTGCGTATGAAAAGAGGAGACTGTCTGCAAATCAACTAGACAAGTCTGATTTTATGCTAAAATATGAGGAGAAGAACAAGACTAAACTTCAGCTTTTCGTGGACTAGAAAATCTTCTCTCTCTGCCAGAAGAAATTATTTCTTTGGTATTGAATTTCAGAGTTCAAAGTAGGGAATCAAACTTCATCTGGGCATTGTTGCCATCACAGAAATTAAACAGGAGGAAAAACGTGCTTCACTGCTGTATAGTGATAGTATCCCTCTGGCAAATGTGCGTGGATAAACTGCAGGGAGATTACTTGATAATAACACAATCCCTTTTGCCAGCCTAATCTTTCCCACTAGATCCTCATCCATTTTGCAGCCAATGGTGAACCACTACAGAAATCACAGAGTACTGACATTACCTTGTTATTGCAAGATTAAATATCAGGGGAGGTTATAGGGAGTAGAACCTGAGTGAGTGTCTAAACTGATTTTCAAGGGAAAATGTGCTGTAATCCAAGCAAACTTGATTGAGATTTGACTAGAGAAGTTGACTTTGCAGAGAAAACACAGGAATAAATATTTATCCCTTGGAAGTCAGGTAGACTTGCCGCTGATTGTCAGCTAAAGCTTTGGTCTTGTATATTTTGTTATTCATATTTCCAGGAGTGGTTTGGAAAACTAGAGAGACAGTGTGCATGATATAGATATTTTCAGAGACCTGGGGGAGATATTTCTTAAATACAGGAGTCTCCATTATGGACCAAACAGATCCACATAGAATTTTAAAACTACCGAACAGTGTTTTATAAACAAAGTGATAAGACCAGTTGAATTAGCATCTTCTTGTGTTTGTTGTATTAACTAAAATGCAGACTTAAATTTACAGCAGAAAATGTTATAAAAATTTGGCACAAACATAGCACAAACTCAGAAGGAGTCAGATTCTTTGTCTTATGTAATACAATGAAATACATTGGTAACGATTCAGAAAGCATGGTACAAGTCTGCACTGACCACGTAATTTCAATATATTTAGGAACAAATAAGAAGCAGACAGCATGTACTTCTCAGTGAGGATAATTTTACTGTTCCAGACTTTACATGAGAATAATAGAGCTGTAGATACAACAACAACATTTTCATAACAGTGAGCTAACAGTAAGCATAATCTCATTTCTATATTGTTCAAACTCAACAATGATTTTGTAAACACAGTGACCTCCATGGATCATTTCTTCCAAATGACTACTGTGTGTTAGCCAGACAAGAGTTCTTCAAACACTACGTGTTTTGTATCACTGTGTGTGCATGTTTTTTGCCTGTGAGTGTCTATGTGTGTAACTTAGACTTTTATGATCGTTTCATCTGAACAAAACACTCGTTAAATAGTATCCCAGCCACTACAGAACATCTTACAAATGACTGGGCATTGTTCTTTTTTGACTAACAGCTGCTTTTAGTTTAAGTAGTTTACTGTAGCTAAAAGCTCTGACAATTCAGATATGTTTTGTTATCAAGGTTTATCTCAACGTGCTAAGGTCTAGATAAGGGATTGCCAGTTTTTCTGCTTCAAAGTAGACAAGAGTAATTGGAACTATAAACTCTCCCATTCATCATTAAAATGCACATTTTTATAGGACCACAGAAAGCATCTGTATCTTTACTAAGACAAGGCATGCATTAGACAGATTTAAACTGAGACTACTCAGTGCAGCACATCACTTGCCTGACATTTACAGATGTTAATGTGCACACACTCGTTTCAGAAGATAATAGCACACACACGTGTAATCAGGAGATTATTTTACAGAGTGAGCTCCTTACAGTTCTTTGCAAGGGCCCTTACTCTTACACCAGATTCATTCCATCCGGCCTTCCATGTCCAGATCCTATAACATTTTCCAGGGCTATTTCTCTCACATGTGTAAAAAGAGAGTTTTGTACAGCTAAATGCAAGACCTGTGCAGTCCTGAAACTGATTACAAAGAGTAATCTCTCGTGACCTAGTCTGTCAATCATTAATTTCCACAGCCTATTAACAAAAACTGGGATCTACCCTGTTTTGTTTAAGATGTACATATCTCCTTATGATCAATTTGATGGAAACTTCCTTTTTAATTGCTTGCAAATTCATCAGAGTGAATTAAGTTTATTCCAGCACCATGTCATTATCACAAGAGCACACAAATTTCACAGTCTAAAGCAAGGTTTTGCCAAAGAAAAAGTAAAAATAAAACAAGTTTGCTTCCTTTCTCTTGTGCTTGTTTCTACTGGAATGCTATAAAGAAGGCTGCCTGATAAGGTGCCCATCAGCTTCTCTAGTAAAAGATATTTTAGTGTTATCATAAAATGGGCTCTTTTTAACAAATCCCTGACAGATAAATGTACTGTACTTCCTACCAACCTAAAGGTTTTTGACAAGCTTTTTCCATTTGAGTGCTGTCTCTGTATCTCCTACAAATGATAGACTACAAGGAGGACATGTGAGCAGGCTCCAGCAAGCAAAATTACTCGTTCTGTGAGAGAATGAACAAGAACCAGCTGCACAGATACTTTGAAGATTTTATATATGTGTGTTTACACAGTTTTCATAAGAAAACAAGATCACTGAATGACATAATGGTTGACATTGGAAGGGATCTTTGGAGGTCATTTTATCCAGCTCCTTAAAGCAAGGTCACCTACAATTGGGTGCTAAGTGCTCTGTCCTGATGACTTTTGAATATCTGCAAGGGTGGACACTGCACAACATCTGTGAACAACTAGCGATCTGTTCTAATGTTCAAGCACCGTAGCAGTAAAAACATGGGTAATATTATTTCTGGTATTGCAGTTTGTGCCTGTTGCCTCATGTTCTGTCACTGGATACAACCAAAAAGACTCATCCTTATTGTTTCAAGTCCATTCTGCTGGTCCATTCTCCTCTAAAACTTTTGAAATCTCTGATCAAATTAACATTAAAGGAGGTATAGGAGTCTACTAAATAGGGTTTTTTCAGCATATCCAGAGTCCTGGAGGGCTCACAATACTGCACCTTGTTTTTTGTAAGGCAAGTTTGGTGCTTCCACACAAGAAGATATCTTAAGGGAGATATATACAGAGAGTATCAAACTTCCTAGTTTCCTCTATTAACAGAACAACATCTTGTTTATTCTAACTGCACAAGTCACTCACAGCTGTGGTTCAATCACATATGGAAATATACCTTAGTATTAATATACTCTTGGAGGATTTAAATAGGACAATATGGAATCTACTCCTAAATTAGTCTATAATGACTACTATTTCTTTCACTAAGTGATCTTAATGACAGCAAAAGCCCCCCCCCCCATTTTGTTATGCTGTAGAATTCTGTCAGCCTATAAGAAAACTGCACTTTTTTAAGGCATAACTTATTTAAAATCTTTATAGATAGCTACATGCTTAGTTTTTTAAAAATATTTGTGTCAGCATCTTAGTCACTTTTAGAGTGGAAGTCTGACTTAATAGATTTTCTAACCTGTTTCCTCTGTACTATCTGTACTATTTGTCTATATGAAAGTGATTTTGACAAATTCCTTTTCTAAACACCAAACTGCATTAGTTACTTATATACTCTGAGACCATGCTCTGTAACAGCTTGCGGTGCTCTTACCTGAGCCTTAAAGAAGACTTTTTTTAAAAGATTATCTAACAAGAGAAGCTGGTTCATTGTTCTACAATTATTTTGTACAGATACAAGGGCCTGATGTGCCTGACATTTTATACATTTAAGAACATGAAGAACTGAATTTGGTATGGTTTTTCAAGGATAGTAAAAAAAATCAGGGCTGAATTTACTTGCCTTAAAGGGCTGTTGCATGGTAAAACGGAATGAGTCTAAAAACTAATTTTAAGATCTGGCATTATGAACAACATTGGCATATAATTTTTCAGAAAGATGAAATATGCATGTGGAAGAAGAAAGAACAAAATCAAGATCCTTGCAGTCTAATCCATTTAGCAATCTGTCTCTAATTTTAATGATGTATTTGTCATTTTATTACTCACGAAATGTCATTTATATGAAACTGTCACTATCATATTAGAGAGGAACAGCTTGTGTTAAATGTCTAATATCTTTGCCAACTTTCAATGTTAGTTGCATTCTACCTCTTTAGAATTTCCCTTACACTTTCAATTCAGCTTGGTTATATTACTTCATGTATCGCATTTTTGTTCATTGTTGGTGTACAAAGTGTGTACATTTCATCTTGGGGTGGGTACAGCAACTATTGTGTTTAGTTCATTCAACAATATGGAAATTGATCTGGTAATCCTTGCATGTAAAAATAGCCTAATGTGAAATGTGCTTAGGAACTATGTAATTTTTAACATTACTATTTTAATATTTTGTTCTGGATTTGGTGAAATCATGTGTGCTTACAGTATTCCTGCATCGAACTCTGTTTCAGCATACAAGGTGTTAACTCATCTCAGCTGTGGGGATGTTTAATTTTCCCTCCTGCACAGGGCAGAGGGGTGGAGGTCGGTGGGGTGTGGAAGTGAAGGGGAAAAGTGGCTGCAGCAGGGGACAGGCTGAGCAGGTGGAGTGGGCCAGACAGATTTTGGGATCCTTAATTGGGGACAGGGTATTCCTTTCCCCCTCTTCTTGGTAGCCCCTCCCTGTCTGTGTGTCTTGGGAGTCTGGTTTTGGTTTCTTTTTGGCCGGTAGCACACTGCAGCCTGTCTGTCCTTCTGTGGCTGTCTGTCCCTCTTCTGCTTCACACACTGCACCCCCTACTTGCTTCCCTGTTCCCTTTTTTAGCTTTCCTTTTTATCTTTCTCCTATCTCCATCCTTTCCTGCAAATGTTTGGACTGTAGCATAGGAAACTGCTTAAATTGAATAAGTAAGTTTTGCCTAGGAGATTCTAAGTCTTTCCTTTTTACTCCCCCCTCATCTACAGCTTTTAGCATTTCTTAGGAATCAGAGGTTATCAGGTCTGAGCAGGGGGAGGAGTGGACTTGAATTGAGGGAGAACATACTTTTTTTCCCTTTTCCTTCTTTTTTTGTTTCATTTTTTTCCCCAACTTAATAAAGAACTTAATAAAATGTAATATTTCTGTTTCCAGTTTCCAGACTTGTGTTTACTTTACCTCTTTTCTCTCCCTCCAGAGAGTGGGAGGACATTTCCATCCGCACGGTTGAGCGGATTATAATTTTATGGGCTACCCTGGTGCTAAACTGTGACACTTTTTAAGACTGAGCTAGAGGAAAGGTAGGTTTCTTTTTTTTTCCTTCCCTATTTGTATCAGTAATGGTGACATACAGTTTTTTTACAGTCAAATGGAAAAAAAATCACAACTCCTCAATAATTCATACATTTATAACATTTTCTTCAGGAAACACAGAAAAGATGCAGTCTATTGTGGTTTTACACATATAAATGATTTAGAGGCCTGTAGAGTCTCATCTGCCTTCTTCAAAAACTGTACCAATTTTCTCATGTTTTAAATGTTTTATTCAGTATTTTTGCTGTAAATTGCTAGAAATAGCAAAAAACTTACAAATCTTAGAAGCACAGATTCAGTTATGTCTCCCTTTGTATAATGAAGGCAATATCTGCCAATTGCTCTTCTATGTTCTTGTGAAGATATGGGAGAAATCAGTAACATTTTGCAGAGTACTATGAAGCATTAAACTGTACAGTTGTGATAAAGTTTGCCACTGAAATCAACATCCAAATATAAAGAAGGAAGGTATTTTCATTAAAGAATAAAGCTTACTGATAGTACAGATTTGATACATAGTTGATTGCAAAATACTATTTAAGATCTTATTCTTCCTCCAGATAGAATTATTTTCTCAGGCTCTTCCACATGAACCCTCTCTTGTCCACAACATTTATTTTCAATCCACAGATCTACCATGTTCATCTCAAAATAATTGCCTGTTTTTAGAGGTTTGGAATTGACCTCCACTAAATGACTTAGCATAATATCTTGAAGATAATTCAATTGAACTGATCAAAGTATTCATGTGACTTAAGTATTTGTAGTACCCCTTCTAGTGTAATTTTCAAGTCATTTTTAATCTCCAGAATTCATTCAGATGATGGACCAGAGTCTAATTGATAAAAATTAGAAAAAAATTGGAAAGCCAAAATTTGGGGGTTTTGCACATATACTTTCATTCCATAATGTAATGAGAAAGGGGTGTTGACCCTGACATATGTGAATATTTTAGGCATCATTCTGATTTTAGATGAAGCACATATCACATGCAGTTATCATCATGTAGTATAAACATCTCTATATTCTATCAAATAGATGTCAGACCTGGTATAGGATCTGCCATTTGTAATTCTGAAACTTAAGAGGTGTGTCTGGACAAGTAATATAGATGCTGCAGAGATACACGTTGTAAATTCACCCTCAGAGCACAGGCCAGTTAGACATGGTCCCCACAGACTCTGAAGTAATTGGACAGAATGCCATTAAAACACAACTTTATTAAACATTTCTCTGTGTTACCTTCCAACAGCACAAAGATGTACAATAAAGCATCTAATGAGACTCTGAAGACTAAATCACTACACCACATCTCTTTTCACAAGAGTTGCACAAACTGTGGTTAAAGCAGAAGTAAATTTGAATGTGCCCTCTCCCACAGATTCTATGATTCTTACCCTTTTCCTGCTACCAAAGTTTTACCTACCTAGATGTCTCTAGGAAATGCATATTTTTTTTTTTTAATTTTCCTGGTTTGCCTGACTGCACTGCATCTGCAGAGACAGAATAATTAATAAAATGAAATCTCTTTGACAAGATTTGCTGCAAATACAGCAACTGAAGAAACATCTGGAAGTTCAATATCATCAATGCAGCAAAGACAAAATTAGCTGCTGAGGATGGCCTTGAAGTATTACAGATTTTTTTTATTAGTTGCATCATCATGTAATTATTTCTTACAGAAATCCTAACTATAAAGATCACATTTAGTATCATATCTGTAGTAGACATCTTATATGATTCAACTGCCTTAGTGTCTCTTAATAGATATCTTAAGTAAGGTGACAGAAACTCCTGTAATCAGATCCATTCCAATTTGTGTTATTTATTTCAATGGAATAAAAAGTAATTTTGTAGGAAGGACCAAGCCTAGTGAGTCACACATCTGACTGGGCTGTCCATCTTTGCAGCTGCAGTTTCGTGCCAGATTACAAGCATGCGATTTCTATGGCAAAACAAGATCTGCAAAAAGATAGTTCTCAACATGCAAAGTACTGGGCAATATCTTTAAGGCTGTAAAGGCAAAGTGTTAGGCACTTAAAGGTCTTTTTTTTTTTTCCTATACTATATGAAATATTTCATTTTCCTAGCAGTAGATATTTTATTTGTTTTGAATGTAAAACAAAGCATTAGGAATGGCCTGGAGGGATGTCTAGCACACAAGTGACTAGTAACAGTCTAATCTCCCTCTAGTATTGGAGGAAAATGTGTTTTGGTTTCTTTCTTCTTAGTCAAGTAAACAGATAAATATATTTCCCCTGGCTTCGATTGCAGCAAGTTGGCAGTTACAGAAGAATCTTTTCAGTTTTGATTTCCTGTCAGCTTTACTAACAAATGACCGCAGAGTGCAGCATTCTCTTGGTGTGTTTTTTATAGACTCTGTGCCTTGGAAAGGAGTTTTTCTGAATGAAATCGCTGTATGTTCTCACTTGGAGGGCTTGGCTTCTTTTCTGTGAGCAGTACCCTTCCCCTTTTAATGGATGTGTGAAATTAGGAAAATGCTGGGAAGGATAAGCCTGAAAGAGAACACTTTAACAAACTTCTTTTCTGTTACTCTTCTTCATTTAAGCTGGAGACAACAGACTGACTAAATTCAGATACAGGCATAAACTGGTTCAGGCTACTATTTCAATCTGCCCATAGAAGGCAGAAAAAAGCAAATCAGAGCTGTTTCATGTTCAAAAGGCTGATCTCAGGAAAGTCAGTGGCATGCTGCTTGGTGTTTTCAGCAAAGTTTGCTGAAATTTATCCCTCAAAGTTGCATTTCTTCACATAGGTTGACCTCTCAAAGAAAAAGACCTGACAATAACAAGGGCCACAAGGTGTGGTTAGAATATTTGTGGTTCCTAAACTCTTCAGTGCCCACTCCTGTGGGGGTGGGACCTAAAATTACTGGCCTGCTTTCTCACACCTAAAATTTCTTGAGGCTTACCCCATACCTTTTCATTTGTTTCTAAAGAACTTCTCTATTTTAAGGCAAGTATTCATTCACTACTCAGGAGGAGACAGTAGCCTATCATGAAGAGCAACCAAAAGCTTACGGCATGAGCAAGTCTTTTCTAAGAGTTTTTCTCTTTTCCAGATTGAGTTTTCTTTTCTCTCAACCTCCCTCAGAGCTCTGTCTTTACAGGATTTGTCTCTAGGGAGAGTAAAACATATATTGTACAAATGACACTCCATTCAGTGCACTTGCTATATTCTGTTCTTCAGGTCACGTACCTTCAAGTAGCCCTTCACTATGTATTTTGGAAAAAAAAAATGTCTTGCAGTCAAGTGCTCCGTGCTGCTGCTGATTCTCTGCTGAGGTATGTAGATAGCAGCTTGGGCTGGAAGGAAGGAGGGAAGTGAGATGAAATTACTTCACCACTTCCACACTTACAGAGAATATAATAAGGAAAGCACTTTCCAAACAGAGAAAGTGAAGTGTCTTCAGACAGCTAAGAAGGGCAAGAAAACTGTCAAGAGAGGAGTGAGAAGAAAAACATTCCAAAAAGCTGTCCATAGCAGACCATAAATCCTACCCAGTGGACAGTTCAAATACCTCACTTACACCAGCTCTACTCTTCACTGTTTATTTTCTTCCTGTCAACATTAAAATAGAATAATAACCTACCAAACAAACAAACAAGAAAAACAAGAAAATGAGTAAGAAAACCCAATTGAGATGGAAAGAATTTGAATCCTTTTCTGTCAGCATGTTGAGTCCCTTGGATTGCACTGTGCTGCAGCCTGTGCAAATGCCACTGCCTCACCATGTCTGATCCAAGAAAGGAAGTCACAGACTATTTTTAAGTACCTGAAATAACCATTCAGAGGAATACAGGAATGCCACGACTATGTTTAAATATTTTAATATAAAGCACAACCAAACCTTTTGTTTTATGACCAGGTATCTTCCTGTAATTTTTGATTGCCCAAGTTCCCATCAACTTCATAGATTCCGTCCCATGTTCATTTAGGAATTGCTTTAAAGGTAAGGAGTATCTTACATTCCTGAAGAATTTGTCAGGAAAATGGGAAGAAAATTACATCCTCCCCAGTGTGCAGTGGGAAAGATAGGAAACTCTGCTTCTTGTTTGAAAGGGTTTGCACAGCCCGTACCGAAATAAGCAGGCAAATACCTCTTTAGAGGAAACCACAGAGAGCCAGAGCCTGGGGAGGTAAGTAAGCATGCTGGAGGGAAAACAAATGGATTTCTGTTGGAAACCAGCCTGGTGTCTGTCAGTCGTACCAATAAAACTGACATGTTCCTGCAGACTGAGCTGGTAAGATCTACTTATCATGATGGGAAAAGTTAAGAAAATCTAGTGGAGTTGAAGCAAAGCCCAGCTAAGGGAAACTGAAAAGCTTTTATTTTTTTTTTTTTCTAAGTGTGATTACAAATCAGGCAGGAAGGTAAGGATAAATAAAAACTTCAGTAGAAAGTTAAAGGAATTAAATTTCAGAGATTAGTATTAGGGAATTCCATTACCTAAAAATCATTAACACTAAGCAGCATCGGAGGGGATTAAAAGAATACCATGCTGACGGGTACAGCCCAGGGTGTCCGTAAGATATAGTGAGAGGTCAACCTTGAAAACTCATCCAGAACTTTAGAAGAGATTCCTAACCAAATTAACTGAGATAACAGTCCAGAATGAGCTCCAGTAAGGAAAGAGGTTTCTACGGGAAAAAAAAATTTGTTTTTTAGACAGCTTTAAAATTAAGACCAGCCTCTGCAGACAGCTAATCCTTTAATTTTAAAGGATCTCCAAAAGCCCATGCACCATTTCAGTTAGCAGTGAGGATTGAGAGGGTTGGTGTTGACCACCTGCATGGTCCGAGCATCTTAAGAAGCATTGTTGAGCTTTTGATTTCTTAACTTTTGGGGCCCTCACATACAGACTATAGTTATGATGGGTCCAAATTAGTACACAGCTGTCTGAACATAAATCAGATCTACTTGTCTGCATCCAGAAGAAAGAACACCAATGCCAGAGCTTTCACATTGCTTCAAGCAGAGTAGATCGGTCTGCAATGTTCACACATGTGCGCTTATACACAAAGACATTTGTAAACACACTATCAGTGCAGAACAGATACAACTGATTTGGATCCAGCTGGTGTCAAGTACAGACAAAGGACCTGAGGCACATAAGACTTTCTCAAAATTCAGATTCATACTACAGAAGTTTGCCAACATATATGCAAATTCAGTATGTGAAAAATTCTTACTCCTGGTTGCCACCACTGAACTTCCCTTTGTTCTTCTTGGTTATTAGGTAGAGTGACATAAGTGCTCATAGCAGGAAGATGATTCTTCTCAGGTTGTCCTGTTTTTGTGCTAAGGTAATTCAGCTAGCACTGCTCTGAAGGACAGGACACATCCCAGGTTATAGCCTTTTTCCTGAAGTATCTATGTAGAGCAAGACATTTTTATTTTGTCAGCTGGTACCATTGTGAAGGCATCTGAGTGCACTTTTGAGGGTGTGGTGAGCATTTGCTTGTGTGTCCATACGTAAACAGTGTGCTTTAGTGTTCAATCACACAAAACGTCTGGCTGTGTGTAGACAGTTTGGTATAGAGGGCTATGGAGCAGGGATAGCTGAGGACTATCCCCAGGGATTAGCCATATAGAAGCCATCTAGCTGATGAGCATATTCCTTTCCCTGTGTTAGTATTCTTGATGGCAAGTGAAGGGCATCAGTTTGTTTGGATATTTGAAAGGTGACATCTGAACTTTGCAGAACTGCAAAGAGTTTTCACCTTCTACAGGCGTTCTTAAAGACACATTCTGAATGTACTCAACAGGAAAAATCAAGGCAGTGTGGGGACTTTGCTAAGAGAAACAGACTTCAAAGAATTACAGGATCAGCCAATAACTGGGACTCAGTTCCCTCATGAGGGTGCACAGAAATGAAAAACAGAGGCTTCAAGTAAATGTTTAATGCAAAACTTCCACCACTTACACTGCTGTGAACAGCAGATTTTCAGACCTTTCATTTAACGAGAAAAAATTTTAAAAAGATTAAAGAAACTATGTGATGGCAGTTTTGTAACTGCAATGAGAAGCTTCAGTACTGTTAAACACAAGGCTGAACAGCAGATGGCATGTTTATGCCCAAGACATGAGGCTGTTGTTGACACGGTTTGTAATAGCAATGTTGATGTAAATGCGTATTTGCTCAGTCTGTGTGTAATGCTGACATTAATCCTCAGGGAAAGACAACCATCTGGAAAATTGTTGGTTGCTATAATCTGAATGGAACTAAATACTGTAAACCAGCATATTATTCAAGGTAAAATTACCTCAAGAGGAGAGAAGAACTGTGTCTTCATTTGTGTTTCACACTAACCTCATCTAATCCAATGGGTGCCTCCAATTCTGTATTCCTTGGCTTATTTTTAATAAATTGTTTTGAGTTGCACTGTAGTTTTCTGTCAGCACAATGTATCCAATAACCTAGGTGAAGACAACACTAGCTTAAAGAGACACAACTGGAGATATCTCAGACAAATATTGTCATTTAAAGTCATGTAGATGTGGAGTTTAAGAAGATTGTTTAGCCACGGGCTTGGTAGAGTTAAGTTAGTCATTGGACCTGATGATCTTGAAGTTCTTTCCCACTCTAAATTATTCTGTGATTCTATGATTCTATCTCTTGGGCTCTGAAGTGGTGTAGGTTTTTGTTCTAGAGGTCATTTTTTTGCTAGAGGATTAAATTCTAAAAAAAAAGTGTATAAAACTACTGTAACAGTAAAAAACATCACTGAATGACAGAATCATTAGGGATTGGAAGGGACCTTGAAAGATCATCGAGTCCAATCCTCCCAACACAGCAGGATCACCTAGACCAAGTCACACAGGAACACATCCAGGTGGGTTTTAAACATCTTCAGAGAAGAAGACTCCACAACACCCCTGGGCAGCCTGTTCCAGTGCTCTGTCACTCTCACTGTGAAGAAATTCCTTCTCATATTTGTACAGAACTTCCTATGTTTCAGCTCGCACCCATTGCCCCTTGTCCTATCACTAGATGACATTGAGAAGAGCCTGGCTCCGTCCTCCTGACAATCACCTTTCACGTATTTATAGACATTAATGAGATCGCCTCTCAGTCTCCTTTTCTCCAACCTAAAGACACCCAGCTCCCTCAGCCTCTCCTCAGAAGGGAGGTGCTCCACTTCCTTCATCATCTTTGTTGCTCTACACTGGACACCCTCCAGCAGCTCTGTATCCTTGACCTGGGGAGCCCAGAACTGGACACAATACTCCAGATGTGGTCTCACCAGGGCAGAGTAGAGGGGGAGAAGAACCTCTTGATCTGATAATCACCACCGTTATAATCCAACCCAGGATACTATTGGCCTTCTTGGCCACAAGAGCACATTTCTGAATCATACTTATCCTGCAGGCCACCAGAATCCCCAGGTCCCTTTCTCCTACACTGGTCTCTAACACATCAGTCCCCAACCTGTACTGGTACCTGGGGTTGTTCTTGTCCACATGCAAGACTCTACACTTACCCTTGTTATACTTCATTACATTTCTCTCTGCCCAGCTCTCCAGCCTGTCCAGGTCTCACTGAATGGCAGCACAGTCTGCTGGAGTGTCAGTCACACCTCCCATCCTTTTGTTATCAGCAGACTTGCTGAGAATAGATTGAATGGGACTGGTCACTGTACTGACCCTTGGGGGACTCCACTAGATACAGGCCTCCAACTAGACTCTGTCCAATTGACCTGTCTGTCTTCTGTCATTATTCTTAAATTATTAGTGTTACAATAAAAAATATTTGAATAGTAAGCAAATCAACCAATCCTTACATTCAATTAGACTCTGATTAAGCAGGGTCTGCAGTGAAACTTTGATGCCTAGCTTTGATGTAAAACACTTACTTTTCTCTTCTGCCACTCAGTATCAGTCAGGAACATGCCCTGAGTACTTGACTAAGCCAGGGTATCAAATAGTCCATGGGGTTCAGGAGGAGAATGTAGCACCTAGCCATTAGTCCTGGATGGATTTTTGACTGTGATTTCAATGCAAGTAGGATTTGCTCCTCAGAAACAGAAGCATAAATTGTACTACATCTTCTGTGACAACATGGAAAAATTGTCACACCTTCCCAAGTGTTCTGAAACAGTACCAAACAATTCAGGAAACCTCAGGCTGTTAAGCTATTCTGTTGCAGCCTTTCACACCATATATTCTACATTACAAAAACTGAGACAACATGAAAAAAAACGTAGGGCTTACTTTGGTATCAACTTTTTTATGGTTTGACTTTTCTCCTCCCAGCTGCTTTCCTTCCTATTTATTGCCTGTGGTTTTTATTGGAACGTTGCTGTCCAGAGATCCGTGCTTTTGAAGGCAGAGTAGATACACAATTGAACTCTACTAAATGACCTGCTCTGTTTACATGAGGGCTGTTAAATAACAAAGAGCAGAAAGCAAGTACTAAGCATATATATGTGTTTTCACTATTTATCATCTGTAGATTATAGTTTTCCTGCATCTACAAAAGATGAAGCCATGAGAGACTATAATACGAAGGCAATATCCCTTTATAGACCTTTGTTGTGCGAATTGCTGTGAGCGTAGTTAATTCTCATGGCTCCCAGGAGGCACAGACATGTCACCTGAACATTCTTACTCCTTTGAATGCAAAACTATAGAAAGATACGGGTTTGGCATATGGACTATTTCTAGATTTTTATAGCTTTGGAAGCATTCCTGGACAGTTGATGTTATTGGAAGGCTTCCCATTGATTTCAGGAGTTCCTGATAAAATCCACTGATTTTATGAATCAATTATAGAATCTACTTTTTGGACTACAAACAAAAAGAAGGCTATGTTTACCATGGAAAATTCAGAATCAGACTCCAGGCACCCCCCACATGAGTTTATTTGTAGAATGATTCACTGTTGATATAGCTGGGGTTGCTAGCAAATATGTGTTTAAATCATTAAAATTGCAGTGCATTCAGAAATGCTTAGTACTTTGAAATTTCATCTGCATAATGAAAAAAAAAGGTAATGAACTTGCTGTCCCTTGTTTCAACTTTCTGAACCATAATGCTGTGATGTTACAGGAGGTTGACAGTTCTTGTCTGGACAGAGGCAGTGATTGGGTAGGACTAGTAAAAGAGATACAGTGATGGCAAACCTTTTCTGAAGTGTAAAGTAAATTAAAAGAAATACTTAAAATTCCAAGCCTTTCATACTGAAATGGTAAGAAACTACAAACTTCTTTGGTAAATACTCATGTTTATGTTAAGCACATGCTTCCCACTGGAAATGTATCTCTCCGTAATATGCTTAGGTCATTCTCAGTGCAGAGCTGAGGAAGTTTTAGGGGGGCTCAGCAGCATTGCAACATGGGTTTGGCTATATCTTTCATTTCATGTACAGTTCTGCTATTTGACACATGAAAATCTTGAAAGTGCCATCTTCTTTACACTTACACAAAAATCCCTCAGTGAAACCAGATTTGAGGGCTTATCAATGGAATTCTAAACCTTCCTCTTGAAATAAGAAATGTAATGCTAATTAAGTTGTTGGTTTTTACGAAATATTTTATTAAGAATAATAAGAGTAAACAAGGTTACAAAAATACCAACTTTATTAACTAATGAAGATGCTGTTAATTACAGAAGATTTGTAATACAAGTTATAACCACAGTGTTCCCTCTTTATTAGGCATTCAGCTACTTGTATTCAATGGGAGCATTATTTTTCCTCTTTAAATATGAAAAAAATACTCTTATCATACACTGAATTCCACAGGCAGCTCCCCAAAGTTAGATCTCATGCAGGCAAACATACTACATAAATGCCTAGGTGTATTTGTAAAAAGGAACACTGTAAAATTTTAGGGTGAGAAGCTATGTTAGTTCCTGCCAGCAGTCCCAACATTCATAAAACTGTAATATACTAGTGCATGTGAGGGAGGAAGAAAATAATTGTCAAGAAGACAAGGCTGAAGAACAAATTCAATAGGTTTTATATAGGTTCCATTGAGATCAACTAGTTTACAACCAGCCTTTCAGAAGGATGGTGATAAAGCCTCCAGCTGAAATTGCGGTGGAGTGGAGAAAGTGTGTGCTTTTCAGTGTACAAGGCTGCATGTAGTTCAGTGCACGGCCACAGGGAAAAGCACTGAGGAACTTTCAGTCCCTGTTCTTTTCATAGTCATACTCACTGATTTCAAGGGACATTTTGCCTGAGTAGGTTTTTGACCCTCAGAGACCCTCATCTGAAAAGCTCTAACTCAAGTGAATAGCTCTGTCAAGTACATTGGCGTTACCTGCAGCAAGCATTTGCAGAATGCCTCAGAGAATTTCAATCTTAAACTCAAGATTTCAGCAGCAGCAAAAATCTGGACCAGAACATTCTCAATGAGAGCTACTGTTTCTCTGAGAGTCATGAGGTTTATGGGAATAAAAGACATAGGGAAAAATGTTTTCTTAAGGGAAAAATGTTTTCATTAGTGAAAGGAAGAAGCATTAGACAGTTCCAATACCCAAAGAAAATCCATATTAAGTCCAACTAACTTCAGTAGCACCAAATCAGATCTTAGGGTTTAATTTTAAAATTTTTTATCCAGTTATTACACTTTTCAGCAATCAAGAATTAGTTACAGTCAGGAGAATGAAGATGGGAGTTGTAGAATGTCCTTAGATAAGAATTTATGTTCAGTACCCTTTACATCCAGTATGAAGAGTATTAAATCTACAGAGTAAAGTACAGATCCCACTGAAGTTAGTAAGAGGATTTTCAGCAATTTAGATGGGTACTAGAGACAAAAATATTAGAACAGTGAAAAAATATCTATAGAGTGTCCTTTCTTCAGAGAATCCTGTAGTTATAACAGTTGCCTGGTACAGTACCATTGGTACCAACAAGAAATATTCACAGGAATAAATGAAGTATAAATTCATTACAACATATCATTATTCTTCTCTTCCCTTGCCCTTCAGAGTCTCATGTGCCCTCCATACTGAGATAGGGAGAGCATGAGCACCTGATAAGCAAGTGCATACAAACATGTTAAGTTCTGGAGCACCAACTCTGCACAATTTATTTTACTGAGGCACTGCCAGAACAAACAGGTAAAAATCCTTACACATTGTCTAACAAAAAACAGTATTTTTATCATATATATATATGTATATATATATATAAAAATCACAGTCTTCTGCACAGCAGAAGCTTATAACTAAAATATTTTAGGATCTGATTTTTTTTTTAGATTGACATAACAAAATTCCTGCAAATATAATACAGTGAGCACATACCAATTCTTAGAATACAAAGAGTGAACATGGAATAATATATTTTATCCACATTCTGCTTGTGACTGAAAACAAAACTCACTTGGAGTTTTTTAAAACGTCTCTCTTAAAAAGTTTATCTTTCAATAAGATATGGTCAGTATATACTTAGTAAGAATACACTCCTCACATACATGGCAATAATTAAGTGTAAATACAATGCACTAAATCCTACCCTCTTTGGGCCTGGTAAGTAAGAGAGGCCAAAAAGAGCATAAATCCTTCAGAGGCAGCCAGAACAGATTGAGACAGATCATCTGTGTAACATCCTCAGCCTCAGATTCACTGTGCAGAAAAGTTGCATCTTGTCCAAAGAGACTATTTACACCGGGAGACATTTCAGAAGCTCTGCTTGCTGAAAGACTTCTTCCAATGTGCTAGTAGAGTCTGCTGGATGCCTGATACAAACCTCATCAAGCCAAGCCATGTAAGCATGGGCAAAAATCATCCCAGTGCACCAGCAGAAGTAAGCAGATTTGAGCCCCACTGAAGTCAAAGTGCACTGCTGGAGAAAGTAACTTGGTGAGTCAACATGCAGGCTGCCTCCCCAGACAGCTCTCCTGAAGCAGTTACTTTCTGCCAGGGCATAACTCAGCCCTGCATCTTGTGAACATACACCACGATGTCAGCTTAGTGGCTATGCGGTTAGATATGATACACAAGCCATAAAATCTGCCACTGGAAACATTTACAATGACATAGTCCCAAGTGAAGCAACAGTGCAGTTACTTGCGCAGTCACACGTACAGTAGTAAATCTAACAATGGGATATACGTTGTGTCAATTCTCCAGGGTAACTGATGCCACCTGTAGCAATGTATCTGTATCATACTTCCAGCCACATAACTAAGTGCCTAAGAGAACAAGCAACTTTTGTAGATGATGATGATTTGTTCCCTTTCCCCATCAACATAAAGGATGGTTCTACATACAGACAGGATACAGGATACAAAATTTACCTACTTGTGACGTTTTCCATACTGCAATCAAGACCATATCAGTCTCTGCAACAATTTTATAACCCTGAAAGGAATTATAAAAAGGATAATATTTTGCCAAATCTAAGAGAGGTTTTATTAAATACCTTAGGTCTTTGAAAGACTATTAATGTATAACTTTTTCCCACATTAAACCTCTCAGCCAGGTGCCAGTTCCAACTGCTTTTTTCCTGCTGTAAATACAGTTGCTTTCATGAAGTAACTAGAACCAACAGAATTCTTAACACCATTCTACTGAGAAAGATGTAGGAATACACCTGAGTGGCATGATCTAGATGTTAGATGTTAGGATTACTGGGTTTTTTTGGATTTAGGTTGGACTGGATGATCTTTAAGGTCTTTTCCAACCTCATCATTACTGTGATACTATGATACTGTGATATTTGACTGAAGTTTCTTTTAATGGCCAAAGTCTGCAAATCCTATTAATCAGGGCTAATTTTTCAAATTGTTATGAAATACTCTCTTCAGCATGGTAAATTCAAAGGTCTTTCTGAGACTAGCTTCAAACAAATGACCAATAGATTGGTAATCAATCAACTTCTATATCTTTTGCCTCATCCAAAAGGGGTTTTGAGACATCAGTTAGTGGACCACCTACACACTGAGGAACGAAGTGCAGAAGTAGAATCTATGAGCGCTGTGTGAAAGGAAAAGATACTGACTCCTATGAGAACTCTGCCTATGGCAGACTTGTCAAAGTCCACAAATAATGAAAAGATTAATTTCTAAAGAGATTATTTTAAAATGAAATATTTTAATCTTTGACCTCTTATAAAGGAGGAAGAGAAATATGATCACATATGCTGTCCTTGACAGATGCATATATTTCTCAGTACATCTATTGTCATATATGAAGAGAAATATATGGCTCATAGAAAGAATAGGATGTGTTAAATAAAATTATCATTTGTTTCTCCTTCTAAGATAATCTGAAGAGCAGCATAAAAGAGGTTGTATGATCTAGATCTGCAAAACCATTTATCATCCAGTAATAATATCTTTGCAAAATTGTTTACCCATTCAAGTATCTTCAGGAGATATGTCATCATACTTGCATATACTGTAAGTCATTCCAACATTAATAAAACAACATTGATAGACAAAACCACCACAAATACCCATAAATATTACAAAGAAGCTCAACAAACTTGACTATCAAGTAGTTAAAAAAATTGTTGATCTTTACATTACACATTAATTCCATGTTGTCCAAAAATCCCTTTTTCAGTGGAAATTATTGAGTTTTTCAGGGTTTTCTATAGGTCATCATAATCTTGTGTATCCACCGGGAATAGTGTGAGACTCGAACAAAAATCCCAGGACGATTTCGAATGGCACATCCGCGGCCAGGAACAATGACACCAGCTACTATCTTCAGCCTGTTCTGTTCACAAACCAAGGGCCCACCATAATCTCTCTAGGAAGAAATAGGTATAAAGAATGTAATTTTTCAAACTGCTTCAAGGCACAGCTCCCACCTGTCTGCTGGTGACTACCTCATTTTGGGGATGGCCCAGCTCATGAGCACACAATAGTTACTCTTGCTGTAGCGAAAAAACCAGCTTAAATAGTTTTCACAACCAAAACTTAAGAGAAATAATGCTAAGGCCTTTGACCTTTTGTTGCTTCCCATGCAAATGAACACTATGATCTATGATTACATGTGAATCTAGTGACTTCAGACTATCAGCTCCCACTCCCCTGTTTAAGCTACCTAAAAGCACAGTATTAATTTAAGTGCATAGAAACCAGATGAGCAGGAAGTAAACTGACTGATAAACGTCTTTGTCATGATAAAAGGTTTTGCCTCTAAGACTGCTGACAGAGACAGCTTCATATCGTTCTGTCAATCAATTTATGTGCATCTATGTGCACTAAAACAGAGCCAGAGGGGAGGAGTATCCAAACATAATAAAAGGTTGTTTTTTGAATACAGAATTTTCAGATGCAACTTTTTAAAATACCCTTTTTTCAGTATTCTGAGTGAATGAGACACCTATCCAGCAGTACAATGAAAATTTGGAGCACAACAAACTCAGATCAAGGGTCTTATCTAGCACTAAAATACAGCCATTTTAAGTTATATTGAAAGAGTAATTTAACTATATTCTCATAAATTTGGGGCTTAAACACAGATACTGCAAGTTTTACCAAGGTAGAACTTGTACTCAGCTTAGCAAACTAGCTGTCAACTATACAGTAAATACTATCAGATATACTGGGACATAGTTTCAAAAAATAACAGCTGACAACTAGTATTGTATTCTCTCCGGATCACCAGAGAAAAAACAATGCCTGACCTTTATTTGGTTTAGAGATTTTTCTCTGACTGGCTGCAGATTAGTTCCCACATGAACAATGAGCTATGTCAGTACCATCAGAGCAGCCCATAAAACATTTTCAGGAGTGGAGTTTCACCTGCCAATCTGATTTTATTTCTCTGCCTGTACTCTGTTGGGGAAAGTAGCTTCAAAGGGGAACTCAGGGAGCAGGAAACCATGCAGTAATTAAGACTGATTGCTAATATTAATTCAGTCCATTTCTTCTTGCAGAGGAAAACAAAGTACAGGATCCCCAGCAGACTTCCATGCAGATGTTTCTTTTACAAGTCTTGACAGCTCATTTACAATTAAATATTTGATTATGAATAAAATACTTTACAATAACAAAATGATCCTGTGGAATATTAAAAATAAATGGAAGAGGCCTCAGCCTGATGAAGATCTCCTTTCTTCATGGTTTGTTAGTACTCTTGGGTAGGGAAAGTTTAACTATTTGGTTAACATCACAACCAGGAAATAATCTATTGTGCATCAGATATTAAATGCAAAATAACATTCATGATTGCCCTCCTTAGAATCATAAAATCATAGAATCATTAGGGACTGGAAGGGACCTTGAAAGATCATCCAGTCCAACCCCCCTGCCACAGCAGGATCATCTAGACCAAGTCATACAGTCAGTCAAGGTTAGAAGGGACAACAGGATCATCCAGTTCCAAACCCCCCACCATGGGCAGAGACACCCCACCTTAGATCAGGTTGGCCAGAGCCTCATCCAGCCTGGCCTTAAACACCTCCAAGGACAGGGCCTCAACCACCTTCCTGGGCAACCCATTCCAGGCTCTCACCACTCTTACAGTGAAAAACTTTACTCCTCACATCCACTCTAAATCTGCCCATCTCCAGCTTTGCTCCATTCCCCCTAGTCCTGTCGCTACCTGACATCCTAAAAAGTCCCTCCCCAGCCTTTTTGTAGGCCCCCTTCAGATACTGAAAGGCCACAATGAGGTCGCCTCAGAGCCTCCTCTTCTCCAGACTGAACAGCCCCAACTCTCTCAGTCTGGCCTTGTAGGAGAGGCACTCTCCTTCTAGACGTCATATCATCAGCTAGAGTTTCATCACGAAACATGATATCTTCCTGTCATAAGCTATATTTTCACTGAAGTAATTCTCCTGTCCTGACTGATAATGTTGCTCAAGCTTGATTAGGGAGACCAAATGCTCCAGTCTTCTTAGTAACGTTTTGGGTCTTCTCCTTCATGACTTTTACAAAGTATATTGAGCAATGACTTTATTTTGTACACAAGTCTTCATCTAACTAGGTAGTTAAATTTGGCCCAGCCTTTGCTTCCTACTCAGCCAAATTACACTGCCTTTGCTAACATACAGCACACTTTAGTCCTTATAATACAGAACACAATTTTTTCTCAAAGTGTTGTCGTGTGATTGTATTCATGTGTAAATTCACATAAAGCTTTTATGGGTCTGGTGGTACAGTGAAATTGAAACAAAGCAACATCTTCCTGCCCTGGCAGAAAATAAATCTTGAGGAACACAAACCATTTTCCAGTGCAAAATATTAAATTTCTTTTTGTTCAAGTTTATTGCAGAAAGAATAATTATTTAAAAAACTCTAACAAAATATTTCTGGGAAAGAAACCACCAGGTTGATGGCTACTAAGAATGAATTAGGAAGTGCAATATTTACCTCACAAGGCCCAGCGCCAATGGTTTCAGCCACAGCACAGATTTCTGACTCATTCACAGTGATCTTCCCTTTCAGGTATTGGTTGCATTTCTCATTTCCCAAAATAAACAGATTTGCTACCCGGAGAAGGCCATCATAGTTGATCACTAGGATTGAATAAAGAATGAAAAAATCAGTTTAGGGGGAAAAATACATAATTGAAGATGCAGTCTGGAAAACATACTCATGAATCTTCAGTTACTGCAATTTCTTTCCAGTACTCACATTTTTGTTTACACCTGTGTTATCAATTCATTTGGTGCACATGCCTTTTGAGTTCTCAGAGTCACAGAATCACAGAACATTAGGGAT
>VXBP01001734.1:0-194480 GCA_013400115.1 Rhinopomastus cyanomelas | reverse complement strand
CCACAACTCCCCTGGGCAGCCCCTTCCAGTGCTCCCCTGTTTAAAAAGTTTGAGGACCCCTGATCCTGCTGTGGCAGGGGGATTGGACTGGATGATGTTTCAAGGTCCCTTGAAATCCCCAAGGGTCTGTGATTCTCCTCAGCACTCTTACTCTCATGCCTATAATATGTTCTGAACAAGCCCTTGTAGCCGTGGGAGCAGCGATCTGTTTTCCTAATGTTGGATCAGTTGGTCACAGGAGACCAGGTGTAATGCCAGGTGTAAGTGCATTTTTATCAGCCAAGCATTATCCAGCTCTGAAGGGTCTGTGCAGTACAGAACCAGAGACAGAACTTGATCTTCTCCAAACAAGGAAACAAAGTTGGAACCGAGTCTAGTTTTTTCCTCTGGTAATCAATACCTGTATTTAAGAGGGTCTGTTATTCTGTACACCTGCCCTGCTGAGACCTCACCTGGAATCTTATGGCTAGCTCTGGAGCTCCCCAGCACAAAAAGGATGCAGACAGACTGGAGCACATCCAGAGAAGAGCAACTAAAATGATCAGGGGGATGGAGCATCTCTCATAAGAGGACAGGCTGAGAGAGTTGGGGCTATTTAGCCTGGAGAAAAGAAGGCTCCAAGGGGACCCTCTTTTGACCTTCCAGTACCTGATGGGGGGCCTACGTGAAGGCAGGGAAAAGTCTTTTGAGGAGGGTTTGTACAGATGGGGCAAGGAGCGATGGGTTCAGGCTGGGAAAGGACAGGTTTAGGCTGGATACTAGAAAGAAGCTCTTCAGTGTGAGGGTGGTTGATGGCTGGAAGGGGCTGCCCGGAGAGATGGTGCGGTCTTCATCCCTGGAGTCATTTAAGGCCAGGCTTGATGAGGCTCTGTGTTGTCCCTGTGTAGGGGGGTTGGACTTGATGACCTCTAGAGGCCCTTTCCAGCCTAGAACATCCTATGATGAGGACAAATGGAACCTGAACGTGCCTTGACAATAAGCATCTTCAATATTAATCCTGTTTGATGAAATATTCATCAAAACATACATTTGCAGCTTTTTAAATTCATTTGTTTACA
Organism: Rhinopomastus cyanomelas; assembly: GCA_013400115.1. Taxonomy (NCBI): domain Eukaryota; kingdom Metazoa; phylum Chordata; class Aves; order Bucerotiformes; family Rhinopomastidae; genus Rhinopomastus; species Rhinopomastus cyanomelas. The sequence continues at coordinate 193,422 of VXBP01001734.1, read as the reverse complement.
AAACAGTTGTGTTCAAAGTGACCAGCTACTTTCCTAGCTCATGGACTATTACCTGTCCACTAGCCCTGCGGGCAAAGAGCTGTTTCAGCCTCGTTTGGTTTAGGGCTGGATACAGACTCAGTTCTGTAACAGGAGTACCTGCTGCTGTTGAGGGCTCTGATTTTGACCAATGTCTTTGATAAAAAAAGGCTCCACCTAAGGAGTCAGATCACCTCCTCTGCTGAGCCCAGGAAATGGAGTCCTTGCACCAGAAAATGAGATGAGGCATCGGTAACTTTATTATACCAAGCACGTAGTTAGCTCCAAAATAGACATTGTAAGTCAAACAGAGAGTTTCATCAGATCCATTACCATCCTGTTTTGCTGATTGCTCCGTAACAATCTCTACCCACAGCCCTATTATCTCCATGAAACAGCACGCTCTTGTTTGCAAAGCCAGTTCTTTAAATAGCAATAGCTGCAAGCAGCATTGCAGTGAAAGCTGGATCTATAAAGCCATTAATTGAACCAGCTTTGGGGCACAACAAGTGATGTCTTGACCTGAACTTGCCAAGGTCTTTCCCTGGGCTGATCTAGAAGTAGGAGGTAAGTGCCCTGTAAGTAAGCACTTACCTGCATGGAAATGCTGCCTCTTCTCTACTCTGAAGTTAATCATTATCAGTTCAAATCACATCAGAGAGAAATCAGTTCCAATATGGATTGGAGAGACAAAATTCCACTACATCTTTGAAGGCTCTTTTTATTCCACAAGCCCACAGGCAGCTTGAGGGTCAGCTACCTGTGAGCCAACCGTTGAGAGTGCGAGAGCCCTAGAGCTACATCTGCATTTTCCCCCTCTCAGCAGTCCCAGAGCATCGTGCATCCCTCTCCATGGGACTTTCCTGGTTCTGCAGTCGAGCAGCAGGCCCCACTACAACAGCAGGTGAAAGGGGAAAGGGTTTGTATCTTGTTCAACAGGACAGGCTGTTAGCACTAGCCAGTCAGACTTGCTTTGTCCAGTCATTGCTCTGTTTCCCTTGTGTTTTGGCAAGGTAATGAGAAGGTCCATAATAAAAGAAAAACCCATCCAAATCAACTCTCTGTTAAACCTACAGTCCACCAGGTCAAGTCCATTATTGGCAGCAGTCTGTCTACAAAGAGGGCCAATCCTGTTGAGACAGGCAGCATAGCTCTGTGTCCCTCCAAGATAGCCCTGTCACCTCAGGGGCCTCCACAAGCAGCCTGTCTCTTACACTGTGCTGCTGCCTCACCAGTTTCCTCCTGAAGCCAAACATCTGTCACCATTTCAAGCAAAAGTCCTGTTGCCATTGAATCCAGATTCTCTCTTAAGCTTGTCTGCCTGTGGGAAGGCAGCCAGGGAGTGTTTTCCTCCACACACCCCCATAAGAGTCTGGACACTGACAGTGTCTCACAGGGAAAAGGTATCATCCACGTGTCACCTCGGTTCTTAGCACTTCAGCTCAACAGACATGTTCATAGCTGTCGGTATGGCTTTGAGAATGCTTCTGTCCTCACAAAGGCCTCAGTCCTTCTGCAGTCCTCTGAGAGAAACTTAAAGGCCTCTCCATGTTTTGTGGCCATACTGGACATCTCTACTGACTTTGTAGATAATGGAACCACTTCCCTACATTTAAAGAGGAAAAAATATTTTACACTTGCTGTACCTAGGGTCCAGGAGATTGATACCCCTCCAGGGTGGTCCTCCCGTCCAGATACTGCACAGCACAGTGAGTCTTATCTAGGACAGAGCCCTGGAAGGGGCTGCCCAGGGGGGTTGTGGAGTCTCCTTCTCTGGGGACACTTAAAACCCCCCTGGATGTGTTCCTGTGCGACTTGATCCAGGTGACCCTGCTGTGTCAGGGGGATTGGACTGGACGTTCTTTCGAGCTCCCTTCCAGTCCCCATGTTCTGTGATTCTAGTACTAGTGGGCATCCACAACCTCCCTGGGCAACCTGTTTCTGTCCCTCAGCACCCTCAGTGTAGATAATTGCAATATAGATATTTGCTAAACCAAATCTACCCTCTTCTAGCTGAAAGCTATTTCCTCTCGTGCTGTCCCTGCAAACTCCTGCAAAAAGCCCTTTCTGAGCTGTCCTAAAGGCCCTTCAGGTACTGGAAGGCAGAGACCTGCCCTACGTCTGCTGCGTTTAATGAAGCACTCTTGCTTTTCCTAATCAATAGCTCACTGTGTAATTGCATCAAAATACATCTGATATTTGGACTCTTTCCTCAAGTCAATGGAAATATTTTGATTCAACAGCTTGAATAGGGACAGAATCAGATCCTTGGAACTGAAAGCACCAAGGATGTTCATCAGTGAGGAGGTCACAGTACTTGGTAAATCATCATTGACTTCTACATGGTAACGTGAGAAGCAGAGTGGGTGCTGAGAGAACATTGTGTGTAACGATGGTACTCTTCCTTTTTATGGAACGTGTCATGGAACCTCAGGGCATTGGGATGGTTGTTTATCCCGAATCCTTCTCTTTTATATTCCGTGTAATTCAGTCGGCCAAGTGAATTTGGCAAAAGTTACTCCTCCTTACAAAAGTAGTGAGCTGGAACAGAGGAGGTTCCACATCAATATGAGGAGGAGCTTCTTCACAGTGAGGGGGACAGAGCCCTGGAAGGGGCTGCCCAAGGGGGTTGTGGGGTCTCCTTCTCTGGAGATGTTTATAACCCACCTGGACTGTTCCTGTGCGACTGGGTCTAGGTGATCCTGCTGTGGCAGGAGGATTGGACTGGATGACCTTTGGAGGTCCCTTCCAATTCCAAATGTTCTGTGAAGAACTGAGGAACTCTCAAGACTTTAAAGACATCAATGTGGGTATCTTCACCAAGAGTCTGCAGACAGGGAGCTCAGGGAGGTTTCATTTTATGAGAGGAGCAGAAGCAGCACCCAGCACCAAGAACAAAATGTGAGTAATTGTCGCGTTTTCTCCCCAGACTGGAATGGGACACCTGCGCGTCACGAAAGAGGGCCTTCGTCTGGAAGGGGAGTCGGAGTTCTTATTCCCTCTCTATGCCAAAGAAATCCATTCTCGAGTGGTGAGTGAATTCCTTGCTTCAGTAATGTGAAAATAAAAGGAATCCTTTTACAGAGAGACGTTTTCAGGCGACGTCGAGGCATCTGTCACAGGAGAGCGTGTGTGTGTGTGTGTGTGTGCGCTGCTGCATGCTCTGAAAGCATGGGTGTTAGGTCAGTGTTCTGAGGCCATGGCAGCATTAACATTTTCTCTTAGAAATGTGAGAAGTAGCTCAAAAAGGAATTAAAGAGGTTGTTCTGTGTAAGTAATGCTAAAATGTTAGGAGAGTGGGTAGAGAATTAATGAAGAGAGCTCAGCGCAGAGCTACGAGGGTCTTTGGGGGTCTGGAACAACTGCCTTGTGAAGAGACATGGAGAACATTGGGGTTTTTTAGTCTGGGCAAGAGAAGGCTCTGAGGGGATTTAATCCCTGTCTAGAAATCCAGGAGGGCTGGGTGCCAACAGAAAGGAATCCTCTCTGTTCAGGGGCCTCACACAGGACAAGGGGTGATGGATGCAGCTCCAACACAGGAAGTTTCACCTCAATCTGAGGAAAACCTTCTTGTGAAGTCAGGGTTATGAAATACTGGAAGTGGTTGCCCAGGGCGGGTGTGGATGTGGAGTCCCCTTGTCTGGGGATGGTTCAGCCCCGGCTGGATGCGGTTTTGTGGAGCTGATGGAGGTTTTGTAGGCGGTGATGCTGTTCGGTCAATGGTGGCCTGCTTGAGCAGGAGGGTTGGCCCCGCTGGCCTTTGCAGGCCCCTTCCAACCCTCATGAACTGTGTGTAAACTGTGTTTTTCATTATTTTCATCAATAACGTTTTTATTGAAGCCTTCTCTGTGAAACTGCTTTTTCTTTTATCCATCACAGAGTAGTTTCAATATCTCCAGAATTAGTGGATCCCGTGGGAAAAGTAACAATTGCTCTGATAAATTCAGTTGTTGTCACTTCTAGGACACTGGTGCTAGAAGAATTATATCCTTCTATTTTTGTATAACATCTGAAAGATCACGGAGTCACAGAACATTAGGGATTGGAAGGGACCTTGAAAGATCATCCAGTCCAGCCCCCCCGGCCACAGCAGGATCCCCTAGACCAAGTCCAGAGATGTTCTTCGATGAATTTCCCTTGAGGCTGTTTATCCCAGAAGGCTTTTTAAGCAAAGCTAACACTTAAGAGCTCTCTCTGTCCTCCTGTCTTTATGCATCATTAAGCCACCATTTGTGCCTCTTACTATTCCTTCATCACTGACTATAATGAGGATCATTTAATGCAATATTTAGTGCCGTGAGGAGGAAAGAGGCGTGGGAGCATCTAATACGAGACTGGCTGGCTAATGACCCATCATGATCATCATTAGCAGCTTGCCTTAATTAGAGCCTCTGTGCTGCTGCATGTCTCTGCCCCCTACGAACTGATAATTCGTCAGAGGTTTCTACTGTTTGTTTCTTCGCTTTGTAAAATATTGGAACCATCCTCAGGTGGATCAGAAGAGGGGTGGTCAGCAGATGGAGATTGGTTCTCCTCCCTCTCTACTCTGCCCTGGTGAAACGACGTCTGGAATCTTGTGTCCAGTTCTGGGCTACTCATTTCCAGATGGACACAGAACTGCTGGAGAGAGCCCAGCGCAGAGCCACGGAGATGAGGAAAAGAGAGGAGCATCTCCCTGCTGAGGAAAGGCTGAGGGAGCTGGGGCTCTGGAGCTTGGAGAAAATGAGACTGAGGGGTGACCCCATGAATGTGTGGAGTCTCCTTCTCTGGACTGTTCCTGTGCGATCACCCTGCTGTAGATGATCTTTCAAGGTCCCTTCCAACCCCTAATGTTCTGGGATTCTGTGACTCTTGAGGGAGCAGAACGCAAATGCCTGTTTCTCAACAGGTTCGTAAGACCAGATAAAACTGCAAGGTGAGGTACTTGCCCTCAGTTTGCTGTCTGTCTTCTAGGAGTCTCGATGACATGTTGAAATGTAGTAAATCTAGCACTTAAGCGTTTTCTTTTCCAAAAGGTGGAAGGTTCACGGGTCAGTTGCACAAATTTCATTGACCTGAAATACTCCCTCTATTTGTTCTTATTTTAAATCGTTGAAGCAGTCAAAAATACGATGCCCAGGTCATTTGATGTCGGAGTATTTGATGCTGTCTGTGGATGGTTTTATTGCTGCAAAGCTCTTCCAGCAACTGAGACAAAATGTTGAAGGTTGTTTCCAATCCTAATTACTCTGCTTAGTCTGCTTTTTCTCCGTTTCTCTCCGTGCTGCAGGACTCATCACTTCTTCTCCAGTCTACTCACAACGTGACTGTGAACGCTCGCAATTCTAATGGAGACGTCACAGGCAGATTAAATGTGGGTAAGTCCAAGTCACTGTTATTTGTCCACTGTTTTGGGGGCTTTTTAATGAATGTTTGCAAGGAGGTTTGGGGACATCAGCTGTCAGACTTTAATTAACAACGAGTGAGGTGGCTCAAACAACTCTGTGCAGATGGGAGAGGACCTGTGAGCGTGGCAGCAGGAGGAGCTGTGCACAGAATCGCAGAGTAACCCTGGTTGGAAAGGGCTTCCTAGATCTCAGAGTCCAGCCAGACCCACAGCAGCAGAGGGCCCAACTACCTGAATACCTAAAGACCTGAGTGATCCACAAACACAAACCAACCCCCTCCATGCTGAGGGCAGGGCGTGAAGCACCATGGCTACACGGTTCTTCAACACCTCCAGGGGTGGTGACTCTACCATCTCCCTGGGAAGGCCCTTCCAGGGCCTCATCACTCCTGTCAAGAGTTTCCTCCTCAGATCCAATGCAAACCTCCCCTGGCTCAACTGCAGACCATCTGCCCTGGTTTGGTCATTAGTTCCTAAGGGAAGAGGCCAACAGCCACCTCTCTACAACCTCCTTGCAGGTAGCTGTAGAGGGCTGTGAGGTTCCCCCCTCAGCCTCCTCTTCTCCAAACTACCCCTGCCCAGCTCCCTCAGCCTCTCCTCATAGGACTGTGAGAGCTACTCAGCAGTAATTACAGCAGCGGTGTGTTATCAGCCCTGCTCCAGCTGCCACCACAAACACAGCGCTGGGAGAGGTCACTGAGTCACAGAACGTTGGGCACCTCGAAAGACCATCCAGTCCAGTCCCCCTGCAGGACCCCCTAGATCAAGTCGCACAGGAACCTGTCCAGGTGGGTCTTAAACAGCTCCAGAGAAGGAGAGGTTTCAAAGGAGGAACATCAAACCAGCATGACTCAGAAAGCTTGGCAATGTGGCAAGAGAGTCAGCACCTACCACCCTGCTTCCTCAGCAGTCACTGTTGTCTGTAAGCTCCTGCCTGACAAGTCTGGGTTTCTGCTCGGTGTTTTGATATTTTATTTTCCAGTGATGGTATTTTTGCATCAGAGATGTCACAGAGCAGTGTTAATGAAGTGTGATGTCTGCAAGAAGAGTTTGATGGTGTTTTTACAGGGAAGACCCTGCAGCCAGTCCCATGAACTCCACTTAATTACTGGCATTATAAAATCATTTCAGTTTGCCTTCTTTCTTTTTCCCAGGAGGCTTTCATTAAAAACTCCATTTCTGACCAAATAACTTCTTTCTTATCTGCAAGATAAAAGCCAGAATACATTTCTTGAAGATCTCTGTACTGCAGGAGGATGAATATTTGCACAACTTTAATTGCTGTCCAGCTGGGTTATAAGAAGCAAAGATGCAACATGGGAGTAATTAACAGACAGATAAATTGGAAAGTGTTTTTCAGGCGATTAAGTCTCCCTGTGATCAAGAACTTACAGTATTTGTTCCAAGGGGATTAAAGGAGGGGTTTTTGCTTCTGGAAGCACAGAAGTGTTAGGTCCCAGACAATACAGTCATGGCTCAGCTTGCACACTGCTTTTGTCTCCATCCGTGGAGATGTGCAGGGCCTGCCCGGATGTGTTCCTGTGTGACTTGGTCTGGGTGACCCTGCTGTGGCTGGGGGATTGGACTGGATGATCTTTAGAGGACCCTTCCAATCCCTTATGATTCTGTGATCACTTAATGCTACTTTAATAGAAGGTCTAGCAAAAAAAAAATCCTATTTCTATTGCAAATGACTGCCTGGAAGATACTGATGGGAGTAGGAATGATGTGACTGGTTCTGACTGGGAAGGGAGTAGCTCAGTGCCTCTCAGTCCCATGGACAGTCTGCTAATGGCCTTTATTAAAAATTGCTGAGGAGAAGTCTTAACTGCTGTCATCATTCTCTGTATTTTCAATTCTGAACATGGATTAGATGATGGCTCTATCCAACAAACACTCAAAGTTACGTGATGGGAATTTTTCATTGATCAGGCTGTTAGAAAGGGGACTTGTGTGCACTCACCAGGGCAATACTGTAGAACAGGATCTTGTACTGGATTTAGGAACTGAGTCACAGAACATTAGGGATGGGGAGGGACCTCAAAAGATCATCTAGCCCATTCCCCTGCCAGAGCAGGACCACCTAGATCAAATCTCACAGGAACACCCTTCAGTTTCCTTTTTTTCCCAGCTAAAGAGCTCCCTCAGCCTTTCCTCACAATGGAGAGGGTGACAGAGCCCTGGCAGGGGCTGCCCAGGGGGCCTGTGGAGTCTCCTTCTCTGGAGATGTTTAAAACCCACCTGGCCATGCTCCTGTGGGACTGGATCTAGGTGATCCTGCTGTGGTGGGGGGACTGGACTGGCTGATCTTCCGAGGTCCCTTCCAACCCCTGATGTTCTGTGGGTCTGTGATCCCTTCCAACCGAAACCCTTCCACGACTCGGTAGTTACTCCATGATTCTGCTGTGTTTTGCAGGTCCCAAAATGGTAGAGTTCCACAGTCAGCAATTCCAGATCAACTCCAAGGACGGCAAGCCGCTCTTTACGGTGGATGAGAACGAGATTGTAATTGGCACGGACAAACTGCGGGTCACAGGTTTGTAGCAGCTGGAGAAATGCCCAGATAACAGCCACAAGGAAGGCACCGTACCAGGGGCACTTTAAATCGTGAGTTGTATGGGAGCACGTGTTCTGATTTTACCTCATCAGGAGAAACAGAGCTAACGATACCCTGATCTTGTTCAGTAAGTAGTCTGCAAGAACTTTTACCATCAAAGTAATAACTTGCACTTGTAAAGATGGATAAATGCCTGTCTGGGGGCATTTTCTTTTAAAACCATTAGCTGTTGGAACTGGACTGGTCTATTTCTGCTGAATTATTTATTATTCCCAGTACCTGCTGTTAGCTAAGGCTGAAAGTGGGGGGTATTCCAGTTGGAGTCGTATTGAGGTTTATTTCTCAAAGTTTTTTGGGCTGTGTTAACTGTTTTTAGATGGTTATGTCTTTAAAAGTGAAAGCCACTGGATTTCACAGTGAGGTTCCATGTCCTTATGAGAAGGAACTTCTTCCCAGTGAGGGTGACAGAGCCCTGGAAGGGGCTGCCCAGGGGGGTTGTGGAGTCTCCTTCTCTGGAGATGTTTCAGACCCACCTGGCCATGTTCCTGTGCGACTTGGTCTGGGTGACCCTGCTGTGTCGGGGGGCTTGGACTGGATGATCTTTCAAGGTCCCTTCCAGTCCCTAATGATTCTGTGATCATCTGGTCCAATCCCCTGCCACATCTTAGGGACTCACTCTGAGCAGATGCGCAGGTGCTACTTCACTGTGCAGAACTACACGTGTAGTAATATCTGCACATCTGGGGTTTCAAAGCCAAAGTTATAAGAAACGTGTTAGCAGATTCTGTTGACGCCCGAGGGTCTTATCGTAGGTTTCTCCTTTTTCACCTAATTGAAATTACAACTTTGTTTGAGCAGGAAACCAAATCAAATAACGATGGTTAGCCCACGGGATGTGAGCACCAACAGAAAACGTGTTCGACAAAGATATGAAAAACCACAGACTTGTTACCTGATGAGGGGAAGGTCTGTCTGCTAAAAGCAAGTGGAAACCCCAGGTGCCGTGGTGCGTGTTCAGGTTACGTCCGGGTTAGGTCACACGTGCTCGTGTGTATTGACCCAACCCAGCGTGACCTCCGGGGCAACGCCGTGGGGCTCCGATGTACCACAGCTAGGACTGCACTTACCGTGAGCAGGACAGACCGATCCTTGACAGACCCACAGAACATCAGGGATTGGAAGGGACCCTGAAAGATCATCCAGTCCAGTCCCCCTGCCACAGCAGGATCACCCAGACCAAGTCACACAGGAACAGGTCCAGGTGGGTTTGAAACCCCAGAGAAGGAGACACTATGATGTTGTAGGAAACTGTGCAGCTTGTCTAAGAATGGGAATTCACTTGTGTTATATCATAGAATCATCCTGGCTGGAGGGGACCTCCAGGATCATCGAGTCCAGCCCTCAGCCCAGCACCTCCCTAACCCCTAGTTAGGGCCTCAAGTGCTCTAGCTACTCAGTTTCTAAACGCCTCCAGTTCCTCTTCCAGCAGCAGTCTCTCAGGACGCTGATGCCCAGCAGAACGTACCCTGGGAGAATGTGAGGTGTCACGGTTTGAGGTTCTGCCAGGGTGCATTTCACTGGACCGGATCACCCTGGTGCTCCTTTCCAGCCGTGATGATTCTGTACGTGTACACTAGCTGAGTATTTTATTGCCCCAGTCAATACTGTCGCAGCAGAACTGAAGCTGCATTTTCATTTTCTTCTTGTTAATAGGTTTCCTTCCGCTAGCAGAGCGGCTGCATGAATCGCTGTCGCTGTTTTTGTTACGTTAGAACCTCTGCCATGTCCTGTTGTTCTTTGTTCCGCAGGCCCTGAGGGAGCACTTTTTGAACACTCGGTAGAAACACCCCTCGTGAAGGCAGAAGCTTTCAAACAACTTAGGTAAGAACCGTAAATTTAATCAGTAAATATTTTCTGAGCGCAGGGTTTACAGCATGACGGAGGTTTTTGTGTGGCGCCTGACAGTTACTGTTCCGACGGGAAATGCAGACAGCGCTCCGGCGTTCCATAGTGCGGCATCGATTAGTCACATCAGCCTCCTGCAGAGCTACAGGCTGGGGAGCAGTCTGGCACAGGGGGACCTGGGCGTTCTGACTGACAGGCAGCTGAGTGTGAGCCAGCAGGTGCCAGGTGGCCAAGGCGGCCAGTGGCATCCTGGCCTGGATTAGGATCTGTGTGTCCAGCAGGAGTAGGGAGGTGATTGTCCCCCTGTGCTCAGCACTGGTGAGGCCGCACCTTGAGGACTGGGTCCAGTTTGGGCACCTCAGTACAAGGGAGACATCGAGGTGCTGGAGCGAGGGCAGAGGAGGGCAACGAAATTGGGGAAGGGTCTGGAGAAGGAATCTGATGAGGAGAGATGGAGAGAGTTGGGGCTGTTTAGTTGGAGGAAGAGGAGGCTGAGGGGAGACCTCATCGCTCTCTACAACTATCTGAAAGGACACTGCAGAGATGTTGGTGCTGGGCTCTTCTCACAGGTCATTAGTGACAGAACCAGAGGGAAGGGCTTCAAGCTTCAACTGGGGAGGGTCAGACTGGACATCAGGAAGAAATTCTTCCTGGAGAGAGTGGTCAGGGACTGGAATTGGCTGCCCAGGGTGGTGGTTGAGTCCCCAACCCTGGATGAGTTTAAAAGTCGCTCAGATGTGATGCTGGGGGATGTGGTTCAGGGGTGTCAGGAGGATGGAGCCAGGCTCTGCTCAGTGGCCCCCAATGATAGGAACAACCAGTATTTGATAACCTTGACTTTAAACGAGTTTTACCTCAGACTGAGGTGAAACTTCCTGTGTTCAAGCATCCGTCACCCCTTGTCCTGTCTGACACCACTGGAAAGAGAGGATTCCCTTCTTCTCGACACCCAGCCCTCATGGATTTATAGGTAGTGATTGAATCCCCTCGGAGCCTTCTTCTGTCCAAACTAAAAACTCCTGGTGTTCTCACTCTCTCTTCATAAAGCAGTTGTTCCAGAGCCCAAATCCATAATTATTAAGAGTACTATTAAAACTCTTATGAGGAAAATTATGAGACTTTCTACAACAGTGAGGCAAGGAGTGTTATTATACCCAAGTAAATTAGTGTGAGACACTAAGTTATGGTATCATATAATTAAAATCATTTGAAGAAGATACCTGTGCTGCAAACATCTGCCATGTGCCAGATCCAATCACATTCACTGGGGCCTTGGTCGTTTTTAATTACCTGGAGAGGCAGCACATCATAAAATTGAGGTCGTCGCAGACGCCTCCTGTGAATTAGCTCTGCTTGCCACTCGTTATCACAACTGTCAGTTTAGAGAGAATCTCCTGTTTTCATTAGCTCTCCGTTCTGATCTTTAGTCTTCACAGGTTCTGCATCAATATGAGAAGAACTTCTTCCCGGTGACAGTGACAGAGCCCTGGAAGGGGCTGCCCAGGGGGTTGTGGAGTCTCCTTCTCTGGAGATGTGTAAAACCCACCTGGATGTGTTCCCGTGAGACTTGGTCTAGGTGGTCCTGCTGTGACAGGGGGATTGGACTGGATGATCTTTCGAGGTCCCTTCCAGTCCCTAATGATTCTGTGAGACATCCAAGTCCATTTCTCCTAGAACTTTCTGTTGCTTCCATAGAACAAGTGCTGCTGACTAAAACCTTGGCAGCTGGAAACATCTGTTGTTCAGATCTGGCCTTCTAATTGTGCTGGTGCACAGAGGTCTCGTGCCTGTCAGTGTCTGTCAGAGTCAGCTGCACGTAGTGCTGAACAATCCAGAGTCTCATAACTGAAGTCTACTAGAGTCATCTGCTGTCACAGAACATTAGGGGTTGGAAGGGACCTCCAAAGATCATCCAGTCCAATCCCCCCACCACAGCAGGATCCCCTAGATCCAGTTGCACAGGAACACATCCAGGCAGGTTTTAAACATCTCCAGAGAAGGAGACTCCTCAACCCCCCCCGGGCAGCCCCTTCCAGTCACTCTCACTGGGAAGAAGGTCCTTCTGATACTGATGTGGAACCTCCTCTGTTCCAGCTCACACCCACTGCCCCTTGTCCTGTCATTGGGTGCCCCTGAGCAGAGCCTGGCTCCATCCTCCTGACACCCGCCCTTCACATATTGATCAACATCAATGGGGTCACCCCTCAGTCTTTGTTTCTCCAGGCTAAAGGGACCCAGCTCCCCCAGCCTTTCCTCAGCAGGTTGATGCTCCCCTCCCTTCATCTTCGTTGCTCTGCGCTGGACTCTCTCGAGCAGTTAGAAGTGGCAGAAGCAGCAGCAGTCTAGTCACTAACATGTTGCCAATCACCAGCATGTTGGGTTTTTTCCTTCTCATGCCTGTTCATTCTCTCCCTGCTGCTTATTGTGAAAGTGCTACCAAAACTCTGAGGGCACAAAGCCCTGTCTGTTTGGAAAACAGAAGGCGTTCATTCCGCACCGCTGATGTGACGGGTGACGATCCCAGCGAGCGCAGCGTGTTCCTGCCATCTCGTGGCGCTGCAGCGTTTGCAGCTTCCTCTCACATTACATGAGTTTTATTTCCAGTGAAATGTCTTTAAGTGTCAGGTGCCATCTCGTTCAATAACACCCACCCCGAGTGAAATCTGAGCGGCTGAGGGAGCTGGGGTTATTGAGTCTAGAGGAGCCCGAGAGGAGACCTTGCTGCTCTCTGCAGCTGCCTACGAGGAGGTTGTGGCCAGGCTGCTGCTGGTCTCTTCTCCCAACTTACTAATGATCCCATGACTCTTGATCCTACTGAGAGCAGTGTCAAACTTTCAGACTGTGCTGTTGATTCAGATGTCCCCCCGATCAAAACTAACACTAAACACAAACTAAAGAACCCAACAGGCTTCGCTTTAGCGAGTAACTTACCCTGGTTCTGCACTGATCTGATCTGATCTCTGAAACAACATCTCGCATTTGTGTTGTGAATTCATCTACTCGTTTGGGTACTTGGTGGGTTTAGTTCTTCACGAGAGAAGCTGCATCTTTAACCTGGCTTCAGGTGATGCCCTTCGAGCCTTCGTGCAAAGCTCACTCACTCGTCAAAGCAAAGGAACGTTTAAGAATGTGCTGCTGTCACACTGCCTGCTCCTGCTTTCAGGCTGGAATCACCGACTCGGTCTCTGAGCATGGATGCTCCGCGAGGAATCAACATCAAAGCACAGGCTGGGAACATCGAAGCCCTTTCCCAGATGGACATCAAACTGCACAGCAGCGATGGCGTGGTGAGTACGAGCCCTTCTGTTCCCACCTCTGCGGCTCCCCAGGCACCTCGGCAGGGTCCTGATGCCAGAGGCAGACCCTCAGCATCAGAGCTGCTGAAGGAGTGAAGCTCTGAAGACATCACTCAGAGCTGCCCCGTCAGCAGCAGCGTATCAAGCCCCAGTATGGTGCCAGTACTTCCACAGAGGAACTCCAGACCAGCCTGTGCGCCCGTCCGTAGTCAGATGGCGTAGCTGTGCGGCTTCAGCGCTCAGGCCAGCAGCGGCAGCAGCGCCCGTGCCCCTTGGTTCAGCGTACGCTCGGGTTCCATGTCCCTTACCGCACATTCAACACAACAGAATGCGTTGGAAGACCGTCTAGTTCCATCGCCCTTGGCCATGGCCTCAAAGCCCCTTCCAGTCTATCCTTGAACACTTGTAGGGAGGGAGCATCCACAACTCCAGGCAACCTCTTCCAGTGTCTGACCATCCTCACTGGAAAGCAAGGCTTCCTAATTCCTCGGTTAAATCCACCTGCTTTCAGTCTGAAGTAGTTACTCTTGTCCTTCGCTACGTTCTCTGATAACGGGGCTCTCCCCATTTTCCCTGTAGGCCCCCTTTAAGTGCTGGAAGGCTGCTGTAAGTTCTCCTTGGAGTCTTCTCCAGGCTGAACAACCCCCAACTGCCTCAACCTGTCTTCACAGGGGAGGTGCTCCAGCCCTCTGGTATCTTTGTGGTCCTCTGGACCTGTTCATGCCTACATCATGGCCTCAAGTGCTCCAGCTACTCGATTTTTAAACACCTGCAGGGACGGTGACTCCACCACCTCCCTGGGCAGCCTGTTCCAGTGCCCAGCTGCCCTCTCAGGAAGGAACTTCTTCCTCAGATCCAATCTACACCTCCCCGCCTGTATCCATGTTTGGGATGGCACCAACCCCGGTGCAGGGCCTTGTTCAGCTTCATAAGAGAACGGGCACGAGTTTAACCCTCTCCCGTGTTCCAGCGTCTGCCAAGAGGTCTCACAGCAGCTTTGTCTATATCGAGTTTGAGTAGATGGAGATTCTGAGAGGTTGTGGAGTCTCCTTCTCTGGAGATGTTTAAAACCCACCTGAATGTGCTCCTGTGGGACTTGGTCTGGGGGATCCTGCTGTGTCAGGGGGTTGGACTGGACGATCTTTCGAGGTCCCTTCCAATCCCTGATGATTCTTAGACCACTGCTGAGGTGAAGTCCAGCTGGTTTAAGGGGCACTACTGCATTATCACCTCTACTGAGCCCCCTTGTCCTGCTCCTTCCCTGCAGCTCTTGCTTGATGCTGAAACTGTGCGACTGCCCAAACTGCCCGAGGGCACGAGGGGTGGAGCTGGCTTTTCTCAGGGGCTCTACGAGATCTGCGTGTGTCCGGACGGAAAGCTCTACCTGTCGGTGGCCGGCGTGGGCTCCACTTGCCACGAGTACAGCCGCGTGTGCCAGTGAGGTGCCGGAACGGGCCGCGGAGTTTTGCTTTAACACCAACGAGCCACAGCAGAACTTCCAGAACAAAGCACCTCAGTTTGTAAAACGGATCCGCGCCTCCAGTTCCGGACTGACAGGGTGAAGAGCAAAGCAGAGCACAAAGGACATCCCAGCTTCAGGAGAGTTACTTCAAGCCAACGGCACCTTCTGTCGGGAACGACTGGAAAACAGCCTTACAGAGAGCATTAAAGGCAAAGCAAAGGGTTTTCCTGGCTGAGCCGGGGTTCAGACGGATGATTTTGTCATTGCTAACTGATTTTTTAGTTTGTGGAACCACAAACTGTGTTTGTGGGTGAGAGGGAGGAGGCCACTTGAACTCTTTGCTAAGACAAAGTGCCAGCCAATGGTCTATGCAATTCTGTTCTTGCAATAACACGAGAGAAGAAAAACGTGGTGTCTGTATCAGTTCTGTGCACGAGGGGCCCCTTTGCCAACAGCTTCCTGGTTTAGTTTGCAGCCTGTCTGCTTATTGGAATCACAGACTCATAAAGACATCACTAACACGGAAGGTTCTGGGAGTCATTTAGACTCCCAGATTGTCCTCCAACCTTAACGCTTCTGTGATGGTACCTTGCAGAAACGTGTCGGTGATCTTGCAGCAGCAATAGGATCATAGAATCGTTCAGGTTGGAAGAGACCCCTGGGATCATCAAGTCCAACCCTACTCTACACAGTCACCCCTAAACCAGATTCCCAACACTACATCTAAGCTACTTGTAAACACATCCAGGGATGGGGACTCAACCACCACCATGGGCAGCCCAGTCCAGTCCCTGACCACTCTCTCCAGGAAGAATTTCTTCCTGATGTCCAGTCTAACCCTCCCCTGATGGAGCTCAAAGCCCTTCCCTCTGGTTCTGTCACTAATGAGAAGAGCCCAGCACCAGCATCTCTACAGTGTCCTTTCAGATAGCTGCAGAGAGTGATGAGGTCTCCCCTCAGCCTCCTCTTCCTCAAACTAAACAGCCCCAGCTCTCTCCATCTCTCCTCACCAGGTTAATTCCCCAGGCCCTTCCCCAGCTTTGTTGCCCTCCTCTGCCCTCACTCCAGCCCCTCAATGTCTCCCTTGTACTGAGGTGCCCAAACTGGACCCAGCACTCAAGGTGCAGCCTCCCCAGCGCTGAGCACAGGGCAGGTCACAGTTTGTGCTGCCAGCTGAACTAGTAAAAACAGAGCAGCAGCAAACAAACTCTGGCTTCACACCCTCTGACCAGAGCAGCTGTTGGGGTGGTGGGAAAAGGCCCTTTACTGCAGCCCGCAGGGTTCAGTTAACTGACTGCTGGTGGCCAGTAGTTCTGAGCCTGTCGGAGTGGGATCCCAGATGCAGAGAGTAAAACTACTCTCTCTTATTTCTACCTTAGGCCTAGGGATTGCAAACTGCTCGCTGGAGCCGACAGAGCGTTGACTGACCCTGTAGAGACGCACAGCTGCAGACCCGGTCCCCTGTGCGACGCTGCGCTGGCCACAACTGAACCCTCTGCACACCCTCGGGGGGTGGGATCTGCATTTAGTAGCCTGTTGTTTAAACCCCTTTGGTTTTGAATTGCTTGGACTTGATGATGCTGTTGCCCCGGGGGGGGCCGCAGTCACGTAGTGCCTTGGTGTCTCCTTGCAGGAGGGTATCAACCCCTCGGTCGCTGTTAATAAACCGCAGAGTGACCATCCCTTAGGAAAAAACAGTCACAGCTCTTACAGCAGGAGCAGCAGGACAGAAGAGTCAGAACAGAAGACAGTGGAATTGTGGAAAACTTGCTGCTTCAGCTCTGGTGGACACGTGGAGAAGCCTAACGCTCAGTTCTGATCCCGGATCCCCACAAGACCCAGCTGAGAATCAGCAGCCCCCCATTACCAGTACCTGCTGTGAAGCCCTGGGTGGTCCCTGCCTCAGGGGCTGCCTTTGCAAATTACCCACAAGTCTAATGCACAGACCTGAAACTGCCCTTCAGCACCAGGGTGGAGCCCTCAGCAGTTAATCCAGACTAGCAAAGGTTCAATAGGAAAAGGAGGAGACTCACTGAGCTTTTGGGGTTCCCTGAGGCAAAGGTCTTCTACATCGTTTGGAGACTGCTCTGCTCGCTGATGCGTTCACTAAGGGAGGAGCAGGGAGCTGCACGCCTTCCGTTTCTGAAACTGCCTTTTCCTGGGCTTGGAGGTCTGCCTGAGGAGTGCAGGGCTGTCGGCCCTGCAAAGAGGAGTGTACAGAGAGTCACAGAACTGTTCAGCTTGGAAAAGACCCGTGATTGTTGAGTCCAACCACCAGCCCTGCTCTACAAGTTCACCCCCAAACCAGAGCCCCCAGCTCTACATAGAATCATCAGGGTTTGGAAGGGACCTCGAAAGAGCATCTAGTCCAGTCGCCCCTGCTGGCACTGGAATGCCAGATGGAGTAGAGTCCAGTTAATACAGAGCAAGGGACTGGATCCAGGCTTTCCAAGAGCAACCCAAATCTGCAGCTACTGGGGGTCCTGCTGTGGCAGGGGGATTGGACTGGATGATCTTCCAAGGTCCCCTCCACCCCCTCAAGTTCTGTGACTCTGTGGTAGTAAAACTTTGTTACTGACTGCCCAAACGCAGCCCTCTGCTTCCATTCCACAGTCCTTCAGCCTTTGTCTATCTTTATACAGCGTTGAATAAACTTTGTACCTTTTGAAACATCTGCTGCTCCTTTCGTGCGCAAACAAAACACAGCCTTGGGTTTTCATTTTTCTAACAAATTTCTCTTCCCAAGACTCTAAGGAGTCTACTTAAAAATACCAACAAAAACCTTGGCCCCACCTACAGATGTCTTTTCCAGGAGGCAGAAGCAGCCTTACAATCTGGTTTCACTGGACATCTGGAATTCCTTCATCTTCAGCTGTAGGAGGTGACAGAAATTGATGAGAGTGCTCCTACATTAACCATCAGAAAGCCAAAGAACAAACAAATTTGATTAGAAACTCATGGCAAACACCTTCATGGGGAAAAACCTCAGCAAGACATCCCAGGTCTCTGAGAAAACTGCAAACATTTGTAATTCGAATAAAAGCCCAAGTGTTTTACCATCTGTGTGATTGTTCAGAATGAACTGAGGCTGGGGAGTTACCTGTCTGGAGCGTGGCCGGAGGAGGGCCACTAACATGATCAGGGGAGGGGAGCAGCTCTCACAGAAGGACAGGCTGAGAGCTGGCGCTGTTCAGCCTGGAGAAAAGGGGGCTCCAAGGGGACCTTTTGACCTTCCAGTACCTGAGGAGGGCCTACATGAAGGCAGGGGAAGGTCTTCTCAAGAGGGTTGTATGGACAGGACAAGGAGCAGTGGGTTCAAGGTGGGAAAGGACAGGTTTAGGCTGGATATTAGAAACAAGCTCTTTGCTCTGAGGGTGGTTGATGGCTGGAATGGGGAGGTGGTGGGGCCTCTTCCCTGGGCTCATGTAACATCAGCTTTGAGGAGGCTCCGAGCAGCCTGACCTAGGTAGAGTTGTCCCCGTGCAGGGACGTTGGACTAGGTCCCTTCCAGCCTAGAACACTCTATGATTCTACATAAAAGCTTCAAGTAACAGGCAAACTGAGTCCACTTTACCAAAGCAAAGCAGACATCAGGCTGAACCAAATGTTTGCATTTTTCTTTATTAAAACGGTGGCACTTAAATAGTTCAGAGCAGAGATAACAACAGGGCTTCGCAGGGAGAAGCAATTCTGTTTCTCAGACAGCACATTTCGTTCCACTACGATCTGCAAGATTCTTCTGAAGAGAAGGAGCCCTGTACCATTCGCACCAGCCGGAACAAGCCTTCATCAGGACTGGTTCTTTGGGGATGACAACACTTGTGCGGCCGCATCAGCCCCGCACGCTCGCTGCTGTCTAGTTTCATTTGCACTCTGCAAATTCAATACCTGTCCCGCTGTGCCGTCAGGTGAACAGTTGCCTGTCCCTAGGAAATGTTCTAACACCTACAGAGTTCACACAGTTTACGAGGGTTGGAAGGGGCCTGCAAAGGCCAGCGGGGCCAACCCTCCTGCTCAAGCAGGCCACCATTTACTGAACAGCATCAGCGCCTACAAAGCCTCCGTCAGCTCCACAAAACCGCATCCAGACGAGTCTAAAACATCTCCAGAGAAGGGGACTCCACACCCTCCCTGGGCAGCCCCTTCCAATAGTTAATAACCCTGACTTTACAAGAAGTTTTTCCTCAGATTGAGGTGAAACTTCCTGTGTTCCAGCTGACACTCATTGCCCCTTGTCCTGTCTGATGCCACTGAACAGAGAGGATTCCTTTCTGCTTGGCACCAGCCCTCATGGATTTATAGGCAGTGACTAAATCCCCTTGGAGCTTTCTTTCATCCGACCTAAAAAGCCCCAATGTTCTCCATCTCTCTTCACAAGGCAGTTTTTCCCAGACCCCAAATCACCCTCAGAGCAATGTGTTGAGCTCTCTCCATTAATTCTCTGGGGAGACCAGACCTGGACACAGGGTTCCAGGTGCAGCCTCACTAAAGCAGAATAAAGGGGATAAAGAATCTCCCTTGATCTGCCAGACACCCTCCTCTTGACCCATCCCAACACCCTCTTGGTCTTCCTGACCACCAAGGCCCATTGCTGATCCCATTCCAGTTACATGACCAGAACAACTCCAAGATCCCTGTCCCTAGGGTGCTCTCCAGCTGGTCACTACCCAGCCTGTGGCGACGCCTCCCAAGTGAAGGAGTCAACATTTGCGTTCAAACTCATTAACTCCCTCTCAGCTCAACTCTCCAGCCTGTCCAAATCTTCCTGCATAGTTGAACAATCACTGGGTGAATCTGCCAATCCAACCAGCCCAACCCGCCACGTTAAACGTGACTGACTCAGCAAAGAAAACCCCTTCCCTTTAGCACGACCCTCGCAGGGGTTGTTTATTTTCACATCGTTTTTTACAAACAGCAGACGACGGACGTGGTGCGTGACAGGAACCAAAACATCGCAAACTGTAAAAGAGAGAGGGTGAGCTCAAAACCGGGCTTCTCCAGGGCTGTAGCGCACAACAGAAGAGAAGGAGCGTCGCGTCGCAGCACCTTTAAACACGTAACGAAGATCGGTGCTCGGCCAACACCAACCGTGGGTTACCGAATTGGACTGTCATCAGTGGCTGTGGGAAAACAGATGTGGACAGGGAAAGGCACGCACGCAGGAAAACCACCCAGAACCTCGAGCATTTGGAGGTCTGGAAACCAAGGCTTCGCGTTCAAAAAATCATAGACCAGCACAGAACAACGTTCATCGACTGCTTATCATCCACATGCATTTTTCATTGAACAGAAGATGACTCTAGAGGAAGAGGAAATTAAACACTTCCTAACAAACTAAATGCAACCGATGCACGACGTGAAGGTGTGTGTTGAATCAAGTATCATTATTCAGCACTGAAACGCCTGTAGCGAGTCACAGGTTCTAAACTACCCTTTGACCGGTCACAACGGGGTGCTGCAGCGAATTTCGAATCAGATCCAGCTGACAGGAGTGTCACCAGGGGCTACACGAATGTCCACACAACACAGAAGAACACACCAGTGCTCCCCCCGTGCTACCCCCACGGTGATTTTAGTTTCCGTCGCATCTCCCCCTTCACTGTTGTCCAGTCTCATCGTGCACCGAAACCCTACACGACCACTCTGGAAACGCTAAATGAAATAAAACCTAGTCAGGAGTTACCGTTACGGGCTTGGTCTAACGGAAGGCTAAGCTTTGGTTACATAAAGTGCATTTCAACAGTTAACGCCAATTCATCACAACATCGTACACAACAGCTCAGCTTCGCAGCTCCGCTTCCTTGCGACTGTTATAAAATAGTGGTGACTTACAGTTTGCTCACGCAGCAGGCTCAGCTTTAAAGAGAATCCTGTTGCAGTAAGTTTCACTGAGCGGTACTTGGGTACCGCTGGCCTTTGCGCGCCGGCCTTCTAAACCGCTCGGCACCGCGTGACCTTCAGCTACCTGCACGGTCACACTCGTATCCACCGCGTGACAGGCCGAAGCTCCTGATGAAACAGCTCTGCCACCTCTTCCCGTCGCTCAGAGTTTTTGTTGTATGAAGTTTTCAAGTTTTATGATGATGCAAGCGGTGCACTCCATCACTCTCATGGCAACCTCTGAAGTAAACCTATCGTTGGGAATCTGTGGAAAAGGAAGCAAGTCGGGATACCTGGTTTTCAAGCTGTCTACTCCGTAAGCTTCCAGCGTCTGAACGTCGTTTGCCAGCCCTTCGAGCTGCTGACTGTATTCTTCTACCTTCTGTGCCAGGGCCGCCGGTTTAATGTCTTTGTCGGACTTGCCCTTCACGGCGTAATCGGCGGCAATCAAGGCCAGCTTAGTTGACAGGTAGCACTTGAAGCAGACCCACTCATTGGCGTTCTTGTGAAGGTCATTTCTCGCAGCTGAGAAGTTAGCTCGGGCCTGCCGAAGCCATCGTCGTGCCTCTACGGGATTGCCAACGGACCTCAACGTAGGTGGGACAAAGAAGCGCTGTGAGTGAGACGGCCCCGTGGAAGACGGACCCTTCTCTTTATACTGCTGCCTTTCGGATTTGTGGCTTGTCGCTTCTTGATTCCACGAAGTATAAAACCTCTGAAATGAAAATTTATCCGATTGAAATCGAGAAGCAGAGGATGAAAATGGTCTTCTTGAGGCTCTGTCCATATTTTGATCCATGAAGGCCTGTTTCTCTAGCCTGTTAATCTCATTCTGCAAATGTTTGAAAACCTCGTTAGCTACATCGAGATTCTCCGCATTTTTATCTGGGTGCCACTTAAGATACAGCCTCCTAATAATCTTCTTTCTTTCCGATTCTGGAAGCTTCCAAGCCTGTTCAATCACAGATGTCACTTCTCTCAGTATCTCTGGCAATGAATTTGACTTCAGCTTTTTAGGAGAGTGATGTTTGGAGGACACTGCTTTGTGGCTTTCTCTGCCAGCGAAGAGAGGTGGAATTGTCCTCGGCCCGTGCGCTGGAAACTCCGTGGGACTGGTCGGGGTGGAAGGAGTGCTGTCCCTGCCTTGAGAACTCTCCTCTGGCCTTGAAAACTTGTACAAGTCAAGAGAGCTCACGATTTTATACTCACTGTATCCAATGTCAATCTGGTAAATCTTCCCTAGAAAGCTGTGACTTTCACCATCTTCTCTCTCTACTTCTTGCACAATGATCGCGTAGGTGTAAGTTGGTTGGTAGGATCCGTATATATCACCGCCTTCAGCATCGACGAGGTAGCCAACGTACTCGCCAGGATAGAAAACGTTCATGGGATCCATAAGCAGCGTGTAGTGAATTTCAGCCGGTATGGGAGTGCCCGGTGTCGGCAGCTCAAGTTTAGACGGCTCCGAGGAGTCGTACTTCACTCCTAAACTGTCGAGCTTCTCCCCGATGCGGTAAATGTCATTACAACCCAGCATGGCAATTAAATACGAGGTATCGGAAATCAGGTTGTCGGTAGCAGATTTTAAGGTCATTGCTAGCGCCAGGAGGAAATTGATGTCTTTGCTGTCCGAATGCTGGATGTAGAGCAGTATCACCGCGTTCCCGTACCGCTTCAGGAAAGCAAAGGTTTCGCTCTTGCTGTGGGGAATAGGCGCAAACCCTTTCACTCTTAACGTTGTTTGCAGCTTCTCAAAACAGGAAACCTTCAAACCTTCTCGCAAAGCTTTGCAAAGTCTAATTGCTTTTTCTTCGTTAGCTAGAAAAGCGTTGTCGTTCTCGTGCTTCATAATCCTAATGAGCCCGGTGATGAACTGCTCAGAAGACAACAGCAACTGTAACCTTCCCTGCAAAGAGCACAACGCTCCAAACTGACAAATCTTGGGAGACTCTTCATCCAACTGCTCTTCAAGGATACTGCTAAGTAGTCGCGGCCTCAGTTTCTGAGGGAATAACATGATCAGCTTTGTGTGAAAGCCGTGGTCTTTGCCTAAGTAACACTGGCTAAGATCAACAAGCATCTGCACACCGATGTTCCCCTGGATTCTGCTTTTGTAGTGCGGCGCGTCGTCAAAAACTAGAATACTTGACTTCACCAACCTACCGTCCTGACTGGGAAGGTAAAGGGCAAACTCCCTCATGTTCTCCAGGTCATTCCTAACCCTGACAGCATCGTTCTGAAGGCTTTTGAACAGACCCGAAACTACTCTCTTAACGGTGCGCATTTCGTTAGGATCAAGTTGCTTCCCTTCCGAGCTCTTAAAGATGCGGCCTAGAACTTCAACGTACTGCTTCGTCGAAATGATGTCTTCGGTGCCCAAATGCTTGAACAACTGATGGAAAGTCCCCAGTTCTAAAGGGAGTTTGTAAAGGTAAGGCTTAAAATCAGATTCATACTCAAGGTTTATTACCACCTCTTCAGGCTTAAGGAGCTTCCAACCTTCTTCCACCATTATGAAACTCACTCCTCGCAGCTGGAAGCGGAACTCCCGCTTCTCTGTGCTAAGAAATTCATAAATGCTTCTGAGGACTTTGGCCCTGGTTTTCACCATGTCCTCATCCAGAGTCGTTATGTTGCAGATGTTCCTGCAGTTATTGATAACTTTGTCCAGGGGAGGGTCCAAGTTGACATTCAGCATAGTCAGGACTTGCTCAAGCTGCTCCTGTGCACCAAGACTACTTCCCTCTTGCTCTTTGATGCTTAAAGGTGTTGCTTTCTCAGGAAGGATGGGACACGACGTCCACAGCAGCTGCAACACGTCAGTCTGTTTGAATTTAGGATTTACCTGCGCCCCGTTGAATCGGATGAGAGGGAGGGTCCCATTAACTTCTTGATACTGAGGGTGAAATCTAACAAATTCTGCCGGCGCTCGTTCAGGGCACAGAAAAGGAATCAGTGACAACTCCTTCAGAAAATTCCCCGACAGAAGGTCCGTTCTTTCTTGAAATATGTGATGAAGGAGGACGTCGACAGTACTCTGCAGCGTTTCTTTAGACCAGCTTTCCGTGTTGGCCCGCATGCTGATCTCCTTAGCAAACTGCAGCAGCTGCTGCTGTGAGATGATGAATTTCAACCCGATGTGTCGCAGGAAAGTCACCCACGACAGAAGGAAGGCAGCTTGATTTTTTGGTTTTGTAAGTTGCTCTAGTTTCTTAAAAAAATCCTGAGGTATGAAGAATTTTTCGTGAAGCATAACTTCAAAGACTTTTACAGTCCTGTCATAGAAGTATTTTGCGGGTTTTAACCGATTGCTCGCGTCATGGATGATCAAAATGCTCTCCAGCTTTTCAAACAGCTGCTCTTTCATTTCTGAAGCTTCTTCTATGCTGGTCAGCCTGTTCTTTAGGTAGATCAGGTGCTCTAGTTTGGCATCGTAAGAGAGGCTTTCGATTTTTGGCAAAAGGTGTTTCAGGTAGACTTCAAGATCATCCACAGACACGCAGCCAAGCACAGTATACAAGTCTGCCAGATGAACCTTCTCTTCGAGAAAAGCTGATGAAGTGGAATGCGTCCACCTGTCTACCTCTACCGAGGGGATGCTTTTCGTGAGCACGTAACTCATCCCGTATTTTGAAATGCTGATGTATCGGCCACTGATCGATTTGTAACACGGGAGAGACTTCAAGATTTTAATGTCTTCCTGAGACGTCAAATGACACAGGTTGCAGTTGAAGTACATTAAGAGAGCGTCGAAGTCACTTTCTGCTAACTTTTCAGTCCTAAAGGTTGACGTCTGTAGCATGTGCTGTATGGCTTTCAGAATGCTTGAAGGATTGTCTACATTGGCCGTACGCCCCGACAGCAAAGGTACTAGCGCGCTGTCTTTGGAGCAAATCTTGTTCAACGCCAGCTGAATACAGCCTGTTTTCATTAAGGCATGAAAGACTTTATCGCTCTGAGCGTTCGGAAACACGGCGGTGTGCATAATGCTGAGGGGCAGCAGAACGTCGCACTCTGGCACGACGAGCTGATTGGCTGAGACGGTAAACCTTACACCCGGGAGCAAAGTCCAGTCCTTCAACGTTTCCACGACATCATCGAATTTTGCTTGGGTGTCTTCTTGCTCTTCCTTAATATTTATCGACTCGCTAATGAAATGCCAGGCGTTTTTAAGCCACGATTCACTTGCAAAGTTTTCCTTCCACTTCATACAGTTTCTGGTTTTATATTCTCTAGGCAAGACAGACGATAACAGCTCAGCAAAGCTTCTGATGTCAAAGACTTTTGCTACTTCGCTGTTCAGTAAAATACTGCTGTACCTCAAATACAAGGTGTTCATGAAGAGATCCTTGCGAGACGGAATCAGTTCGTGGTACGTCGTTAAGAACTTGGGTCGCTTCGAATCAAAAATCTGCAGAACGTTGTCAAGAGTAATAAGCAGTGGCAAGCCCTCGATTGGGATTTCATTTTCCTCTGCATCTTTAAAACAGTAGTCAACCAGAAGTTTGAGACTATGGAAGAGCTTCAAATTAGTCTGCTGAAGACGACAGGGTAACTTTCCAATATGGCAACTGGAGTCTGGAAAAGAAAACGTCATCAAAAACGATCGGACGTCAGCAGGGGTCACGTAAGTGACGGGAATGTCTGCGTCCACCAAGCAGTGGTAAAGATTGGCGGTCTCATCGCAGTTGTAGACCAAATTAAATCCAATTTCTAAAAGTAAATGCTTGAGTCTGTAGACGTTTTCAGCCACTGTCTTTCGCGTGGTGATGTTGTATTCGGTGTTTTTGAGATGCTGCAATTCATCCTGCAGTAAATTGTCAAAGAACGGCCGGCCTTTGTTCGCAGTAGACATGTTAACCCAGGTGATGACGACAGCAGAGTGCAGGTCAGAACCATCAATATTTGGCGCTCGCATAACAGGTAAGAGACGCTTCAGATCTTCATAAATGCAACTGTAAACGGCCTTCACCAAACAATACCAGTCCGGCTGAATGTCCAGTCGATTCACTGGAAAAAAGGACAAAAACTTTTTCAGAGTGTCTTTCACAGCATGAACAGGTGTGTTTTGCAGCACGGACACTGTCGGGTCCGTGCCTGGAAAGTAGCGTTTCTTCAGCTGAATCAGCAGCTCAACGTAGGCTGGCGCTATCAGCGCGGTCATCAGGCTGCTGTTCCAGTCGCTTCTCACTCCAACACCGTTATCGTCACGCCACAGGTTTCTCCGTGCAGAATCCAGCGCAAAGTGTCCGTTCACATGGAAAGGTAACCCCGTTTCTAAGGACAGCGGTAAGAAGCAGAACGCTCGGTGGGGCTTTTTGTAATTGTGAGTAATGCAGGCCGCCACCCCGCCCCGCGGAAAGAGAGTGATGTCCTCGTTCTTGTGGGCTGAAACCACACTTTTAGACACCTTTTCCATGGCAGAAAAGCCTGACCTGTTACAAATTAACCAGGTGGTAAGATTTCCTTCCGAATCCTCGGTGTCCATCGTGTAAGTGATCTGCTGCACGGGTATTTCACTTAGCTGCTTCTTTTTCGTGACGCTGTCGATGACGGACGCGTGGAACTGCTTCCGCTTCAACCTGTCTCCGTCGGTGATTTTGCCTTGTACAGAATACAGCACGTTCAGTGCTCCCGTGGCCTTTTCTATCTCACAAATGGAAATCTTTTCCATGTGGTTCAAAAACATTAAGAGTTCCGCTCCGTCTGTGCGCAGCTTATCTAAAAGATTTTGGACCATTCTATCCGAGCACGGAACCGAAGAAATCTCAGACACTTTTGCCATTTCTCCGTTTCGAAGAGGAAACCTAAACATTGTGCAGTTATCCAGTTTGAAGTGATCCCCTAGGTAGAGGTCCAGTACGTCCGAGAACTGGGTTCTGAAATCGGCGTCTAAATCTCTAAACATACGGCCAGGACTTGTTGACGTTGAACCTGGGGCGTATCTGGCATGAGGATCAAAAATACAAAGTATATCGTTGCCAGACAGGAAAGAAGGGCAATCGGTGATGTGATAAACAGAATTGAATCCGATACCGTACTGCCCAGTTTTACAGGGATTTCCTACTTTTGTCCCTTTGCCAAGGTTCTGAATTCCTCGGATGTCATCCTCCGTGAAAGGCTGATTGTTGAAAACACACAGAGCTGGTCCTTGAAGCGGCGCCCATTTCTCATCGAATATTCTATCAGCCGGATGCTGTCTGGGATCAAACACAAAACAGATCTCCGTGGCCTTCGCATCGTCTGCGTTCTGAAGGAGCTCCTTCAGCATTTCTTTTTCCGAAGGGTAGGCGTTAAGGATGCTTTTGATTCGACTCGTCAGTTTCTCCTTCTGGCCAAATTCTGTTCCGAGGGTCGTGAAGCAGATGTTGGACGCGTATCTTTCTAAAGCTTTATGGCGTTTTGGTATTGCTCCAAGCTTTACTGCGACTTCCCGTGGGATATCACCGTGGCAATATTTGACAGTCGTGTCTTTCACTTTAATCCACGGACAGTCGTTGTAACACAGTGACTTCGCAGGCAGAAGTGCGAGACGAGTATCAGGTAACAAAATCTCCCCGTACTTTTTCTCACAGAACTCCTGCTTCTTCTCTCTAATGAGGCCCCATATTCCTTCACTAATGATTCGCCTGCAGAGCTGGAAGTTGTCTTCTGTTAGTTGCTTGGTCCCTCTTTCCTGATCTATTAAATCCAGAACTACGGCAAAATCTTCAACTGCAAAACTCTGTCTCACACCCACACTTTCAAACAGCTCACGGAAGCTGTTTTTGTATTTGTTAGGCAGCTGATAGAGATAGGGGGCTGCTTCAAAATTCAAATGAAAAGACACTTTTGTCGGACCAACGTACACGTTCTCAACCAGAATAAAACTGCAGTTTCTCAGCTGTTCGACTATCAGCGCTTTCGTGGATTCATTCTGTAACATCGCGTCGTGCAGGTATTTGTAACAAGCATTGGTGATGTTCTCTTGGTACAACGTGATCCCGTCAAACGACTTCGCCACTTCTTCTAACTGTCTGATGACCAAATTAACAGCCGGCTTCTTCAGCAAACCCAAAAATTCCTTGACAGCTAGTGACAAAGAACCACAACCTTTAAAAGAGTGGGAATTCTCGTTAAGGATTGGTTCTATTAGGCAGACGGTGTCTTGATGATCAGCAGTGAAAAGATCGGTTGCTGAAAACATTGCTTCAGGCTCAAAATCACTGCCTTTCCAGTGCAGCGAGAAGCCTGCTGGTTTGCTGAGGAAAGGGAGGAAGGGGATGGTTTGACATTTCGCAGCAAATTCTTTAGCTCTGGGGTCCCTAGATTTTAGTTTTTCATCGATAAGACTCAGTATGATACTGCTTCTGAGACAAGCCGCAGCGTGATCAACCTTGTTAACTTCGGCTACGGACTCTGCACGTTCTATCAAGTCTTCCCACAAGATATCATCTTTAGCCATTCCCAACTGAACGAGTTTAACCAAAATAACGGGGTTAAGATAATCCTGAGCAGTGCCGTAAGGAAATCGTCCATCTTCAGCATCGTATAACTTTGCAACTCTTCCTTCGGGATGGATCAGTCTTGAGGGTGTTACTAACGGATGCCCATCCAATGAACAGGGAATGCACGGAGTAACGCGAAGAATTCCTGAGAACTCCTCAACTTTTTCATTGAGAACATAACGCATCAAAGGATCACGCAGCTCTGCATCGATCTCCTGAACGTTAGGGAAAAATACCTCAGAAAAGAACTGTTTCTCAGAGAAAGTGTTCTCCAGTAGTATGTATTTGCATCCTGCCTCTTCAAACCCTGTCTTCACCCAGGATGGGAGATCTACAGCACAGAGGTTTTTGGAACCGCTTTTTTTAAGGTACTTCAGGAAGATCTTAAAGGCTGACGGTCCAACATCTGGTCGTTTCAGTATAGAGTCATCTAAAAACCTTACATTCTTCATGGAAACCCACGAGAAACCATCGGAAAACACTTTGATCCCATCTTTGCTCTTCATATGAGCTATGTCTTCATAAAACCCATGGCAGATAACAGAAAAATCATCGTGGACTGCATCAGGATCTGGCCACACTGCACAGTAACTGTAGTCAACCAGCTCGCCGTTGACTGCCATGTCACGCAGAACACAAAGTGCTTCTATGTAGGCTTTCACAATCACGTGCCTCATGAATACGGTGTTCCACCTCCCTTTGGTGTCTGTCTTCCAGATCTCTTTTCGATTTGATGTCACTGCAAAGCAGCCGTTTATGTGAAGAGGTAAACCCGTTTTGATTCGTAGAGGTAAATAGCAGAATACTTCACCTATGGTGTTGCAGTTGGGTTTCACCACCCACTTCTGATCCTGGGTTTCAGACAGCAACACTCCTACTCCACCGCAGGGAACGAGACCCAGTCTTCGTCCACTTTCATGTAACGAGAACTTCAGAGCATCTCCAACATCCATGCAGGAACACAGAAGCCATGTTGTTGAGTCTACTGTTTTCTGCGGCAACTCATCAGCTGATCTTTTTGTCTGTCCAGATTTAGCCATCTCAAAGAGAGCAGCTGGATCATCTTCTGTACCTCTGAAAAGCGGAGACTGCAAATCTGCGATCCGCCTAAACACGTGGTGAAATTCTTCCACTACAATCTGTAGAATACACGAGGACTTTGGCGTTTCAGTGGGAAGCTTTTTGCTACTGCTGACCTTCATGAGTTTAGCTGCTTCCTTTAAAACACTCACATTTGGTGCAGCCAAGGCTTTGGAAGAACAGAGATTTTTCTTTATAGTGATGACATCTTGCGCCACCCCAGGATCATCTGCTTCAATTTTCAAGTATTTCAAAACCATTGAATTTACACTCTGAGCAAATATTATCAGTCGATGACCACAAATGCTAAATTCATCCACAAGAGAGTAAATGTCTGCTGTATTGTAAGACGCGCTGCTGACTTCACTCACTTTGGCTTCCTGCTGAGTTCTAAAGGACAGCCGGAAAAGTGTCCCTTTGTAGCTGTACGGAGATTCCACAGTCAGCGGTAGCTGGCAACCAAAAACTCCTATAAATGGCTTAAACTGGTTGGGAAACTTCCGCAGCCTCTTCTGTTGTTTACTCCAGTTGATTTTGATCCCAGGGTTCGATTTATCTCTAATGTGCTTACTGATGTGATTCACGTTCGGATCAAACATAATCATGAACTCTCGGCTCAGAATAATAGGAACGTCGGTGATGTGATAAACGGAATTGAACCCCAGTCCAAACTTCCCTACTTTGTCAACCTCACTCCTTTTCAAAGACTCTCCTAAGCGAGTTATATTCAAGAAATCAGAGTCGGAAAATTCCGAATTATTGAACGACCACAAAGCCGGCCCGTGACACGCTGCCATTCCCGGGTCCAGAAGATTCTCTCTTATATCCATATTTCTTCTCATGTCAATCAGGAAATTACACTCCGTTGCATTGGCATCGTCAGCGTTTTGAAGCAGCTCTTTAAAGATATCCGAAATGGAAGGGTATTCTTCCAAAATGTTTTTAATCCTTACAGTCAGAGGCTCTCTTTGCCCAGATTGTTCAAATCCCATGTTTTCTGGGTTAATCAGTCTCGTGCTGAGGCACGGGACATTTAACCACTCGGCAGTTTTCATCGGAATGTCCTCATGCACCAAAATTATCGGTTCAACAGAATCTTCCAGCAAATCATTTAAGTCATCAACTTTGATATCACAGTAACAGCACTCGTGAATCGGCCTCATCGCTAGCTGATAAGGAATTTTGCCGCTGTAGAGCGGCATGGGCGTGTGCAGGCTTGCGGGAATCTGGTTGCTGTACAGCCATCGGATGATGCTCAACATAATGTGAAGATTTAGCTTGCTCTCTTGTTCTGAGAGAGCCTGCTCACTCTTTAGATAGATCTTCTGAATCACCATAGAAACATGGTCTGGTGTTAACTCTTCGATCGAACCGCAACATTTAAACAACTGGTGGAACTTCGCCATCGTTTTTGGCACGTAATGGAGATAAGGCTGGAGATCAAGATCAGGTACTAACTTTATTACTGCTTGTGTGAGGGAACAAAACGTTTTACCTGTCCAAACCCAGGGGAATTTCAGGGCTTTAAAAGCTTCTTTGCCTTCTTCTAGATGATCGTGCATAAATCCATAAATCTCGAGCAAGATGTGCTGAAACTGGTAGTAGTCCTCATCACTGAAGGTTTTAGAACTGTGCCAATCGACCACCACCTTGAAATGTTTTAAGACGGATTTGATGCTGGGTTTGGTGGCGATGCCAAGTGCTTTTTCTACATCCAACTGCACGTTTTCCACGAGAGGCACTGAGGAACCAACTAAAATTGCATGAGTGATATCACACATCTCTGGTGGCGAACACAGACTGCAGTGATCTCCCTTCCAAACTAAGGATCCTGGATAATTTGGAGGTCTTTCCTTACACACGGGAATCCATTTGATTTTCCTCAGCACGGACTTTGTTTCAGACGAGTGAAGCAGCGTGTGGTTTTTGTTCAAAATCATCAAAAGGGTTCTCGCTTTTCGTAACAGTAAATCACGATCGGCGTCAGAATCGGCATGCAAACCTTCAATTTTATTTGCCACTCTCATAATATCACTTTCATCCAGATTGGCATCATTTTTTAAGCCAATTTGTCTCAGAGAATGAAGAATATCTGAAGACGTAAAAATAACAGGGGGGAAGCACATCTCCTCCTCAGTGTAAAACAAACTTTGCAGGAGTTCTACCTCGGGATCAAAGAGTTCATTTGCTGACACTATCATCTCCTGGGAAATCTTAATGAACTTTAGTGACGTCAGCCAATCTATCACATCTGGATTCTCATTTTTCAGAAAAGTCAGGTTTTCCAGAACCCACTGCATGATCTTTGTTGTCTCATCGTAGGAATAAAAATCACTCTTTATGTCTTCGATAACAAACTGCAAGCAATCTGTGCTCTTTACCTGCTCTACTTTCAGCAGGTTAGCTAAGCGGATAGTAGCTTCGTCACTGCTGTCAATGATGGGAACAGAGAATCTTGTGTCAGGAGGAATTTTGGCAGTGTGGTGCAGGACCTTACTGCCTTTTAGCCCAGTAAAAACAGGACCACTTTCTTCAGATGGTTTTTCTACTTTTTTAAATATCTGCAATTCCTGAATAATTCTTCTCTCTTTTTCAGTTGCATCAGTCAAACTGGCTAAGAACGCCCTAAGAGCGTCTTTATGCGTTGGGGGGAACGATGCAACCTGATTGCATAGTTTCTGTAAGGAGATCCTTTCCATGATCTGTAAAAGAGCACCTGGTAACGGTGGATGGACGTACTTTTTGATAAGTGGATGCTGGATAGAAATATCCAGCTTCTTCAGTACGACTCCACCAACTTTCTCAACAACATCAGCTAAATATTCTGGGAGCTGAGTCTCAGATTCATCCTCTAGAATGACAGGTGATGGATTCCTAAATCTAACCAGTTCCACCGACGTTTGGTTTTCCTCCAGCACTGTCTTGGGGATAAGCGGCATGTCATCAAACAAACTCAAGTCATCAGAAAAATGTATATACAGGTTCTTCCAGATCATCTTAAGCCAGGAAACAGACGGGTGATTTTTGCCTTCCAAACCTGGATACCACTGTACCACCATGTCTCTGCCAGGCCACACGGTATTCATAACTTCCTTAACAAGGCGGGCAAACTTTTCTGGGTTCAGAAGCTGCAGCTGAGTGCAGGGCCTTCCTGAAATCACAGCACAAGGGTAAAGCCGTGAGAGTCACAGGGCAGAGTCACATAAAGTGCTTTTGGTTTTCAGAGGTGGGGTTAAAAGAAAACGAAACCAAAGTCCATGCTCTATCTTTTCTTTTTGTAGGAAAAACCTTTTCGTTAACTAGAGCAGTAGATACCAGCTCCTCTTGATTTTAGGAGTTAATTAAAAGCAAATACATTCCATAGTAGTTTAAAAATTAAAACAAATTCTAAATTATCAATATGTTATTGCATTTGTTAGTATCACACACACCAGAGTTCTCAGGCATATGTAGCAACTACGGATTTACCCATCAGCACAGAAAGTTCCTAAGAGCTTTACAGTACTTAGATGCCTTAGAGTAAATAACAGCCTAATGCACTATTTTAATGTAATTGCAAAGACTTCAAATGGATTTTAAAGATTTCAAATGGATCAACCCTACTCTACAAGCTCACCTCTAAACCACATCCCCCAACACCACATCTAAGCGACTTTTAAACACATCCAGGGATGGGGGACTCAACCACCACTCGCCCAGCCCATTCTAGGGCCTGAACACTCTCTCCACGAAGAATTTCTTCCTGATGTCCAGTCCAAACCTCCCCTGTTGAAGCTTGAAGCCCTTCCCTTTGGTTCTGTCGCTGATGACCTGTGAGAAGAGCCCAGCACCAATCTCTACTACGTCCTTTCAAACAGCTGTAGAGAGCAATGAGGTCTCCCCTCAGCCTCCTCTTCCTCAAACTGAACAGCCCAAACTCTCTCTATCTCTTGTCATAAGATTTATTCCCCAGGCCCTTCCACATCTTTGTTGCCCTCCTCTGCACTCGCTCCAGCCCCTCGATGTCTCCCTTGTACTGAGGTGCCCAAACTGGACCCAGCACTCAAGGTGCGGCCTCACAAGTACAACAGTGCAAGTACATTATTGACTGTCTCTGCTCTGCTAGAAATCAGCAGTAAGACATCTTTCACACTATTTTTCCTCTTAATTCACACCTACAGAGCCAAGCAGTGTTAGTTCTACTGACCAGAAAACACAGCAGCTTTGCAAAAATGAGAAATACTTGTGCATCAGACCAGCAAGAACCTACTTCAGAAGCTGAGCCTAAATTACATTAAGTGAGCACAGAACTCTAGAAGATCTATGTATTTATCTTAAAATACTGGAAATGTTCTAGTGTGTAAATAAATCAGTGAAAACACGTATCATCTCCATGTAACACAACTACAAGGTCTACTTCATCAATCTGCACTTTCATTCAGCAGCCCTGTGTGGAAGCTTTGTTTACAAGAAATGTGGGATAGTGAGAACAGCGAATCATCAAATCCACGCACACATCAAGCTCCAATCCAAACCAGCACACCTTCGGTTAACAACCATACCTGAAAATCCCCAGAGGAGCTGTTGGGCTAGAATATAATCAAACCCCATGTTTAGAAAACCTCCTGAGCTACACATTGATACACTAAATCAGTAAGTAGTCATTAACTAGACAGATGCAGCACCACACTCGAGGAGAGAAAAAGCAAGATGTGGTTGTATTTGTAGAACACAGTGAAAGAAAACTGCAACCCATCTCGTTAAGGTTTTCAAACTCAGGACACATCATCTCAAAGAAGTAACAGAAGAAAGTTTCTGTTTCTGCAAGTGTACCAGGAATCTCTCTGATACCAAAACAATGTTTTTAAACTGAAAGAGGACAGATTTAGATCAAAGAGCAGGAGAACAATGTCATTTCCAATTCAAACAACACAGTCATCTACATCTTTAGTATTTTTAGATGACCAACATATTTATGTGAACTCCCTTCCAAAGGAGAGAATACTTTAAACCATTAGAAATCAGTTTAACTGATGCCAGTGTGCAGACATTACCTCGGCTTTTGGCAGCTTCTTTCAAAGCAGCAAGAATCTCAGGCTTCAGGTCATCAGAAAGCAGCCTTCCTTCCAAGCCAGGAAAGAGTGATCTAGCACACCAC
Organism: Rhinopomastus cyanomelas; assembly: GCA_013400115.1. Classification (NCBI taxonomy): domain Eukaryota; kingdom Metazoa; phylum Chordata; class Aves; order Bucerotiformes; family Rhinopomastidae; genus Rhinopomastus; species Rhinopomastus cyanomelas. Next base: position 159,214 of record VXBP01001734.1, on the reverse strand, counting down.
AGAAAAAAACAAATTAAAAAGAAAACCCAAAACACACCTTAGCAAACATCTCATTTATTTTTGCTGCTGCACAGACTTAAAATAATCACATGCAAAGCAATTGTAAATGCAGAATCAAGGAATCATCCTGGCTGGAAAGGACCTGCAGGATCATCAAGTCCAGCCCTCTGCCCAACAGCTCCCTAACCCCTACACCATGGCCTCAAGTGCTCTAGATACTCAGTTTTTAAACACCTTCAGGGATGGGGACTCCACCACCTCCCTGTGTGGCCTGTTCCAGTGCCCAACCACTCTCAGGAAAGAACTTCTTCCTAAGATCCAGTATAAACCTCCCCTGAGACAACTGGAGGTCATTTCCCCTCGTCCTATCACTAGTAATTTGGGAGAAGAGACCAGCACCAGCCTCGTTACAATCTCCTTTGAGGGAGCTGCAGAGAACAAGGTCTCCTCTCAGCCTCCTCTAGACTAAATAACCCCAGTTCCCTCAGCTGTTCTCCATAGGGACTGCTTCCAGCCCTCTCCACAGCCTTGTTGCCCTTTCTCTGGCCCCACTCCAGCCCCTCAATGTCCTTCTTATCCTGTGGTACCCAAAACTGGACCCAGTACTCAAGATGCAGGCTTACAAGCAGCTCCCTCAGTCTTTCCTCATAAGGGAGGTGTTCTACTCCCTTAACCATCTTCATGGCTCTATGCCAGATACACTCCAGCAGCTCTGTGTCCTTGAACTGAGGGGCCTGGAACTGGACACAATACTCCAGATGTGGTCTCACTAGCGCAGAGTAGAGGGAGAGAAGAACATGGTCCATCAGGTAAGTGGCACCCTGGCTTGCATGAGAAAGCATGGCAAGCAGGAGAACGAAGTGACTGTCCCCCTGTACTCAGCACTGGTGAGGCCACACCTCAAGTACTGGGTTCAGTTTTGAGCCCCTCACTACAAGGAGATTGAGGTACTGAAGCTGGCCCAAAGAAGGACAACAAAGCTAGTGAGGGGTCTAGAACACAAGTCCTGTGAGGACTAGCTGAGGGAACTGGGATTGTTTAGCCTAGGGAAAATGAGGTTGAGGGGAAGAACTTACCACTCTCTACAACTGAGATTGCAGCAAGGTGGGAATCTTTCTCAAGTATCAAGTGATAGGACAAGAGGAACCAGCCTCAAGATGAACCAAGGAGGTTTACATTGTACATTAAGAAAAACTTCTCCACTGAAAGGACTGTCAGGCACCAGGATCAGATGCTCAAGGAAGTGGTACAATCACCATCCCTAGTGCTACTTAAAAAGATCTGCAGGTATGATGCTTAAGGTCATGATTTAGTGTTGGGCTTGGCAGTGTTTGGTTGGCCTCTATGACCTTGAAGGTCTTTTCCAACCCAAGTGATTTTATGATTCTGTGCCTGCTACAACATCTTTATGGATCAGTTTTAGAAGACTAAGCAAACAAAGTCCATTCACAGAACATGAACTGAGTAAGACACATTAGTATGATGCTTCCAGAAAACTCTTACGACTAGTCTGTAGCAGGGCTGGAATTTGTTAAGTCTCATCCCTGGAAGGTTGTCTCTATTAGTGCACTGGCACAACTTCTGGGAGGAGACAGAATAGGAAAAGATAAATCATCCCACAACAGATGCCAGAGACATATATTATATTTTTCAAGGAGACACTAGAATCACAGGTTCTGAGTAGCAATAATTCACAGAATCACAAAATATTAGGGATTGGAAGGGACCTCAAAAGATCATCCAGTCCAACCCCCCTGCCACAGCAGGATCACCTAGATCAAGTTGCACAGGAACATGGCCAGGCAGGTTTTAAATGTCTCCAGAGAAGGAGACTGCACAACCCCCCTGGGCAGCCCCTTCCAGTGCTCTGTCACCCTCACTGTGGAGAAGTTCCCTCTCATATTTGTGTGGAGCCTGGCTCCATCCTCCTGACCCTGCCCTACCCATATTTATCAACATTCACATGATTCATGATTCGATAATCTTGTTTGCTGAGAAACAAATAGTCTGAAGCTGTTTTAACATTTAAATTAACCCCCCCCCAAACAAGTATTTAAAATATGGAGTGTACCTGGGATATTCTTCTGAGGTTATGTAAACTACATCCTGCTCTGACACAGACGACGAAAAAGGAATAAAACTCCCATTCTGTAACGGCAAAAGCTCCAGTCCAATCAGGTCACTGTAGAGCCCATCAGAAAGCACGAATTCTAGAAGATCAAGCTTTTCCTCAGCAGACCCACCGTGTCCACATTTCCGTAGCACTTGCCGTACTACAGCAGGAGTCACTTTTTTCACAGCTTTAGCAGTAGAAACGACGAGATGCACTGCACTAGCAATATTTGCTGGTACCTTGGCAATCTGCTTCCCTGAATTCTGGAGGTAGTTGAGAACAGACTGAGTGTACTCCAAACTGTCATCCATTTCAGAAAAGTGCACCTGTTCCACCTTTATCCACTGATTACTCACTGAGTAAATAACTGTATGCTGGAGCAGCTCTTTAAATAGAGGTACTAGAATTGGTTTCCAGGGTACCCTGATTTTGTTCTCATCAGGCCATAACCTATAAATCCTTTCGGCTGACAAGGGAAAATCCGAATTCTTCTCTGTTTCCATTCTTTTGATAGCTTCCAAAACAAGGGTGGCATATGCCCTGGGCGCTACATTTACCACAAGAAGATCATTCCACAAAGCTGAAGGATCTCTCCACTGATCCAGCTCTCGCCACTTGATACTTCTCCTGTTGTCTGTGAGACCGAAGAAACCACTAATATGAACTGGGAGTCCAGTTTTGCTTTCCTCACCTGGAGGCAAAGGCAGAAAACAAAAAGCTCTTCCTGAAAAGTCTGCTACAGCTTCTTTTTCTTCCCAATTAGTTGATAAAGACATGGCTATTCCAATAGTAGGAACAAATTTCAAGTCATCAGCTAAACAATCCAGTTCAGTACACATTCCTCGACCACCGACACAATTACACACTAACCAAGATGTCTTCTGTGCATCCTTAACGCTCTCATCTTCTACAACTATATTTACATGGTAGGTCACACACGTGATACTATTGCTTGGGACTCCCTTGCAATACTGATTTATTGCAGTTCCTAAGATTTTGATTGAATTGGGTCTCTCATGTTTCAAGGCCTTATTCTCACTAGCAGTTACTCTAAAGACCAGCCTTTCAGCTCCATCCGCTTCCCTGACGTGCAACGAAACATCCTGAACACTCTTCAAGAACAGCAAGACTGTGTCCGCGTCTGCTCTGAAGGATTCAAACAGCTCCAAAACCTTCTGCTTGTCGTAAACGTTGCTGCTCAGCTGAGAAGGCTGCAGACGAAGCGGGAAACGAAAGAAGGTACCAGGAAAGTTTCCATTCTTAAAGGTGTCCTTCGTGCTGCCAAACACACCGATGAATGGTGCAAACTGGTCTGTAAGTTCATTGATTTCCTTGCTGTCTTCTTTTAGATTCCAACACTGGCCTGATTCATGAGGTCCAAAAAGGGTTTGATGGGGATCAAGCATTCCAATCTGGTCACCGCTGAAAATACTAGGGACATCTGTACACAAAAAAAATTCAACTGTTAATAATCCTGAAACATCAGGTTTTTCAAATATAGTCTTAACAAACTAATTTTAAAAGGGCAAAGAAAACAAATTTAACAGAACTGCATTGAGCTGAATACAATTTAGGGCCCCTCAGTTCTAGAAAGACACAGAACTGCTGGAGAGAGTCCAGTGCAGAGCCACCAAGATGATGAAGGGAGTGGAACGTCTCCCTGATGAGGACAGGTTGAGGGAGCTGGGGCTCTTGAGCTTGGAAAAAAGAGACTGAGGGGTGACCCCATTAATGTTGGTAAGTCTGGAAAAGGTGGGTGTCAGGAGGATGGATCCAGGCTCTGCTCAGTGGCATTTAATGATAGGACAAGGGCAACAAGGCTGGGGAGAGCACTGGAAACAGGCCCTGTGAAGAGTGGCTGAGAAAACTCCAGTTATTTAGTTTAGAGAAGAGGAGGCTGAGAGAAGACCTTCTTGTTCTCTACAAGAGCCTAAAAGGAGGTTGTAGTGAGACTGGTGCTGGTCTCCTCTCTCAAATTACTAATGATAGAACAAGAGGAAACAGCCTCAATTTGTATCGGGGAGGTTTAGACTGGATGTCAGGAACAAATTATTTCCTAGCTGGAGACTAGAACAGGCTGCCCAGGGAGGTGGCAGAGTCCTTGTCCCTGGAGGTGCTTAAAAACTGAGTAGCTGGAACACTTGAGGCCATAGTCTAGGGGTTAGGGAGCTGTTGGGCTGAGGGCTGGACTTGATTACCTTAAAGATCCTTTCCAGCCAGGATGAATCTGTGAAACGTACCCAGGTATCTAATTTTAAAATGCACTACAGAGGAAACACTAAGTCTGAGTATCTAAACTAATTAAACAATTTAAAGCTTCAACATTTTCATTTTAAAATATCTACTGAGAGTACCTGTTATATGATAAACTGAATTAAAGCCAATTCCAAATCTTCCAACTTTCAGGGGATCATCTTTTTTCCTGCTTCTTGCTATTTCTTGTATCCCATGCCAGTCCTCAGGGGTGAAAACAGCATCATTGTATGCATAAAATGCTGGCCCTGCAATAAACAGTCAAGTGTTAAAGAGATGATAGATTTCTTGTTAAAACATCCGAGGAGAGTAAGCATGCAAGTGCAAATTTAATGGGAAAGCTGTGACTCAAACTGACATTAAATGATGCCTGGTGATAAAAGGGACCTACAGAGAAGCAGCAGAAGCAGGGAGATGGATTTACCTCTGTATTGGTTATTCAATTTATAGTCTCATGTGGCAACTATTCTAGTGTCTACTTTTTTAACCAGTTAAACCAGAGTGATTCTGTGAAAGTAACACAAGCAAATCATACTAATTATACTAATCAGCATAATGAGGCTGATTAACAACAGGAACAAGAAGCAGAGGAACATCCATCATCAAAACCTTTGAATCACAGCTGAGGACTTTGTGGAATTATTATGCACATTGATTTGCTTAGTAAGGACATAACTGATCTCTGTCACAGAAAGTGCTATTAGATGGTACAAAAATACCTCGTAGTAAGAAACTGCATTAGCTGAATCCAGGCTGCACGGAGTAAAGTTTGGTGTCTGAGGACCTTCTCCCCCTCTATAACTACCTGAAGGGAAGTTGTAGTCAGGTGTGGGTCAGGCTCTTCTTCAGGCAACTAGTGACAGAATGAGAGGGCAGGGCCTGAAGCTGCACCAGGGGAGGGTTAGGCTGAATGTTAGGAAGCCCTTCCTCATGGAAAGGGTGGTCAGACATTGAAATGGACTGCCCAGGGAGGTGGTGGAGTCTCCCTATCCCTGAAGGTGTTTAAGGGCAGTGGCCCTTGGTGCCCCAGTCTAGGTTGTGGTGATGTTAGGTGATGGGCTGGGCTGAAAGATCCTAGAGGGCTTTTCTAGCCTCAATAATTTTGTGATTCCATAAGGGTGAGAGTTATGGAAGAAAACAGAACTGCCTGGATAAAAGAATATAAGGAGTTAGGGCCATGTTTACATCAAAAACTGGAATTAATTCTTGGAAGGTAGAGGTTAGTATGAAAATCTGATCCCCAAGCATTCTTTTATCCTAGGTCTTACTCATCAGATCTTGTTTCTTCGCTCTATCAAAAATCCTTTCTTGCATTTTGGGACACCACATGAACCCAGGGAAATAAGTTACAGCACATCAAGTCACCCTGGTTAAGTAACTTAAGTAGAACATGAAAGCTTTCTCAACCAGTATTAACTAGAACCTCAAAGAAGACAGCATGAGGCTGTCATTGTCATTGGAAAATAATTACCAACACCACAAGAGAGACGATTTGAGCACCTAGTAAGGTGCATACACAGCAAGGTGAAAACATAGAAACACTGAAGAATAACTGACAAAACTAATAAAAATGATATTTACCCTGGTACTGGGCCATATCCTTTGACCACAGAGTCTCTGTTCCATACTGAGTTTCATCATACAAAAACCTAACCTCTGTGGCACCAGCATCCTCTGCATTCTGTATCAGCTCCTGAAGCAGCACAAAAACAAGCACAGTGCAGAAATGTTGTACATATTCTAGCAATGGCTTTCCAACTTAAACAGTAGAAAATCATCAGCAACTGCAAGTTTTTTATACTTTTCAGCCAAAACAATTTTACCCAGTTTACCCAAATGAAAAAAGACTTCATTGTAAAAGGAAGAGTCATATAAACATTGTAAATGTGTTGGAAGGCCAGGTTGGCTGGGGTCCTGAGTAACCTGCTCTAGTGAAGGTGTCCATTCCCGTGCAGTGGGCTTGGAACTAGATGATCTTTAAAGTCCCTTCCAACCCTGGCCATTCTGTGATTCTATGCTTCTACACAGTTATGTAGCACACAGAGAGCAAGCAATACAGACACAGTTAAGCATAAATAATAACTTTAAGAAGCTCCACGAGGTATTTAACTACAAAAACAATGTAATTCTTCTGAAAAGTATAATCCTGTCAATGATTCAGAAAGATACAGAGAGATGATCAAAGGCTGTAGAAATATTACATAAGTATGGACACCAGCATGCAGTCAGAACTGCATTCACGCTGCGGCACACAGAGCAACTGCTACATTCAGCTGTAACAGGATTGTATCTGAAGACTCTAAACAGCTAAATCAATTTTAACAGATCAGCAAAATTCCTGATACCAATCCCTCCCTAACACACTGTTAATTCTAAACCATGTAAAGAAACATTTCTGCCTTTACCAATCTGATTTCTAAGAACATTACCTTATTTCTTCATGTTGGAATGAAAATTTGAGTTTAAATTGTTAAGAATGTCTGAACCTTCAACATTCAAATGTATCTTACAGACTTAACAGGTGCTGGGAAAGAGTTAAAGCATGTTAGCACCTATCCCATGAACAGAACACATCTTCATATAAACATCACAAGGAACTTCTTCATAGTGAGGGTGACAGAGCACTGGAAGGGGCTGCCCAGGGGGGGTTCTGGAGTCTCCTTCACTGGAGACGCTTAAAACCCACCTGGATGCGTTACTGTGTGACTTGGTCTAGGTGATCCTGCTGTGGCCGGGGGATTGGACTGGAGGATCTTTCCAGGTCCCTTCCAATCCCTAGTGATTCTATGATTCAGTTGCCAAAACAACTGAAAACAATGCTTACAGAAACATTTGTTGTTGCATACCTTCAGAATCTGTCCTCCTTCTGGGTATCTTCTTAAAATATCCTTGAGAAAATCAACAAGCGGTGGAGTTGTTTGTCCAAAACGCCCTAAAACAAACCAAACAAATAACCTGTGTATTATGCCCCTATGCACTTTGATTTCAGACAAAAATAAACCCCAACTCTAAACAATCACCAGACACTTGGAATATTTTTTTCTATTAACTCAAAGGCCTGATACTATAAAACCTTGTATTTCCAAAATCAACTGTAAAAAAACCTTAATCTTTTTGCTAAAGAAATATAAAAGAGCAGTCTTGATGTTAAGGCCAATGTGCTGTTTCATATCTAGATGGGAGAGTCTATCACAGAACAAAAGGTTCACTACTCTTCAATTCAAACTCCAGTTTGAGACTAAAGAACAGCTCCCCACATCCCAAACAATTCTTCACAATGCAATTCCCACATGGAAACTGGACCTCACAGGTGCCCCATCTAGTATTTCCCTTCAAAATTAGTAAAACAAATGATCGTTCTCTCTCTTCCACTTCTACATATATGTGTTTATGAAGAACATGGAACCAAACACACATACATTTATCTCTTGGCTCACCAACAGCTATTAAATCACCCCAAAACACAGAACCCTCAACAATGTGGACAAAGAGGGAAAGGTATCTTTCTTGCCAAGAAAACATCAGGTAAAAATATCGCGTGAGAAGCCATGTTACTGTTTTTAGAGTGGACAGAAGCATATGGAGTTTCACGTACAATCTTGGAGTTGTTGTGGATAACAAACTAAAAATGAATCAGCAGTGGGCACCTGTGGTCAAGAAGGCCAAGAGGGTGTTGAGATGGATCAACCCTAATAAACTGGGTAAACTGCCAAAAGAAGGAGAAGTGATCAACAGCAGGGAAGTCTGGGTTTGTTTCTTTTAGTTTTATTTTCTTCTGTCAGTCTCAACTCAGGCAGGCAGACGGAAGTGATTAAACAACACATTTCACTATGGGAACAACAAACACAGACAAGTAACTTTTAAGTGACAGGACTGAAGAGGGACATTAATCTAAATCTTTACATCTAAGGGCAGAGCTCCTCTATGTGTGCCACAGAAATTACTCTGTCTAGAGATCATGCCTTACTGCATCCTATCAAAGGCTGAACTCATTTTTTATGAATGTCAGAGCTAGTCCTATTTAACATAAAACTGGTTCCACAAATCTGAAGGAGAAACTTTCTCCACAGCAAGGACAGTCAAGTACTAGAAGAAGAGCCTTGACAGCCTGTGCAATCTCCATCCTTGGAGACTTTCCAAACTCAGTTGGATCAACACCCTGAGCAAACTGGTCTCAACTCAGAGCTGAACACCACAGAAGTGCTGGAGAGAGTCCAGCACAGAGCTACACAGATGATGAAGGGAGTGAAACATGTCCCTGGTGAGGGAGCTGGGTTTCTTGAGCTTGGAGAAAAGGAGACTGAGGGGTGACCTCATTAATGTTTGTAAACATGTGAAGGGTGGGTGTCAGGAGGATGAAGCCAGGCTCTGCTCAATGTCATCTAATGATAGCACAAAGTGAAATGGGTGCAAGCTGGAACTCACACAGGAAAGAATCCCATAATTTTTCTTTCCCACGAAAGATTTCTTGGGCCTCCTACACTGCTTGCTTCTTGGCAAAAAAAAGTCGTAAGAAGAAAACACTCGTTCTTTTTAGTCTATCACATCAGGGGCGCTGAACTTGTAAGGTAAGGTAGATGGTTGGACTCTATGATCCTGGGGTCTTTTCCAACCTGTGTGATTGTGATCTTACACACTGCAAAATTTTATCAGAGAAAGCAGTCAATAATGAAAGGAAGAAAAATGTTTGATGCCACAGAACCATTTTCATAGGTGTTTTCTAACCATTGCAGGTTCTAGAGAATGTGAATAGGAGCTGCTGGCTTCACGTTCCTCTGTTATTAGAAAACTGTAACCCAGTACACTCAAGACATACGTAAGCTATGAAATACAACACACTGTGACACCAAAAAGAACACCTGCATTAACAAAGGATTTCCTTCTTCATCCTACCACCCCACTAGCATTTATTTCATTCACAGAATGTTAGGGATTGGAAAGGACCTCGAAAGACCATTTGGTCCAATCCCTTATAATAAAGTTACTGTTAAAAGAACACTCACGCTAGCAAGGAAACATAACAACTACAGTCTTTAATTAAATGCCTTCTGAAGATATAGTCAGGTATCAGAATCTAACTCAAAGTACCACACAAACAGATATCCTGGCAACTTTTGTAATAAAAATTGAGCTAAACATCAAGAATCAAAAGAAAAGCAAACACCAGCACCACCAAATACATCAACATTTTTTAAGCGGTGTTGTGGTCTTCTGTGCACTGGTTACTGAAAATACATCCTTTCAGTGTCTGAACTGCTTGAAATTATTCAGCTTACTTTGTGTGAGACAAGACAGCTTTTAACGCTACTGCGAGGCAAGTGTCACTCATTCCAAAGGACAGCAATATTCTAATGACTACATGTGAAATTACAAGGACAATTTAAACACCTAGATGCTTTAAAAAGAGAACTAATACTTCTTGAGCAGGATGACAAGAAGTAGGACTTAGAAGGTAAGTAATTACTTCCCACTCAAAGAAGATAATGATTTCAATTAACTCCAGCTTGCCTTAAACAATGCTTTGACCTTCCAGTCTATAAGCAAAGTATTTTTCATACCTCCTCCTTTCAACCCCTTTGACTGAAGCTTCAAAAAAATTTGATTTTGAAACTTCTGAAGGTCCACAATCTTGATTCCATCATGTAACTGAAACATAAAAATAAGACAGATCTTGATCAGAACATCGTGCAGCCTAAGTAATTTGCTGTAGCTTCATTTTCTATTTTCTATGTAGTTTTCTTTAACATAAAAGGGTGCAAATACTGTGAAATACAGAATCATTCAGATTGGAAAAGACCCTTGAGACCACTGAGTCCAACCATCACCCCTACTCTGCAAGTTCAACCCTTAAACACATCCCCCAACACTACTAAGGAACTTTTAAACACAGCCAGGGATAGGGAGTCGATCACCACCCTGGGCAGCCCAGTCCTCTGCCTGACCATTGTCTCCAGGAAGAATTTCTTCCTGATGTCAGCTGTAATGCAACAGAAGATTTCCTTATAAATATTCTACTACCTCTGAAAGTTAAAAATCATTTGATGCAAATAAACAGGACTTCAAAAGTTTATGCAGGGTTTGCAATATTGCCAGAGTGCAGAATAAACAAGACTACATATGGGAATGTTTAACAATAAAAAAGTAAAATCAAAATAGCTATTACAGGCTGCTTACTGAGTCTTCCCTGCCAGAAGTTTTCTGTGCCAGAGTGCTTGTCAGATCTTTGCTTCCAGACAAATTTTATAAAGAGAAACAAAGATCTCCTTCCTCCCAGAACAGGAAGGCCTGGAGAGAACAAAATCAAAGACACATAAAACAGGCAAAAAAATAGAACACAAACTAGACATATAGGTTGTTTCAAAGCCAAGCCCTCAAAAACCACTTGTATTCCCCATGTAGGCTCTTAAAAGCCTCTTGAGCAATACAGCATAATAGTAATATCTGGTTCTCTCCTAGCATCACTGAATGTTTTACGTCACAGAACATTAGGGATTGGAAGGGACCTCAAAAGATCATCCAGTCCAACGCCCCTGCCACAGCAGGATCACCTAAACCAAGTGGGTTTTACATGTCTCCAGAGAAGGGGACTCCACAATCCCTCTGGGTAGCCTTTTCCAGTACTCTGTCACCCTCATATTTATGTCACCTTCTTATATTTATGTGGAACCTCCTATGTTCCAGCTTACAGATCTCTAGTCCAACTCCCACCCTGCCATGGGCTGAGACATTTCTGACTGGTTGAGGATGCTTAAAGTTTCATCCAATCTGACTTTGAACACTCCTGATGGGGCCTCCACAAGATTTCTCCACAACCTATTAGTTTCTCACCATGCTCATCCTACAAAATCTCTTTCTTATGTCCAATCAAAATCTACCCTCTTTCAGCTTAAAACCACTGGCACTTGTTTAGTCACTACAGGTCCAGGTATAGAGTCTCTCTTCACCTTTCTTACAAGCCTCCCTTATGTATTGAAAAGCTACAATAAGGTCTCCTTGGAGCATTCTCCTTTATGCATTTGCATGTCCTTTTGCCCTATTTAAGCCTTATTTATAACCTCTCCTCCTGGTCTACTTGGATCCCACACCACCAGTATCTTCAGCTTCCCATTTCCCAGGTGTCTAGAAGCATAACAGTACTAAAACAGTAACCCCATGCTGATGCCTTCAACAGAACAAGTTCATTCATTCATCCAACTCACTTCCTGTACTCAGACCTGAAGTTTAAGCCTGTAAGTGCTTCCTGCCATGGTGATGTCAAGCCTAACACTGAAGCTTGCTAGCAGGTAGAAAAAAATAAATCACAGAATCACAGAATTACTGAGGCTGGAAAAGTCCTCTAAGATCATACAGCTCAGCCCATGACCTAACATCACCACAACCTAGACCAGGGCACTACGGGCCACAGGCAGCCTGTTCTTCAACACCTCCAGGGATGGGGATTCCACCACTGCCGTCTGATCATCCTTTCCTGAGAAAGGGCTTCATAACATTCAACCTATCCCTCCCCTGGCAGCTTCAGGCCCTGTCCTTTGTCCAATCACTACTTGCCTAGGAGAAGAGACCAACCCCCACCTGACTGCAGCCTCCTTTGAGGTACTTGTAGAGAAGGCTAAGGTCCCCTCCCAGTCTCCTCCAGGCTAAACACCCTCAGCCTCTCCTCATCAGCCTTTCCCTCCAGTCCCTTCCCCAGCCTCGTTGCTCCTCTGGACCCGCTTCAGCCCCTCAACCACTTTCTTGAAGTGCAAGGCCCACCCCAGTACTGCAGGTGAGGCCTCCCCAATTGAAGATCAAAAGGAAGTGAGAACAAGCACATCAGCACTCTCAGATGAACCTTTTCCTGACAAGAAGCATAGAGAGGATAAGGAAAGATCTGATTAATTGCTTTCAAGTATCTAAAGGGCAAGTGTTACCAGGATGGAACCTGACTCTTCTCAGTGGCAGCCAGTGACCAGACAAGGGGGCTATGGGCACAAACTGGAACACAGGAGCTTCAACTGAAATGCAAGGCAGTTTAACAGAGCCCTGGAACAGGCTGCCAGGAGAGGCTGTGGAGTCTCCATCCCTAGGGATATTGAAAAGCCACCCGGCTGTGTTTCTGTGTGACCCAACCTAGGCGATTCTGCTCAAGCAGGGGGGTTAGACCCGCTACGCCTTCAGAGGTCCCTCCAACACCTAACACCCACCTCCAAGAAAGAAGGCTGAAGGACGCGGATTATTTCAGAGAACGATAAAAGCTGGCACCATTAAGGGAAACGAAGTTAGCTGCTTGCGCAAAGGCCCTCCTTGCTCCCACGAGAGGCCTCCCCCCAGCGCTCAGGCCGGCGACACCAGAAGACCTGGCAGGGCGCAAGGAGCATCCGGGTGGGGCCTTGCAGCACCTCCACGGTGTCAGAGCCCGCCAGAGGCGCGGGGCTGCCTCCCGCCCTCCCTCCGTCCCTCCGCGGCCGCTCACCTCTCTGCCGCGGTGCCACAGACGCTGCTCGGCGCGGGGGAACCCGGCCTCGGCATCGACCCGCGTCTTCACGTCCCCGACGGAGGCGGAAAGCGGCAGCTCGAAGGTCCTGCAGCCCAGGCAGTCATGGAGAACGGTCACCCGGGCCAGCCTGCGGCGACACGGCAGACACCGGCTGAGCAGAGACACACGCAGCGCCGGCCCGGCCCACACACCCGCAGCCTCCCGGCGCGTCCGACCCCGGCCCGCCCAGCCCGCACTCACATGCCGCCGCGGGACACAAAGGGCCGTTAACTGCTGCCGCTACCGCCGCCGCCCCCCGCACGGGGNTGCTGCCGCTACCGCCGCCGCGCCCCGCACGGGGAAGGGGCGGGGCCGCGCACGGCGGCGAGCGGAGTGGGGGGGGTGCGGGGCGGGAGCGCGCCTCGAGGTCTGCGCCGCAGAGGCAAAGGACAAGGCGGGTGCGGGGACGGGAAAGTCACAGAGCGTTAGGGACTGGGGGGACCTCAAAAGATCCTCCAGTCCAGTCCCCCCGACACAGCAGGATCCCCCAGACCAAGTTGCACAGGAACACGTCCAGGCGGGTTTTAAATGTCTCCAGAGAAGGAGGCTCCAGAACCTCCCTGGGCAGCCCCTTCCAGGGCTCTGTCACCCTCACCGTGAAGAAGTTCCTTCTCAGACTGACGTGGAACCCCCTCTGTTCCAGCACAAACCCACTGTCCGTTGCCCTGTCATTAGATGCACTGAGCAGAGCCTGGCTCCATCCTCCTGACACCCACCCTTCACATATTTATCAACATTCATGGGGTCACCCCTCAGTCTCCTTTTCCAAGCTAGAGAGACCCAGCTCCCTCACCAGGGAGATGCTCCACTCCATCATCTCTGGCTCTACACACTGGACCCTATCAAGCAGATGGAGGGGCCCACAACTGGACACAACATTCTGAATGTGGTCTCACCCGGGCAGAATAGAGGCCAATGAGAATCTCTCTCCATGTACTAACCACCCCCATTCTGATCCACCCCAGGATCCCATTGGCCTTCTTGGCCACAAGAGCACACTGCTGGTTCATGGCCATCCTGCTGGTCACCAGGACCCCCAGGTCCCTTTCTCCTACACTGCTCTCCAACAGGTCAGTCCCCAACCTAGATGGGTACCTGGGGTTGTTCTTGCCCTGATGCAAGACTTGTTTAGTTCAGAATGAACATAACCCTTCCAAGAAGGGACATTTAATCAAAAAAAAATGGAGCCTCTGCAACATTCAAGTGTTTTTATGAAATGAATTGAAAGCCATTTTCATAGGTGACAGAGCTCGGGAAAGGGCTGCCCAGGGCGGTTCTTCCCAAGAAAGCAATATGTGGAATTCAAAATCAGGCAAGTCCAGGGAAAAACCTTCCAGTTATTTTTTCAAAAGATGCTGTATAGAATCAGAATCATCATAGAATGATCATGACTGGAAGGGACCTCCAGGATCATCAAGTTCAGCCCTCATTCCAATACCTCCCTAAGCATAGACCATGGTCTCAAGTGCTCTAGCTAGTCACTTTTTAAACACCCCCAGTGTTGGGGACTCCACCACCTCTCCGAGCAGCCTGTTCCAGTGTCCAACCACTCTCTCAGAAAAGAGCTTCTTCCTCAGATCCAATCTAAAGCTCCCCTGACACAACTTGAGGCCATTTCCCCTTGTCCTACCAATAGTAATTTGGGAAAAGAGACCAGCACCAGCCTCACTATAACCTCCTTGTAAGTAGCTGCAGAGAGCAAGAAGGTCTCCTCTCAGCCTCCTTTTCTCTAAGACTAAATAACCCAAGTTCTCTCAGGTGCTCCTCACAGGGGCTGTTTGCCAGAGCTCTCCTCAGCCTCACAGTCCTTCTCTGGCCCCACTCCAGCCCCTCAATGTCCTTCTGATACTGTGGCACCCAAAACTGGACCTTGTAGTCAAGGTGCAGTCTCACGAGTGCAGAGCACAGGGGCACCATCACCTCCCTCCTCCTGCTGGTTACAGCATTCCTGATCCAGGCCAGGATGCCTTTGGCCTTCTTGGCCACCCTGCTGGCTCCTGTTTAGCCAGCTGTCAACCACCACCCCCAGCTCCTTTTCCACCAGGCAGCTCTCCAGCCCCTCTGCCCCCAGCTTGTAGCTTCTGGAGGTTGTTGTGACCAAAGTTCATGACCCAGCACGTGGCTCTGTCAAGCCTCATGCCATTGGCCTCAGCCCATCGCTCCAGCCTGTCATGTAGTGAATGGGGGCTGCACATACAAGAGGAAAGACTGAATGAATCCACTGCTTACAGGACCGGTCAATATTTCCAAGCAGTTCTCATGAATGCCACAGAGACAATACATGAGTAAATGCAGCAGAACCTGGAACCTGCAGGTTATTCTGTAACTTCTTAAATTGTATTTCAACTTTAAAAGTAGTCCTTCGGTACAAACAGCAGGCAAGTTTCAGACTAGTCATTAACTTACTGACCATGAGGGGTTAAGCAAGAACACGTTGTTAATTTTCTTCTTTACCTGTTCTTATCCTCGATCTCCATTGTCTTTTTCCCTTTGGTACCTTCCCAGTTGGAACATTAAGCAGATATTGGATTTATAAATTAGCAAATCAGCCTTTAATCTTCTTCATTCGGGGGAAACAACATCTTCAGTGGACACTAGAAAGTTGAAGAATGTGAAGTTCAGTTCAGAGTTCACTCCATCGCTGAACCATCAAAGACTGTGCATCACCATCTGCTGCTCCTCCAGTTTTCTTTTAAACCCTCTTGCTTATTGCTTCACGGAAGTTAATTCTCTTATAATCAGGAACTGACTTAATAGCAAAGGTACCAGAAAGCAAGAAGGTCCTGCTAAGTTTCCTTCCGTGAATCCAAGTTATGATCTTGCACAATGGTTTTATATTTCTCTTCTGCAGGAGGAAGGAGTGTAACACTGGAACCTGCTGTGTCTTCCTTTATTTCTGTCGGCAAGCACAGCTGGAATAGTCTTTGTGAAGACCACAGTCTGACTTGTCTTCTCCCTCACACCTGCTACAGGACACTTGTTAACATCAGCTCAGGAGTTCTGGAAGAAGAGATGTAAGAGAAAAAGAGATGGGCTGTTAGTACAAAAGAAAAGAGAAGGGTATGGGAAAGTCATTTCCTCTGAGGACATAGTTGCAGTTACTAGAATTAAGTGAGTCATGATACTAATTATAAACTGCTTTGTGTGATACAGCACTTGTAAGCACGTGGAGAACTGAAAAAGAGCAGTGAACTTTCCTCCTTCTCCTCCAATAAATGCAATCAGTAAAATAACAAACACACGGAGCTGAAAAAAAAATGGGCAAACTTTCAGTTTCTTCCTTTGCACTATTATCTACTTTTAAAAAATCCCCTCTGCTACAGAATCACAGAACATTAGGGATTGGAAGGGATCTCAAAAGATGATCCAGTCCAATCCCTCTGCCACAACAGGATCACCTAGATCAAGTCGTACAGGAACATATCCAAGTGGGTTTTAAACATCTCCAGAGAAGGAGACACTGGAGCCTTCTGGGCAGCCTCTTCCCAACCTCTTCCAGTGCTCTGTCACCCTCACTGGAAAGAAGGTCCTTCTGATATTGATGTGGAACCTCCTTTGTTCCAGCTCACATCCAGTGCCCCTCATCCTATCATTAGATGCTCCTGAGCAGAGCCTGGCTCCATCCTCCTGACACCCACCCTTCACATATTCATAAACATTAATTAGGTCACCTCTCAGTCTCCTTTTTCTGAGCTCATCTGCCCAGGTACAACTGTAAAACCATTGTAGCCTTAATGTGCAAGGACTGCAGCTGGTGTTGGGGAGCAGAGCCCAAATAGGTAAGAAGAACTCAGCTGAGCCAACAGAAAGATCAGCATCCATTGAATTGTGTCTACACAAGTGGCATGAGGGAGCCAAGGCTCCCAGGTGAGGGGCTGTATTGACACAAAAGGATGGACTGAAGTCCTCTTAATCTCTCTTCCAGGAAAAGTGACAGTTTCTCATGAGCATCGACCAGACCTACAGCATGAAGGCTGTTTATAAGGGTCTAGATGTCAGATAGATTGATCTTGCTATTCGTGAGACCGACCGCTCCCCAGGAGGACCAGACAAGCAGCATGAGGGCTGATTCGTGCATGCCCAGGGTCAGACCCACAGTAAATGAATCCTATTTGTGGATCTGATGGCTGCTCACCTGAACACTGGTTTGTATATCAGCTGCTCAAGCCCCCTCTAGTAAAGGAGGACCTGGCTAAGGAGGTTTATTCCTCACTGAGCTATCCAATTCCCCCCCATTATCACGCAACAATTTGGGAGGGGAGCACCAAGGGAAGGCATTTAGGCTGCACTGGAAAGCAAAGCTCGACAGTCCTGGCACTCTGTGGTGCAGCCACAGTTGGAAGACTAGGCCAGCTGACACTGTTTTCCCTAAAACATCATTAGTAAATTCACACATGAAAGATGTCTAAAGTTATTTGAACAGCTTCAATTGTCTCGGGGAAGGAACAAGAAAAAGTAGGTTTATAATAGAAAGCTAATTACGACTTTAAGCGGCAGCCTGTCCATAATTAGTGTGTGACACACTTTCTCAGACTCATTCTATTTCCAGATTTGGCCTTTCACAGATTGTCCTTCATTATGTTGCTGTGGGGAAGCTTTTCAACTCCCTGGAATTTTGTGCGTGATTTCGCACACAGGATTGCACATGACTCGCGTGCTGGCCAGGCTCGAGCTGCATCCAGTGTCTTAGTCAGTCAGGAGCTGCTGCATGACTTCTACAACACTGAAAAGCCTCTTGTGGCCAAAGAATTGATATGTCACTTGCTCTTCGTACTGACACATCCAAGGAAAATTTTAAACATAGAATCATTCAGGTTGGAAAAGACCCTTGGGATCATCAAGTCCAACCATCAACCCTACTCAACAAGTTCACCTCTGAACCACATCCCCCAGCACCACATCTAAGTGACTTTTAAACCCATCCAGGGATGGGGACTCAACCACCACCCTGGGCAGCCCATCCCAGTGCCCGACCACTCTCTCTGGGAAGAATTTCTTCCTGATGCCCAGGCTAAGTCTACCCTGTTGAAGCTTGAAGCCCTTCTCTCTGGGTCTTTGGCTAATTCCTTGTGAGAAGAGACCAGCACCAACATCTCTACAAGGTCACAGAACATTAGGGATTAGAAGGGACCTTGAAAGATCATCTAGTTCGATCCCCCTGCCAGAGCAGAATCACCTAGACCAAGTTGCACAGGGACATACCCAGGTGGGTTTCAGGTCCTTTCAGATAGTTACAGAGAGAGATGTGGTCTCCCCTTAGCCTCCTCTTCCTCAAACTAACCACCACCCTGGGCAGCACATTCCAGTGCCTGACCACTCCATCTATTCTTCCCAAAGATCTAGGAAGAATCTTCCGGGGTTTCTGAGAAGGACACCTTGTCCAGAAAACGGATAGATCCAGAGTGCCTGAAAGCAGCCTAAAAATGATCAACTCAAAAACCAGTTTGCTTAGTTAAAGCCAGTTGTATCGCAGCATGAAGTGACACCTCTACACTGGCCAATCGTTCTGATAGCCCTCAAAGGAGCTTGGTCTTGCCAGCACAGAGGTGCCCAAATGGTGTCGTCAGTTTGCTATCAGATCACATTACAGTCCTAGAAAGATTTTGACACGGTCATCTCTCGGTGGCCTCCTATGGTAAGAGAAGAGAGCCAACTGGGCTGTCAAATAACAGTTACTGAGTGTCTCTGGCACAGTAACCCCCTGACCTCACGCTTCTCCAGGGCCTGAGGTTACCTTATAGCTTTGCAGGATCACTGA
The DNA here is from genome assembly GCA_013400115.1 of Rhinopomastus cyanomelas. Lineage (NCBI taxonomy): Eukaryota > Metazoa > Chordata > Aves > Bucerotiformes > Rhinopomastidae > Rhinopomastus > Rhinopomastus cyanomelas. The sequence continues at coordinate 140,575 of VXBP01001734.1, read as the reverse complement.
GCTGAGGCATCTGAGAACAGTCTGTCACCGAATTTACTACTACAGACGTAGCCACAGATGTCTCTCCTGGGGAGAAAAAAAAAGACAGAAAAAACAACTGTTGCCTCTGCCAATTTTCTACTGTGGGAATGACAGGGATTTGATGGATGGACCACTCGTTGGAACAGGAGCTGGCTGGCTGGGGGCACCCAAAGAGTTGTGATCAATGGCTCAGGGACCCAATGGAGAGGTGTGACGGGTGCTGTTCCTCAAGGGTTGGTCCTAGGAGTAGTGCTGCTTAACATCTCTGTGGGCAACATGGACAGTGGAATTGAAGGATCCCTCAGTCAGTCTGCTGGCAACACCAAACTGTGGGGTGAAGACAATAACATGGATGGAGATGAGGTTATCAAGAGGGACCTTGCCAGGCTTGGAGAAGACAGCTGTGCAAACTGTATATAGCTCAGCAAGGGCAAGGGCCTGCACCTGGGTTGAGGCAATCCCATGCACTAATACAGATTGGGAGGAGAAAGGATTGTGGAGAGCCCTGAGAAGGACTTGAGGCTGGGGATGGAGCAGAGGTTGAACAGGAGCTGCCAGTGTGTCCCAGGCTGCATCAAAAGAAGCAGGGACAGTTGGTCAAGGGAGGTGATTCTACCCCCCTCTGCTCTGCACTGGTGAGACCCCATCTGGACTACTGGGTCCAGTTCTGGAGTCCCCAACATCAGAGAGACAGAGAGCTCCTGGAATGTGAGAGCACCTCCCCGATGAGGACAGGCTGAGCAAGTTGTGGTTGTTTAGCCTGGAGAAGGGGAGGCTCCCAGGTGACCTTCTAGCAGCTTTCCCATCTCTGAAGGGGGCTACAAGAAAGCTGGGGGAGGGCTTTTCACCTGTGCAAACTGCATGGGGTTCAACAAGGGCTAGTGCAACAGTCTGCACCTCAGTGATTGGGATTTGATCTCAAGTAGTCTGGGTAACCTTAGAGTTAACCTGTAATCTCCTGCATGCCATTAGAAATAGTGAATGGCTCCACTGTTTCAGTGAATTCTTCCTTCTCCTGGAATCATTAGGTAACTGCATGTGACAGGTTTAACTCTGGTAATTACATTCCACTCCATGCAGTAGAGGCATTATGTCTGAATAAGCCTGGGCAACCATTACTGCAAAACATAAAAGGACTGTAGATGGTCCAGAGGAAGTAGCTGAAGCTTGAAAAATATCACAGAATCACAGAACATTAGAGATTAAAAGGGACCTCCAAATATCATCCAGTCCAATCCTCCTGCCACAGCAGCAGGATGAGCTAGATCTAGCCACATAGGAACATGTCCAGGCAGGTTTTAAGCATCCCCAGAGGAGGAGACTCCACAACAACCTCCCAGGGCAGCCTGTTCCACTGCTCTGTCACCCTCACCGGGAAGAAGTTCCTTCTCATATTGATGTGGAACCTCCTCTGTTCCAGCTCACTCCCATTGCCCCTTGTCCTATCACTGGATGACAGTGAGGTCAGGTGGGGGTCAGGCTCTTCTTCCAGGCAACAAGTGCCAGGACAAGAGGGCAGGGTCTGAAGCTGCCAGGGGAGGGTTAGGTTTTACTTTTCCCTTCCTCCAACCAGAGTCTTTTTCATAGAGGCAGCAGCAAGAGGCTGTAATGCTGACCGCATGCATGGGCAAGTATGGATAGTTTGACAGACACGACCATAAGTATTTCCATGTCTATGCCACTTGTCAGGTAAAATGAATGACAAATGGTATGGGATTTTCTATCTATGGCTTTCAAGCAAGGAATTCATCTGCATGAATTTCTTCTTTATAAGCAGGAAGGCTGGTCTCTAAATTGGGAACCACTATGCTGAAGACTCTTGTCTAGGAATGCCACATGTTGCAGAAGCATCAAGATTAGCGTAGAGATTTGGCACAATACAGCTTGCCAAGACACTGGGGAGGGAGTCTCTTAACATCTGAGAATCCTTAACTCCTTTCGTGATGCTGCAAAGGAGTGTGAAACTGCCAGTACATAGCCTGTTCATTTAGCAGGTGCTGTTCATGGCAGCAACTGCTGCTGAAAGACTCTTGGAAGTCTGCTAAGATTTGGCGTGCCTGTGATTTGACATATGGGGCTGGAGAATAAATCTGATGAGAAGAGACAGTTGGGGCTGGTTAGTTTGAGGAAGAGGAGGCTGAGGGGAGACCTCATAGCTCTCTACAACTATCTGAAAGGACATTGTAGAGATGCTGGTGCTGGGCTCTTCTCACAGGTCATTAGTGACAGAACCAGAGGTAAGAGCTTCAAGCTTACACACGGTAGGTTTAGACAGGACATCAGGAAGAAGTTCTTCCTGAAGAGAGTGGCCAGGCACTGGAATGGGCTGCCCTGGGTGGTGGTCAAGTCCCCATCCCAGACCGCGTTTAAAAGTCACTTACATGTAGTGTTGGGGGATCTGCTTTAGGGTTGAACTTGTAGAGTAGGGTTGATGGTCCAATGATCCCAAGGGTCTTTTCAAACTGAATCATTCTAGGATCTCTTCCTTTGCTTGCTTCATAACATAGCAAATTCTCAGTATGACTTTCTAAATAGGTATTGCAATGCTCCTTTACTGCTAATTTTGAAAAGACAAAAACAAGTGGCTGACACTGAAAGAAAATGGCCAGCAGGAAGAGTATTGACACCTCAGCACACGAAACAGAAGTGACATTGCTCACAAACAGCTACATTAAGCAACAGGGGGGGTACCGTAAAGCTGCATCGCTGAGTGTTTGCAGAGTGCTTTGAAGTACTTGATTCAACAGCACCTTTATTAGTGAAAATTATGACTGATGAGTAGCTTATAACAACAAAGGTCTCTCTGCAAGCACTGCAACAAAGAAGTTGGATTGGATCTTTGGAAGAAGTTCTTTCCTGAGAGAGTGGTTGGGCGCTGGAAGAGGCTGCCCAGGGAGGTGGTGGAGTCCCCATCCCTGGAGGTGTTTAGAAACCAAGTAGCCAGAGCACTTGAGGCCATGGTCTAGGGGTTAGGGAGCTGTTGGGCTGAGGGCTGGACTTGATGATCATGGAAGTCTTTTCCAGACATGGTGATTCCATGATTCTATGGAATGAGAAGCATGTTTCAGATTACAGTTGCTAAATTAGTAATTACTGAATGAAATTCCACCAAAAGGTTATTTGGAAGTTTTTCATACGACAGAGCTTAGATTGACCAAAAAGAGCTTGTACTTAGTTATAAAATGAGCTAGAAATAACAGAACAAAGAGCTTATCGTTGTCCCTCTTAATCAAAGCAGTATCTTACAATATGATGAGCAAGATGCCAGAGATCAAGGTAAAGGAGCAAGCAAGAGCCCCTGGGATCAATACACTCCACTGAATTCAAGCAATTTTGTTACTCCATTACATCCCATAAAGCCAGCTGGTGCCTCTTCCATCCAGCTACAACATTGATCCATTAGAGAAAGAGGAAATTTGGTCCTTCTCATGTATTATTTGTAAGACAGGGCATGCACAACTCATCTGACGTCACCCATGTCACAGCTAATGAGAACCTGAAATAAATTGGGCTTTGTGGTGTCACAGAAGAGCTGAAAAAGCTCTTCAGGTTTCTGCAGTAGGGCACTGCTCTCTAACATATTGGTGAGACCTCACCTGGAGTACTGTGTCCAGTTCTGGAGCCCCCAGCACAAGTCTGTAGACAGTCTGGAGTGTGTCCAGAGGAGGAGCACTAAAATGATCAAGGGAACGGAGCAGCTCTCGTATGAGGACAGGCTGAGAGAGTTGGGGCTGTTCAGCCTACAGAAAAGAAGGCTCTGGGGAGACCTCCTTTTGATGTTCCAGCACCCAAGGGGGCGCCCACATGAAGGAAGGGGAAGGTCTTTGCAAGAGGGTTTGTATGGACAGGACAAGGAGCAGTGGGTTCAAGCTGGGAATGGTGGAGTCCCCATCCCTGCAGGTGTTCAAGGACAGACTGCCTGTGGCCCTTCTGCCCTGGTACAGGTTGTGGTGATGGTCATGGGCTGGGCTGAATGATCTCAGAGGTCTCATCCAGCCTCAAGGCTGAAAGGTGCCCCTTACTAGATCATAGTCAAGGCCTCCTGACAGGTCACTGGAGGAGCTCGAAACTCCTGCCCTGTAGCGTCCTGAGTGTAATCATCCGCTACCACAAATGCTGCCTTATTTTGGTTTCACCTGGGTAGTAACTTCAGGGAAGACATCTAAGCTGCATTTTTTTCCTAGTCTGACCTTCCTGACTCCAAATTTCTTTGTCCATAAAACACAGGTAGGTCTTCATAGTTGGCATGAAGTCTTCCTTCTTCACACAGGACTGGCATCAAAACCAACACCATGCTTGCTAAAAAATGCAAGTAATTACTGTCTTCTGTTGAGCTGGTCAACAAGAAAAATGCTAGTAAACCAGACTGTCCCTTTTAGAGGTTTAGTTCAAGATGGCTAAAGGGCTAATACATCCATTAAATCCACACTTACTGCAAAAACCTCAATCTGACCTACAGAGAAAACCCTCTGTGCCAAATCAATGTGCCACTCGTTATATTTCTTAGCTGGGGCAGAAATAATTGCTGAATAATTCTGTGTGTAACAAAAAATATTGCTGATCTAATTAAAACTTCTCTTAAAAAAATAATGAGATCTTTCAAGAGATCTGTCACCCTCACTGGGAAGAAGCTCCTTCTCATATTGATGTGGAACCTCCACAGTGGGTTCAGAAGTGCTTAGGTGCAGTACTTCTGCAAGGCCACAAGAGATGCACAAAAGACAACTCTTCCTTGCATCAAGTATTCACCCTCCTTAACCAACCAGCACAGGCTGCTCATAGAATCATTCAAGTTGGAAATCTCGGGATCATCCAGTCCAGTCATCAACCCTACTCTACACGTTCACCCCAAAACCAGATCTCCCAACACACTACATCTAGGTGTCTTGTAAACTTATCCAGGGATGGTGAACCACAACTACTCTGCTCCTGCTACCAGAGGGAGATGTCCCCGTGGTTTCTGCAGCAGCTGGGTAAGCACCAAGGTGCAACTGCAGAGGCCATTATATAGGTTATACTCTGAGTTAGAACAAATCACCATGCCCTTATGCAGTACTTACACAGATGAAAGCAAAATTCCTATTATCATAAAATAACAAGGAGAACATTCATTACTTAGGTTTTTTTATGCTGCTGACATGTATAGTTTTTGCTGCAATCAGAAATTCAGCCTGATTACCACAACATGCAATAAACTCCTTCCAGCACTGCTTTTTTTAAAGCTGATTACTAGATCATCAGGGCACAGCAGAATAAAAAGCATCAAATAATTTGCCGGAGAACAAGACAACGTATATCCATAAATCACAGAAGAATAGGGAGTAGAAAGGACCTTGAAAGATCATGTAGTCCAATCCCCCTGCCAGCAGCAGGATCCCCTAGATCAAGTCAAAGAGGAACATGTCCAAGTGGGTTATAAAACATCTCCAGAGGAACAGTCTCCACAAACCTCCAGGAATCCTGTTCCTGTGCTCTGTCACCCTCACTGTGAAGAGGTTCCTTCTCATATTGATGTGCAACCTCCTCTATTCCAGCTGACACCCATTGTCCCTTGTTCTATCACTAGATGACATTGAGAAGAGCCTGGCTCCATCCTCCTGACACCCTCCCTTCACACACTTAAGCATTAATGAGGTCACCCCCCAGTCACACAAGCAAATATCTACGTTTCAAAGCACACACATCTCCTACATACACTTCCTTCAGCTAGAAGCAGACCACAGATAGGAAAATATTCATTCCTTTGAGTAGTAAATCATACTTGGCTGTCTTTGGGAGAGCTATGTTAAGAACCAGTCTCTCAATGGTAGCACATAAAGCTGGTGGAGTTTCATAAGCTTTCAACAACCGCGTACACAGGGAAATCAAGAATAGAGCACTTGGCGTGGGGCAAGTTTGTGTAACAAGGCACTCTAGTGTTTATCTCTAGGTCAGTCAGCTGCTGTAGTGTGAAAGAACACACCGGGTGTCTCCACACTCAAAGGCAGGGCTGAAACAGAGAGGCCTCTGCACAGGGAGGGTGGTACTGCAGCAATCTGCTAGCACATCTATCCAGCAGAGCCCCGGCAAGGGATCAGGAAAGGAGAAGGAGCTCCTGTACCAAGTCCTGTGCTTCCCCCACCCTGACAGTGCTCTGCAGTTCATGAGTCACCCAAAAAAGCCTGCAGGGACACAGACAATACAGTTGTTTGCTTAAATACACTGTGTCAGAGTGTCTCCATCTCTGTGTGTGTGATAAAAGCATCGAGATACCCATAAAACAATTCCCACAAACAGCTGCAGTGCCCGCGGGATCTGCGATGGAGCTCGTACTTACAGCGTTCACCGGGACAAAGCTCTCTATTTAACTGTTTCTTCATAAACTGCTCCACATGCTTGTCTGTTCATCGAGCTGTTCCTTCCATTGGTTGCATCTGGACCACAAAACAATCCTTTTCCCCTCCTCTTCTGCAAATTCAGCTGGCTGAGGAGGGAATGTGTGACCGCTGCTGCAGCCCAATGCAGCAGAGGCTTTAGCTCCCCCTTCCCAGCGTGAGTTCTCTCTTGCTTTTGTGTGTGGGGTTGGGTTTTTTATTTAAAGAGACACGGTCCTGACTAACCTCGGGTTTCAGGAGCACAAGACAAAACTCACAGCAAGAGACAGAACACGTGTGTGAAGTACATATTTCCCATAAGACAGCAAACTCCGTAGAGTGGTCTGTTCAATTCAGATTCCTTCACAGAACATTAGGGATTGGAAGGGACCTCAAGAGATCATCCAGCCCAATGCCCCTTCACAGCAGGATCCTCTAGATCAAACCGCAGAGGGACATGGATATGCAGGCTCTTCTCCAGGCTGAACAACCCCAACTTGCTCAGCCTGTCCTCATAGGAGAGGTGCTCCAGCCCTGTGATCATTTGAGTTGGATGTGTTCCTGTGTGACTTGGTCTAGGTGATCCTGCTGTTGCAGGCGGATTGGACTAGATGATCTTTCAAGGTCCCTTCCTATCCCTAATGATTCTGTGAATGGCTCTCCTCTGCACATGTTGCAGGAGCTCTCTGTCCTCCTTATGTTGCAGACTCCAGAACTGGACCCAGTAGTCCAGGTGGGGTCTCACCAGTGCAGAGCAGAGGGAAAGAATCACCTCCCTCAACTGACTCTCCTGCTTCTTTTGATGCAGCCCAGGTCACAGTCGGCCTTCTGAGCTGCCAGTGCACAGTGACAGCTCATGACTGCTGGCTTTGGTTAAGAAAACCCCTGTTTCCCTGACAAGGTGCAGAGGCAGACTTCTCTCATGTTGAAGGTTAATGCTGAAACCACCAAGAGGCACGTTCAGCACTGTATAAAAGGGTATATTAGTCTTCCAAGGAAATTCAGCTTCTTGTTAAAGTATGTCTGACAAAAGGGGAACTGTTTGTGTTACCACAAGCAATCTACCAGATGAGGCAAGCATCACAGAATCGTCACGGCTGGAAAGGACCTCCAGGGCCATCGAGTCCAACCTTTATCCTAGTATCTAACTGCTAGAATATTTAGAGCCTGGGTCATGAAAGCTTAAAAGGTAGGTACTGAGCATAAGTCAGCAACCAAACCAGCCCTACAATATGGCTTTTTGCTGCACTGACATCAGAGAAAACCCATGTCTCTAGTTATCACATCTCAGCCTTACAAAAGTTCACCATGACCACAGCAAGAAATCCTCTCCAGTTCAAGTAAACAAAAGGGCATTGTAACCAGGCAAGGCAGACTGTTTTGCCAGGAAAACACACAGTGCCAGTCTCCAAAACATTGCCCCATTGGATAAACTCCTGCAGCACCACAATCTCACGCAGCTGTTGCGTTGCTCCTAAGTTTAGCTGTCAAAAGCAGTGGCATGCCAAGAACGACGCCTCGTTTTCACGTGGGGCACACACATGGGCTGCAACTGCTTGGGGCTGTGCTGGTCATATAGGTCAGTAGGGTGGCATCAGCCCTGCTCATCAATGTCAGGCTCTGAAAGCAGACAATAATCAATATAGGGCAGTGGGAATGAGGCCATGGATGGCACAGGAAGCTTCACAAGGGTAGGAAGCAACAAGGACATTGACAAGATAATGCTTTAGAAGGGTTCTCTCACCAAGGGCTCAAGTCCTTTGCAAGCAATGGGCTTACAGAGCCCTTCTTTGAAATCCCCTTCCTAAAGGGAATGAGCCCCAGATTGCTAACAATGCTAGCAGCTCCCCATCTCCCTATAGAGGAACGTTGATTGAGGGCAGCCTGGGTCTAGGAACAGCTTGAATGAACAGCTGGGCTTCCTGCATGGGAAGCACGTGAAGGACAAATTTCCCCTCCAGGGACATTTTAAAACAAAGGCAAAAATGAAGTATTTGCTAGATGAATTCACCATCCCAGCTGTGAAAAGCAAGTGAAACTAGAAGGTTCATTGGGGCTTCTGAGTCTGAGGGTTCTGCTTGCACTGACATGGGTGAAGCCCAGCCAACTACTCCAATGTGTTACCCATAAGGGTGATGCCTTACAAAGCTGATCTGCCTCCTCCTCCTTCACACAGGACCATGCCTCTTCTCTGCCTCTTTGTTTCACCTTCCCCAGTATAACACCTCCTCTCACACAGCAGTCCTCCTGCCAGCAGCCTCAGCATAAGGGCCATAGAGAGAGAAGCACAAAGCTACATCTGCTGCCATCCCTCAGGCTTTCACCACCATGCAGTGCAGTGGCCATGGCAGGGTGGGAAAAGCTAGGGTCCCACAGGGCAGCACCAAAATCATGTCCCATCACTTACCCTTAGAATCACAGAATATTTTGTACTGGAAGTGACTTTCAAAGACCACAATCAAAACCCTTCAGTGAAAAAGATCACTTCCAACTAGATCAGGTCACTCAAGGCAACCAGGTCTAGCCTGACCTTGAATGTTTCCAGGGATGGAGCACATACCACCACTCTAAGCAGCCTGTGACAGTTATTTGCCACCTTCATTATAAAAAGGATTATTCTTTAGTCTCATCTAATCACTGCTAGACTCTGCACATTGTAAGGATAAGTTTCTATAACTCATCACACAACTCATGATCATAGAGGCAAAGGCTACTACCTGAGACCAGAAACATCCATAAAGAAAACCCAGAGGTAATGAGAGAGTCTATAATAAAAAGAAAATCAAATCAACGATCTGTTAAACTTACAGCCCACCAGGTGAAGTCCATTACTGACAGCAGCCCGTCCCCAAAGAGGGCAAACCCTGTTGAGACAGGCAGCATACCTCCACCTCCCCTCTCAGGGGGCTTCTGCACGCAGCCTGTCTCTTATACTGTCCTGCTGCTTCAACAATTTCCTCCTGAAGCCAAACACCTGTCACCATTTAATCCTGAACCAAAACACCTGTTGCCACTGAATCCAGATTCTCTCTCAAAGTTGCCAGCCTGTGGGAAGAGAGCCAGGGACTGTTTTCCTCCACACTCCCCGATGACAATCTGGACGTTGTCAGTCTCTCATAGGGGAACGGTATCAACCGTGTGTCAAACGCGGTTCTTAGCACTTCACAGACCCATTTCAGAAGTTGTAAGAGAGTTCTGGCTGCTTTAACTGTAATGAAAACATCAAAGGAGGTGACACAGCCATTAATTAGCAGCATTTAAAGATAAGCCAACCTGTTGACAATCTCAATTAATTTCTCCGAACATCAACAGTAGTGAGAGGCTTCTTATTGTAAGAGATCAAGGGACTGTAGTAGTTGCATACTGTAGTAGGATCTTTCTAATACTTAGAACAGCAAACTCTTCAGCGTAGCCCACTCCAGCTATCCCAAGTGACTGATGTGTGGCTAAAAGTGCTGCAAGGAAAACAAGTTTAAAAAGATGAAAGATGGGAAAGAGGTGATCCAGCTGGGAAGTACCCAGTCCTGAGTGTCACAACTCCCAGGCTCATTGTTTATTAAGCTAGATATTGATTTTTGCTTGTTGTAATTGATCATAGCTGCAGTAGACCTCTTGTTAACCTTCAAAAAAATGTTAAAAACTAACATTCCTGGTCTGTAATCCAGGATAATTAAAATACCATCTTTCCCAGGCTATTAGTGCCATAACAATTATAACGGCCAGCAAGGCCAGGCTGTTTGGGTGATTAAAATACCAGCCCAGTCTTCTAGAGCCAGAGTTATTTGTATGTTGCCAGCCCAAGCTATTAGTGTTAGCACCACCAATGATCTGGAATTTTGTAGTCCTTTGAGAATTGAATTTAGGCTCAGATTAGCTCAACATGCTGTGTGTTCATTAACCGTGCCTTTTGTCATTGAAATATATGCATTTATATTTCACATTTCCATGGAATCACTTGAAAAAAGATGGTGTGGTGCATTTGTACTACTGTAATGATGGAAAAATTCACCTTATCTTGGTAAGAGGATTCATTCAAAAACTGAGTTATCAAGAATTCCAAGGAACAAAATTAAAATAGGGGTGAGACATATTCATCCTCTAATTAAAAGGCAAATGCCAGCTCTGTCAGTCCAGAGCATGCAGCCTGGCCAGAGCTGTGCAGCCTAACTGAATGTTAGGAAGCCCTTCCTCACAGAAAGGGAGATCAGACACTTGAATGAACTGCCCAGGGAGGTGGTGGAGTCCCCATCCTTGGAGGTGTTTAAGGACAGACTGGCTGTGTCCCTCAGTGCCCTGGTCTAGGTTGTGGTGATGTTAGGTCCTGGGCTGGGCTGGATGATCTCAGAGGTCTTTTCCAGCCTCAATAATTCTCTGATTCTCTGGCAGCAACGAAGGCCAACAGCATATTGGGCTGTGTCAACAGAGACAGAGACCAAGGGGTGCGATTACCTCTTCTACTGAGCCTTCTCCAGACCACATCTACACTGCTGCATCCAAATGTGGGGCACCAAACACAGGAGAACACTGACTAAGTGGTGCCACTCAGCCTCCTCAGCGAGCAGAGCTTTGCCAAGGCAGAACAAGACCACAGGGCTGCAAGCTCGGTGTGTACCACAAGAGGTCCTCCCCGGCCCGTCAACCGGGGGCTGGCTCCGCTTCAGTCCGGCCAGTCCCAGCCCACAGCAGGTCTGTGATCCTGAGCCCACCCGTCAGTCAAACTTCAGTGTCTAAAACTAAGCATCAAGCTACGAACCCTGATTTTCACTTAGTGCCTTCAAACTGGTAGTAAGAACAAGCTACGGGATAAAATTCAGCAGAGAGTGGAGTCTGCTGGTAGCTTGTCCACCGTGTGATTATCATAGAATCATAGAATCATTACGGATCGGAAGGGACCTCGAAAGATCATCTAGTCCAATCCGCCTGCAACAGCAGGATCGTGAGAAGGTATTTAAAACAATGGAGTTTGCAAATTCCAGCCTTGTAGTCTCATCTCTGCAGTCATACGTCTCTGTGTTTGAAAGGCTGAAGCTATGAACGTGTTATATACACATGGTATCTAGCTCTAGAAGGACATAGACTGACATGACAGTGAGTTGAAGGAGGTGATTGTCCCCCTCTGCTCTGCACTGGTGAGACCCCATCTGGACTATTGGGCCCAGTTCTGGAGTCCCCAGCATCAGAGGGACAAGGAGCTCCTGGAAGGTGTCAAGAGGAGAGCTACTTAAGTGCTCATAGAGGTGGAGCACCTCCCTGATGAGGACAGGCTGAGCAAGTTGGGGTTGTTCAGCCTGGCGAAGAGGAGGCTGCCAGGTCACGTTCTAGCAGCTTTCCAATCTCTGAAGGAAGGGGGCTAAAAGGAAGCTGGGGGAGGGCTCTTTATACAGGTGCATAGCAAGAGGAAAAGGGAAAGGGTTCCAGACCTGAAGAGGAGAGATCGACATTGGACATGAGGAACAAATTTTTTGCTGTGAGGGTGCGGAGATGCTGGAACAGGTTGCCCAAGGCAGTTGTGGCTGCCCAATGCAGTGTTGAAGGCCAGGTTAGATGGGGGCCTTGATGTAGTGAAGGTGTTCCTGCCTGTGCAGGAGGTTGTAACTAGATGATCTTGAAGGTCTATTTCAACCTTGGCCATTCTATGATTCTACTAGCAGAGGAGGGTCACAAAAGTGATCAGAGAACTGGAACACCTCTCCTATGAGGACAGGCTGCTGTTCAGCCTGGAGAAAAGACGGCTCTGGGAAGACTTATTGCCAGAGCTTCCCCCAGCCTTGCTGCCCTTCTCTGGCCCTGCTCCAGCCCCTCAATGCCCTTCTGATACTGTGGTGCCCAAAACTGCACCCAGTACTCAAGGCACAGTCTCACGAGTGCAGAGTACAGAGGAACCATCACCTCCCTTGCTCCTGCTGGTTACCCCATCCCTGATCCAGGCCAGAATGCCGTTGGCTTTCTTGGCCACCTGGGCACCCTGCTGGCTCCTGTTCAGCTGGCAGTCAACCACCAGCCCCAGGTCCTTTTCCACCAGGCAGCTCTCCAGCCCCTCCTCCCCCAGCCTGTAGCTGCTGGGGGTTGTTACCCAGATACCTTGTGCCAATGTCTTGGTTCCCTCGGGGACTCCGAGCAAGTGGCCATGATTATACCTTGTTTTCACACGGCGCTTTCCACACACTTTCACTGAAGTATACTCTGAGCTGCGTTCTGGTAGGCATCCAGATAACCGCAGGCATGGGCGTGCTCTGCCCAGATTGTTAAAACAAATAATGATTCGCGGTAGTGAAAGCGCTCGGATCTGTTCAGCGCTCATCGACGCGGAGGGCTGGTGCAGGCGGCAGTGTATTAGCCACCCTGTTAGTTTTGGTCAAGGCTACATCTCAACGGTTGCTACACAGCATTTGAAAAATCAAGTAAAAGCAGTGTGAGAGCATCTCGTCAAATATTAATCATCGTTGTCGAAGGGAATGGTGAGGAACAGGTTGGCCTTGTTGTACAGTTAGAAAGAACCGGGGGCTAAATTTGGTAAGACTGAGCCTTCGCCTTAATCCAACAAAGCATGCGCTTCGTTTTACCTTCATCAGCAATTCCCTGACACCAGTATGGTTCCTCTCATGTTTGAAACGAAGCACCTGTAAAAATGCCACGCAGGATTGGACCTCTCCCTTCAATAGGCAGTGAGTTTTCACACAATGCAGCCCTTTGTAGTGTCTGAAAATCTGGTTCCTCAGCTTCCTTTGCCTGCAGTGATACTGCATAATATAAAAAGCAGGTCATTTTGGGCCCAGTCTCATCATCCCACTTCGGCAGATGTCAGAGCTGCAAAGAGTCCCTGCAGCTGGAGTCTCATTTGCACCAACTGCAATGATGAATCCAGGTGCCTACTGCATTTTTCCCTTAGAAAACTGAGCCTCAAACTACAGGAAAACAGCTTCAGACTCGTAATTAAATATCATTGCTGCATCAGAACATCTTGAGCTTGTGTAAAACTTACACAGTGTCTTCTCACAACAAAATGACATTTACTAACAACTTCTGATATTTACAGAATCACAGAACATTAGGGATTGGAAAGGACCTTGGAAGATACTCCAGTCCAATCTCTCTGCCACAGAAGGATCCCCTAGATCAAGTTGCACAGGTACATGGCCAAGTGGGTTTTAAATGGCTCCGGAGAAGGAGACTCCACAACCTCCCTGGGCAGCCCCTTCCAGGGCTCTGTCACCCTCATCATGAAGAAGTTCCTTCTCTTATTGATGTGGAACCTCCTCTGTTGAATTGAAATTTATCGAATGGTCAAAACCATTAGAAATACTTGATCTAGGTGGTCCTGCTGTGGCAGGGGATTGGACTGGATGATCTTTTGAGGTCCCTTCCAATCCCTAATGTTCTGTGTTTCTGTGATTATAAAGTCCCTCTTGCAATTTAACATACTACATGAAGCTATTAATCCAGCTGACACCTGTTGCCCCTTGTCCTATCATTGGATGACACTCAGTAGAGCCTGGCTCCATCCTCATGAGACCCACCCTTTCCATATTTATCAACATAAATGAGGTCATCCTTCAGTCTCCTTTTTTCCAAGCTCAAGAGACCCAGCTCCCTCAGCCTTCATCACCTTTGTGGCTCTGCACTGGACTCTCTCCAGCAGTTCTGTGTCCTTCCAGAACTGAGGAGCCCAGAACTGGACACGATATTCCAGATGTGGTCTTACCAGGGCAGAGCTGAGGGAGAGAAGAACCTCTCTTTACTAACCACCCCTGTTCTGATCCACCCCAGGATGCCATTGGCCGTCAAGGGCACATTGCTGGCTCATGGTCATCCTGCTGGCCACACCAGCACCCCCAGATCTCTTTCTCCTACACTGCTCCCCAACAGGTCAGTCCCCAACTTATCCTTCTCCCTGGGGTTGTTCTTGCCCAGATGCCAGACTCTGCACTGCCCTTGTTACAGTTCATTCAATGTCTCCCTGCCCAGCTCTCCAGCCTGTCCAGGTCCTGCTGAGTGGCAGCCCAGCCTGCTGGGGTGTCGGCCACTCCTCCCAGCTTGGTGTCATCAGCAAACCTGCTGACAGTGCACTCTAATCCCTCAGCCAAGTCATCAGTGAATATACTGACAGTCCCAGTACTGACCCTCAGGGGACTCCACTAGCTACAGACCTGCAGCTACACTCTGTCCCATTGACCACTAGTCTCTGGCTTCCAGCCTGCAGCCAGTTCACAAACCACCTCACTACCCGATTGTCCAGACCGCACTGCCTGAGTTTGGCTGAGATGATTCTGCGGGAGACTGTGTCAAATTCGATTAGAACACTGTAAGAATACAGCCCAGTACACTTAAATGTCTGCTTCCCTGAGCTTCCTCAAACTCTTGCTCAGTTCCCAGGTCGAAGATACTCTCTAAGCACACGGCATTGTTACGGAGTGAAACTGCTGAATTGCTTGAACGCGACGGCGGCACGATACACAAGGCAGAGTGCGTGTGTTTGCATGCAGCTGGCCATAAACGCTTACGCTTCAGCGCTACATGACCTGGGGGGGATGAAGTAACCTTCTCAGTGGCTAATTAGAAGGGAGAAATGTTATCCTGTCATTACAGACTGACTGAAGAGGGGAATACATTTCCAGACCAAAGACATGAACGAAGAATCTGAATTACTTTCTGATGCTAAGTATATCAGGCAGTGTGATGCTAAGTGTATTTGGACAGTGGCCATCACTGCGGAACTACTGTGTGGTGAGCCCTGAGTCATGTTCATCTGGTAACTGACACCACTGAGGAGTCGTTGAGGATTGCCCTTCCCAAAAGGCACCAGCATGCCAGTTTCATGGACAAGAGACAATGGGTGTGAGCTGGGACAGAAGAGGTTCCATATAAATATGAGAAGGAACTTCTGTGCAGTGAAGGCGACAGAGCACTGTGAGCTGGGACAGGAGAGGTTCCATATAAATATGAGAAGGAACATCTGTCCAGTGAAGGTGACAGAGCACTGTGAGCTGGGACAGAAGAGGTTCCATATAAATATGAGAAGGAACATCTGTCCAGTGAAGGTGACAGAGCACTGTGAGCTGGGACAGAAGAGGTTCCATATAAATATGAGAAGGAACTTCTACCCAGTGAAGGTGACAGAGCACTGTGAGCTGGGACAGAAGAGGTTCCATATAAATATGAGAAGGAACTTCCACCCAGTGAAGGTGACAGAGCACTGGAAGGGGCTTCCCAGGGATACTGCAGTGTCTCCTCCTCTGGAGACATTTAAAACCCACCTGGACATGTTCTTTGGTGACTTGGTCTAGCTGATCCCGCTGTAGCAGGGGGATTGGACTGGATGATCTGTCGAGGTCCCTTCCAATCCCTAATGTTCTGTGATTCTGTGATGTTTATTTTAAAAAATAAAACATCTCCTAAATAATGAGTGGGTTACTAATGAACTGCTAGAAGTTCTAAAACTTCTCGAGTGACTTAAAGAAGAGAATCAAAGAACACTTCCAACTGAGAATCCTGCCTGTGAGCAGTGTCCTCTTTTAGTGTTATAGAAGCCAAGATCATTCAAGGACACAAGCAAGGTAAAGTTATGAATAGAAGAATTATGGTCTGTATTATCCAAATATGGTCTTATTATTCCTACAAATAGTGTATTTAGATATCTATTTCTGATCTGTTCTACTCTTAGCATAATGATGTGTTGCTTTTCCTAGAAGTGTTTATGACAACACTACTGCACAACGTATTTCACTAAGAGCCTTGTGAGCATTTCAAGCCAAGGCTTTATTATTACTCACACCTCAGACTCAATATGGTTGTGAGATTTATGGCTGCCCGACTAAGCACATCTTCAGAGACCCCGTTAATTTAAAAACACGCTTCAATATGTATAAATTCACAGATGCTCTTGATTACACACACGTAATGAGTCAAAGTCAGAAAAGGCCAAGTGCTGAAGTAATTTGTACTGCAGATGGGCTCTTCTCCCAGGCAACTATCAACAGGACAAGAGGGCAGGGCCTGAAGCTGCCAGGGGAGCATTAGGTTGGATGTTAGGAAGCCCTTTCTCATGGAAAGGGGGATCAGACACTGGAATGGACTGCCCGGGGAGGTGGTGGAGACTCCATCCCTGGAAATGTTTAAGGACAGACTGGACGTGGTGTTTAGTGTTGTTCCTGTGATCTTGCAAACTGGCCATGGACAATAGTGGAACTTTTCCAAGCATTTCCCCATCTATCTATTTAAAAACTGTTCCCACACACTGAGAACCATTTGAACATTTTCAGCCTGCTCAGTGTTTGGACCCAGAGAGGACAGATTTCATAGAGTCATAGAATCACTCGGGTGGGAAGGGAACTCCAAAGGTCATCTAGTCCAACCCCCCTGCAGTGAGCAGGGACAGCCTCAGCTAGATCAGGTTGCCCAAAGTCTTGTTGAGGCTCACCTTGAATTTCTGCAGAGATGGGGCCTCGACTACCTCAGTGGACAACCTGTTCCAGTGTTCAACCCGCACTTCTGCTAAAGAACCCCTTCCTAACATCCAATTTATATCTACCTTTCTCTAATCTGAAACCATTGCTCCTCGTCCTGTCACTACAGGCCTTTGTTGAACAGACCCTCTTGGGCCTTCTTGTAGCCCCTTTCAGGTTCTGCACGGTCACTACCAGGTCCCCCTGGACCCTTTTCTTCTCCAGGCTGAACAACCCCTCAGGAGAGGTGCTCCAACCCTCTGATCATTTCTATTGTCCTACTCTGGACCCATTCCTCTGGTCCATGTCCTTCCTGTGTTGAGGGCTCCAGAGCTGGACATGGGAGTCCAGATGAGATTCGTTAATGGCCTAAAGGTTGGGTTTGGTTTTGGGGTTTGTTGTTTTCTCTGCCTTAAGTACATCTAACGGTCAATGTGTTCTGTCATCCGCACCTACATCCAGCTCCCTGACCAGCCAGGCTGGGCATCTCTTGGGGTTCACTGTAGTTCAAGCCTGGCTCACATCCCCAGGTGTCCTTCCTATGGAAACATGGCATCTGGGGAGGGATTACTGGCAAGCCCATGGGTTTCACCCCAAAATGTGATCCAGACATGACCTTTGTGCACCTCCTGAATCAGAAACTCAGATGTTTTCCAGGCTATGGTGTCTAGACAGAGGCTTAGTGCTTTGAGGATAAAAACGTACTTTTTCCTGCACACAGGTTTCTCATCTGCGAAGTGGAAGGATTAATGCCATTATTGTGCTTTCCATGTGGCTTGCTACCAGTTTAGACCAAGAACAGCCTCCTGACTTCCTTATTGAGAGTTAAGACATTGACATCCTGATTTCTTTTTAGATCTCTAGCCAGTAGTATAATTAATACACACACAGTGATTTGTCGCAAAGTGTTAGGGCAACTATACAGAGCCTATCTTACTATCAGAAATCAAAGGAGCAGATAAAATCACTGTTGGGTCTCTCAAGGATATGTCTCTCAAGGGCAACAAGGCTGGGGAGAGGGCTGGCAAACAGGTCCTGTGAAGAGCAGCTGAGGGAACTGGGCTTATTTAGTCTAGAGGAGGCTGAATTCTGGACCGTTAATTGCTCTCTACAGCTCCCTCAGAGGAGGTTGTAGTGAGGCTGGTGCTGGTCTCTTCTCCCAGATTACTAATGATAAGACCAGGGGAAATGGCCTCCAGTTGCATCAGGGGTGCTTTAGATTGGATCTTAGGAAGAAGCTCTTTCCTGAGAGACTGGTTGGGCACAGGAACAGGCTGCTCAGAAAGGTGGCTGAGTCACCATCCCTGGAGGTGTCTAAAAACAAGAAGCTAGAGCACTTGAGGCCATGGTGTAGGGGTTAGGGAGGTATTTGGATCAGGGCTGGACTTGGTGAACTGGGAGGTCCTTTCCAGCAGTGATGATTCTATGACTCTAATGCACACTTCTCTGCTACAAACCTGCCTGTGGTGACGAAGACAATGATGCCACACACCCCCTAAATGCAGAACACCTATAAAGAAATGCATGTCACAGAATCACAGAACATTAAAGATTGGAAGGAACCTTGACAGATCAATAGCATCTATAGCATCTATAGAATCTATGATTCTATGAAAGATCAATCTTCCTGCCACAGCAGGATCACCTAGACAAAGTCACACAGGAACATAGCCAGGAGGGTTTTAAACGTCTCCAGAGAAGGAGACTCTACAACCTCCCTACGTCACACTGCTCGTTCTCATCCATATTTAGTTTTCTTAAACTAAAACAACTGCAAGTGAAATGAAAGGTCCATGTCAAAAAAACCACTTCAGCCAACATCCAATTTCAAAGGGTTCATATTAAAACTGCATTAAGAGAAATCCAACGGGAATAGCTTCAGGAATTCAAAAGCATAAAACCCAGCAGTTTCAGATTCCAAAGTAAAAGACGACCCTATTTTTAGAGACAAATGGGAATTTCTGCTTCATTTTAAACTCACTCTGTTTCTGGAGCCCCAGCCAGCTCCCTTCCCAATAAAAATGAATGATAATAATAACAACAACATGTGAACATCGGCCTTTCCACAAGGCTGCTTTCTCAAAACATCTCCAGTTTTCATTTTCTGTTGCTGCAGCAGCTGCATCCACAGCAACACACACCGTAAGTGACGGTGAGTTCAACTTCTGGCACTGAAGTTTGAGTTGGGAATGACTTCAGGTCAATAAATGCCAGGCAAGCTATGAAGGAAAGAATGTGTATCTGGACACCTGTTTTTCATTTATAGGATTAAGTTTATCTCATCCTCAAGGCAGGAAAAGCATCATCTGAATCCATCTGTGAGAAGCTGAACACATAATAACATGCAAGAATGCAGAAATGCCCTTTCAGCTAGAAGTAAGCCCAGTGAGTCACTCATAATTAGATTATTGATTGACTTGGCCTGCCAACCCCTTCTGCAATGCAAAGGGATGTTTATTTGTTTAGAAAACACATCTCACACAATCACAGAATCATTCAGGTTGGAAAAGACCCTTGAGATCATCAAGTCCAGCCAACAACACTACTCTACCAAGTTTACCACTAGACCAGACCTTTAAGCACCACTTCTAAACAATCTTCACGGATGGTGACTCAGCCACCTCACTGGGCAGCCCCTTCCAGGGCCTGACTACTATTTCAGTAAAAAAGGTTTTCCTAACATCCAGCCTAACCCTCCCCTGGTGCAGCATGAGGAAGTTACCTCTTGTTCTATCATTACCTGTGAGAAGAGACCAGCACCCACCTCTCTACAATGTCCCTTCATGTCGTTGTAGAAGGTGATAACATCCATCCTCAGCCTCCTCCTCCGCTGGCTAAACATCCCCAGCTCTCTCAGCCACTCCTCACTAGACCCTTCACCAGCTTTGTTGCCCAGACCCTTCACAAGCTTTGCAGACCTTCTTGCACCTGCTCTAGCCCCTCAATGTTTCTCTTGAATTGAGATGCCCAAAAGTGAGGTGTGGCCTCACCGATGTTGAGTACAGGCAGGCAATCACTTTCCTGTTCCTGCTAGCCACAGTACTTATCATAGACTCATAGAATCATCATGGCTGGAAAGGAAATCCAGGATCAAATATTCCCTGTTTATTTTCTTACCAATGAGTATCAAAAGGAACAAACCCAAAACAAATCAAAGGACTACGTGTCTTATACAGTACGATGCTCAATTGCTAAGCATCAGGGACTTTATAATCACAGAATCACAGACCATTATGTGACTTCAAAATATCATCTAGTCCAATCCCCTGCCACAACAGGATCCCTTAGATCAAGTATTTCTAGTGGTTTTGACAGTTCTAAAAATTTCAGTTCAATATAGGAGGTTCCACATCAATAAGAGAAGGAACTCCTTCATGGTGAGGGTGCTCTGGAAGGTGAGGTGAGCACTGGAAGGGGCTGCCCGGGGGGGTTGCTGAGTCTCCTTCTCTGTAGAGTTTAAAACCCACATTGACATGTTCCTGTGCAACTTATCTAGGGGATCCTGTTGTGGCAGGGACATTGGACTGGATGGTCTTTTGAGGTCCCTTCCAATCCCTAATAGTCCATGATTCTGTGATCATGGCCTTAAGGACATTGGCTGATTTCAAACTGGAGGTTTATCTCCCACATCATACTATATAGTGTAAAGTTTGAATACAAATAGTGAGAGATTCATGTAAGTACTACCAAAGCAAATTCAGCAGAATCTCAAGTGTCTTATTTTTGCAAAGCAGCTATGTATAAGGCCACTGGGGTTTTTTTTTACTTATACACCTTAATCTAAATGTCTTGATGAGTTACTCACCCATTCTAGGTGCTTGTTCCAATTCCTTCTTGGGAACATATGAAAGTGAGAAGTCAAAGACAGTTTCTGACAAGTAGAACTTGGCAAGGCCGTTTTCGGAGAGAGACCCTTAGATGGGTTCATTATTTCATCCAAAGCAAAACTTGCAGCTGCTAGGCGCTGACTGAAGACCTTCCAAACTTTTCCTTTTTGTTGTGGATCTTTAGATATCATTGTTTTTGTAGAGATCTGGCCCAACATGTCTTGACAGCTACTTGATCACATATTATCTGATAAGAACATGCAGAATAATTTACTGTTATTAATAATAAACTCTCTTAAGTACTACTTTGCAAACACAGAAGCAAAATGCACTCACATGATTATGCCCCGACAAGTTTGCCAGCTAATACTGGGAGCCTCGGGAAGAGAACAGCACGAGCTCTTCTTCTGCCCAAACCAGAGAGTACAAGCAAGGCAACTGGCAGCTGCTGTGGGAAAGAAGAGTGGAGATTAGCACTGCTGGGAAGAAGGCTGCTGTAACAAACAGGTTTGAAGAATGTTTATAAAAGAAAAAACAAAGTTTACTGGTTCCTTTGTACTTTTTTGTAGTTTTGCCTTCATTCCCAGGATAAGCTTTACTCCTCATGACTTCACTTCAGCTGGTTCTGGGGAAAGAGAGATACAGGGCGCCAGGCTTTGCAGCATCCAACTCTCTGGGCTCACCGAAACGAAGCACACAGCCTAGACTGCTGGCTGCTCAAGACTCTCTGCCTCTTGACCCTCTGCCCAGGGAGGTTGTGGAATCTCCTTCTCTGGTGACATTTAAAACCCACTGGACATGTTCCTGTGCCAGTTGATCTAGAGGATCCTGCTGTGGCAGGGGGATTGGACTAGATGATCTTTCAAGGCCCCTTCCAATCCCTAATGTTCAGTGATTCTCTGGTTCTGTGACATGGTGCCTCATGGCACTCATAGGGCTGGGAACATTACCTGAGGCATACACTGGTCTAGAAATACAGATATAATAGTCAAAGGAGCTAAATAAGATTCACCAGAATAGTAGTCATTAAAAAAAAACCTAAAGAAAACTGATTCTACCATTCTTCTCTGTGAGGATGTCCATGTGCTTTGGCACCAACGATTGGACAGCTCTCATACCCATCTCCCAAGCCTGGCCAACCATGAAGCCATCTGTGTTAACGAAGCCCTGAGTTTAAGGTCGTAAGTTTTGCTGGGAAGGAGTATTAAGTAGTTTGCATGGATATTAGTCCTAAGCTAGCCCTTGTCTTGCAAGTTCAGAGATGCAAGAGCCCACGCTTCCCCCTACAGAAACAGCACGGAGGTCTGCATCGTTCTGTTCTCCACGTAAATGTAGATACAATCCTCTACAGTCTCTCAGAACTGCTCTTCCAGTGAATTTAACATAGCTAGCTCTAAGATAAAGCTTCACCCTTACTTTTTGTTCATGAAAACAAATTCTCTCCTGATGAACATGGACACAAACCTGCAAAGCATTATTGCTTTCTCTAGTCTTTAGGGATGAAATTAATTCTGGCACAGATGGCTGGATCTATCATCCCATAGTAGATTAAAAGTTTGCACTAAAAGGGGCTGCAGGACCTTGTGTTCAAAGCAGCTCACAGAATTGCTAGAAAGAAGTGCATGGTGCTACAGCCTCATGGGATCCCCATGGCTAACCACCTCTCTTGATCCGCTGGCCACAGTTTGTTTGATGCAGCCCAGAATTCTGAGCTACAGGCTGTTCTCCACCAAACTTACTGTCCTGTACCTCTAACACTGCTACAGGAATATTTGCTGACACATCATTTCTTGGACATCACTAACACCACTAGCAGGAGCAGAAACTTGCAAGAACAAAAAATCAACCCTGTTATCAGCTTTTACAACAAAATAATGAAATCATCTTATGGAGTAAGTTAACTAAATGCAAGTCAAAGGGTATTTGCTGCAATGACACGTGAGCTATGAGGTTCCTACAGTTCAGCACTGATGCTTATCAAATCCCATTACAACACTACAGTGCTGGGCCCCCAGCGAAGACCTGTGGGATGGTGTCACAGAACTTTTGGGGATTAGAAGGGAGCTCAAAAGACCAGCTAGTCCAAATAACTTGGGATTGTGGAGCACATTTCCAAACGAAGCCGTGAGTGCCTAATTCTTTGCCTTAAGATTACATCTAAACATTTTTTACAGATCCCAAACCCTTTGAACTTTAAAACTTTACAATAGCATAATTGATTTTAATCTTTTTCTAAGCCTTTATCTGATATATGATACTAGATACCCTGTATTGTGATTCAGCCCTCAGGCTTCAAAAACTGTAAGTATGCTTCCTTTAAAAAATAAAAGAGAAGTTCAAATGCTGTATCTCTAACGACATTATTAGACTTCTCACTTTATGGGTTTTTTTACTGTGGTTACGATACAGTGCCTGTGCTTGAGGTGAAAGGAGAGCACAACTGGGAGAAGATCTGTCCGGTGGAGCACAGAACAATGTGAATAAGTGATAACCCGTGTGTGATGAGGACATCTAGAGTGGCTGGAAAGCACGAGGATTAGCCCCTTCACAACTCTTTGTTTTGGTGGAACGTAGGAAGGTAGTAGGAGCACTCAGGTGAATCCCTCCAGTGCTCACCTGGTCCATGCTGTCACAAGCAGGGGTAATGTTTGTGATCTCATGGGTCAGCAGAGGCGAAGTGGTGCTTCTTCTGCTTTTAAAGCAGGAGAAAACTAAATTATAAACTGAATGTACTGTGTTCCAAATGCTAGGTCAGATATCTTCACATGATTTCCACGCAGTAGACCTTCAAACTGTGCCTTAGAACACCAACGGAGACAACGCATGGCTCCAGAAGAAGCCATGGGAGCCAAACCGAGAACATAGCCAGCTGTTTGTTTGTTTTCTCTACATTTTCCTTTTTTTCTATATTACTTGTTTTATGGTTGTGGCACCAGGCGCCAGTCAAGAGTGAGATGAAAGGATGCAACAATAAAGCTCAGCTCATGCATTTGAGCACTTGGGTGCCACGCTACCATGAGCCACCGTAGTGCTGACTACAAAGCAACTCCTAGACTTTAGGACACAATACCAAGCACAAACATTATGAAGATTCCTTTTAGCCCTTTAGCCTCCTATTTCACTTCTTTGAACTGGAACAGAAACTGCAGCAAAAATTCCTGAGAGGAGAATTCAGTCTCCAGCTTGGATGTGCGGCTACTTCTCTGTGTTACATGACGTGACATGACACTCTCCAACCTGTCATGTACCACTATCACTCAAAACCATTTATAACTTGTTAACAAGGTGGTGAAAGGGACCTGAAGATTTTCCCAGAAGGGCAGTTAAGTGTTTTAATAAAGATTACTATCTTCAGCATTTTCAGGAAGCATTAAATACTGGGGGAAAATAGCCTTGACATCTGGAAACAAGTCCGTTTGCTGGAAGGATGAGAGGAAATGGCCTCAAGTTGCGACAGGAGAGGTTTCGATTGGATCTAAAGAAGAGGTTCTTTCCTAACAGTGGCTGTTACAATGGTTGGGAACTGGAACAGGCTGCCCAGGGAGGTGCTGGAGTTCCCATCCCTGGAGGGGTTTAGAAACCAAGTAGCTAGAGCACTTGAGGCCATGGTCTAGGGGTTAGGGAGATGTTGGGCTGAGGGGGGGACTTGATGATCCTGGAGGTCCTTTCCAGCCATGATGATTCTATGATTCTATGACTCTATAATGCATTCAGCTTTTTCCTTCTCTTGAGAAAAGCCTGTCTCCAGGCTTCACAGACCATTTTTGCATACTCTCTTCTTTCCTCTTGGTATACAGGCAGCTTTTTTGCAGGGAGCAGAAGAAACCAGCTCCAGCCATAGGGACACCACCACTGATGTGGCTCTTTGATGCACTGGAAGAGTCACAGAATATCAGGGATTGGAAGAAACCTCAAAAGATCATCTAGTCCAATCCCCCTTGCCACAGCAGGATCACCTAGATCAAGTCACACAGGAACATGGCCAGGTGGGTTTTAGAATCATAGGATCATTTGGAATTGGAAGGGACCTTGAAAGTTCATCTAGTCCAATCCCCCTGCCACAGCAGGATCACCCAGAAATGTCTCCAGAGAAGCACAGTGGAACAAAGGCTTGAAGCTTGGATTTTCCAGATTCCTTACACAATTCTTGTTTGTACTTGTGTACAGAACTTAAGCTTCTCTCTTCTTAGATCAAGGTTTCCTACTACTACTCATCATCTTTCTGGGACACTGATCCAAACTTTGCTGTTCAGTGAGCAGATTTTTCCAACATCAGTGGCTCAGTGAACTACCACACACACAAGTCATCTCACTGTGTATAAGAACTTCACATGTAGGTCAATACTTACAGCATCCAAGCTCACACTGAAACGAGTCTTTCGTCTTTCAGCTGTTCCATTTTCTTTTCTCCTTTCAGCCCTCCTTTGCCTGCACCCACCACCATGCCATCAGCCTCTTTTCTTTGCTTTTTGCCAGCATGCAGAAAAGGTCTTTATGGATTTATTTTTCCCAGCCTCATCTGATGAAAAAAAAAATCAAGCTGAGTGAGATGCAAATAAAAATGTCATCTGGTTTCACACGTTTTAAAATGTCTGACTTTCTGGGCTTATAACTTTTAAAATTACTTCATTTTAAAACCTCAGACTTGAAAGGATGTCTTCATTATGCCCCGAAAACTAGCACAAAGGCAAAGGATAAAGAAAATAGAGGGTTTTTTAATAAACTTCTATTACATTATTTTTTTCCTGTGACACAAGCAGCTGCAAGAGTGAAATACTTAATCAGCTGTATGATAGTTAACCTTTTGTTTGACAACTTTGATCTACAACTCCACTGCTGTTTTGTGCATTTGCCCTGCCTTCCTCCCAGTTTAGGTAAAATCATCTCCTCAGCTGATCACCGAGTGAAAGCCCAGCACAGAGCTAGTTGCACTGCTGCCACAGAACTCTAACTCAAGGCAGGTTGATCACTGAGTTATTTGCAATCTTGTGTCCAGTAATTCAGCCTTTGAGAGAAAAAAATGATTGAGATCTTACCTGCAGGCATATCTGGGTGTTATGGAAAACACCCAGGGTTTTGTAGGCACAGTCTCAAGACAATGGATGTGTGTGCCTCTGGATGAAATCAGACTGTACAGTGGTCGTGTTTGGTGCAGAGCCATAGATACAGAAAATGGGTATCAGCCACTTTTCCAGTCACAGAACTATTGAGGCTGGAAGAGACCTCTAAGATCATCAAGTCCAGACCATGATCCAACATCACCACAACCAAGACCAGGGCACCAAGTGCCACATCCAGTCTGTGCTTAAACACCTCCAGGGATGGGGACTTCACCACCATCCTGGGCAGTCCATTCCAGGCTCTGATCACCCTTTCCAAGAGGAAGGGCTTCCTAACATCCAACATAACCCTCTCCTGGCAGCTTCAGGCCCTGCCCTCCTGTCCTGGTGCTGGTTGCTTGGGAGAAGAGTCTGACCCCCACCTGACTACAACCTCCCTTCAGGTACAGAAAGGGATAAGTTCCCCACTGAATCTCCTCCACTCTAAACACCCCCAGCTCCCTCAGCCTCTCCTCGTCAGACTTTCCCTCCAGTCCCTTCCCCAGCCTCATTGCTCCTCTGGACCCACTCCAGCCCCTCAATCTCTTTCTTGAAGTGAGTGGCCCAGAACTCCCCAGTGCCCAGCACGGGGAGAATGACGTCCCTAGACCTGCTGGCTACACTATTCCACAATATTCTCCTCTAGACCTGCTGTCTAGTCCCTTTATCCCAGGCTTCTTGATGGCCAAATTAAACCTCAGCATCACATGTGAGCAAATCTATGACTACATAGATAAATCAAAACCACAAGGATAGGTGCCACTCGGGCTGTCCTGAGTGCTTGGCAGCCCTGCCGCAAGAGACACACGCTTCCTCATGCTTGAGAGGTCCCTAGGAGCAACCTTTTGAGCACCACATGCTATCTACTGATGCACAAAGGCTGAAGTACAGAAAGAAAGGAATTACATTAACCCTGATTTGGGCTTACATCACTTATGCGATCTTTAGGATCTGATCTCTTTAGCAGAAAGAAGCAGCTCCTGCCTCAAGGCAGGACACAGCTGGGCCATGAACACAGCAGTGCCAGTGACAACCTGCCACAGCTCTCCCCAGCTGCCACCTCCTTGCAGAAGTGACAAAGCTGTAGGAGCCACAGACTGCTCTCAGAGCTCCAGTTGCTGCATGAGAGTCTCATGGCAAAAGAAAATACCATCTACCCCTTCTCAGTTAAGCAGCAGCCCAGTCGTCTCCTGGGGCTACGTTTCCTACCACAGCAGGGTGCAACCTACCAGTCTGCCTGTCATGCAAAGACATAATTTGCTCTCCTTTGCAAAGCAGAAGTGCCTTTGATCCGGGGCCTCGATTAACATCCAACTTTGAAGCTTTGCTAAGTGGTGCTGCACTTAAAACTTCCCTACGAACTAATTTAAAGACCCAACAATTATCTTAGAAAGAGAATTTCCAAGCTCTGCAGCTGTGTTGCTGTGACCTCCTTTAATAGAAGGTTCAGATGGGGGGGATCCTTCGCAACTTTCACATATAGACTGTTCTCATACTCGTTCTACCTTGAGACACCTTAGGTGTGTCCCTGGATACAAACTGGACATTATTTCCCCAAGTGAATCCTGTGCCCCAGAAGAAGTGGGGTGACATGGTCAAACAGAAGCCACGACAGGGCTGTGTGTCCAGCAGGAGGAGAGAAGTGATTGTCCCCCTGGGCTCAGCACTGGTGAGGCTGCACCTGGAATCCTGGCTCCAGTTTTGAGAACCTCAGCACAAGGGAGACATCGAGGGGCTGGAGTAAGGGCAGGGGAGGGCAACAAAGCTGGTGAAGGGTCTGGAGAATCAATCTGATGAGGAGAGGTGGAGAGAGCTGGGGCTGTTTAGTTTGAGGAAGAGGAGGCTGGGGGGGAGACCTCATCGCTCTCTACAACTATCTGAAAGGGCACTGTAGAGATGCTGGTGCTGGGCTCTTCTCACAGGTCATTAGTGATAGAAGCAGAGGGAAGGGCTTCAAGCTTCAACAGGGGAGGGTCAGACTGGACATCAGGAAGAAATTCTTCCTGGAGAGAGTGGTCAGGGACTGGAACTGGGCTGCCCAGGGTGGTGGTTGAGTCCCCATTCCTGGATGAGTTTTAAAGTCACTTAGATGTAGTGTTGGAGGATCTGGTTTAGGGTGTAGAGTAGGGCTGATGGTTGGACTCAATGATCCCAGGAGTCTTTTCCAACCTGAATGATTCTATGATTCTATAATTTGAACAGACACTTTGAACTGCCTTATTTCATTGTTGTTCCAGCCCTGTATGTCCTTGTGAGTGACAACTGTGACGTTAATGGCAGTCACTGGGGAGCAACCTGTCAAATTAGAGTAAGGCCATTACAAATTACACCTAACAAATACAGGTGAATGCAGGAAAATATGTTAAAATATATTCCTAGGAAGAAGCAACTTTAAAAATGACAGCATAGCACAGAAAATAATGTCTTGTGAGATCCCCAGCCACAAGTCCAGCTCCCTCTCTGAGGCTACCTTTTGTTTGAAATCGTTTGCCATGCATTAGTTGTTTTGGATTACAGCTAATTCTTCCCATTCTACATAGACAAAGTGGGGTTTGTTAGATTAATATTTAACCAGACCACAAACTACTGAGATCATCTAACCTAACTCTCTGAACAACAATGGCCACAGGACTGCCTTGAATTAACTCCCCTTTCAACTGGAGGAGCCCTCTAGAAACACATATGAACTTGATTTAAATTATTCCAGTGATGGTAAATCTACCACAACCCATGATAAACTGTTCCAGAGTTTAATTAACATCTCTATTAAAAATGTGTGCTTTATTTGTCATTTACATTTATCTGCTTCGTCCTGCACCAACTGGATGTTATTAAAACCTAGTTTGTGTTAAGAGTTCAAAAAGACTTTTCATGGTGAGTTTCTGGTTTTGATATAGGTCCTTACACATTTGTTGACTCTCTTACCCCGAGGCAAGTTTCTGCAGACTCTGGTCATTCCTACAGCCCTCTTCACCTTCTTGAGATGTAGACGTGAGACCCTGGCACTGTTCTCTGTGTTCCACAAACATCTGGAGCCACGCTCGATATTTCAGTCTCAAAATTTATTCCCTTAGTCATTCATCCCAAGATGGAAATTATCTTTTTCACCAAAGCATCGTTTTCGTATGACAATCCTCTTGAAAACTTCCTGCACAGGGGCCCAAGACAGGGAGACACATCACAACCTCTCATCGATATGAGAAGGAACCTCTTCCCGGTGAGGGTGACAGAGCACTGGAAGGGGCTGTCCAGGGGGGTGTGTGGAGTCTTCTTCTCTGGAGATATTTAAAACCCAACTGAACATGTTCCTGTGTGGCTGGATCCTGCTGTGTCAAGGGGATTGGACTGGATGATCTTCGGAGGTCCCTTCCAATCCCTCATGTTCTGTGATTCTGCAATGATTCTGTAATGACTCCTGTATTTAACTGCGAAATTCTATTTGCTGATGCATGCCAGTGGAACAGTCAGGCTCTCTCTGCTACTTTGATATCAACAGGGATGTATGCTCTTGTTCTAGAGTAATTATTTCACTTTTCAGCACTTGTATTACTTTGGAAATCATTTAGCTGTCTTTTACAGTCCACACCCAGTGTGCTCACCTGTCACAATCCACACCCAGTGTGCTCACCTATCATAACAATAATTTCCTCTCTCATTCTTGATGTCTTGCTAAGCCCTTTCAGGGGATTAGTGAAAAAATTAAGACACAACTTTTTTCTTTATGAAATTGGCATAAACAGATATAAACAGAACAACGTGAGAAGTATGAAGAGAAAGAAATGATAGTCATATCCTGCCGCGTGGTACTTTTGTCTGCAAGCGGGCACACGTCTGTGGGTACACATGTACACTTGCCAGTGTCTGGGATGTGCTAGCAACTTTACACATAGTTTACACAGTTTATGAGGGTTGGAAGGGGCCTTCAAAGGCCATCAGGTCCAAGCCTCCTGCTCAAGCAGGCTACCACCTACTAAAAAGCATCACTACCTACAAAGCCTCAATCAGCCATACAACACCATGTGCAGCCGGGGCTGAAACATCTCCAGAGAAGGGGACTCCACACCCTCCCTGGGCAGCCCCTTCCAAGATTTCATAATCCTGGCTGTCAATAAGCTTTTCCTCAGACTGAGGTGAAACTTCCTGTGTTCTAGCTGGCATCCATCATCCCTTGTCCTGTCTGACACTATTAAAAAGAGATGATTCCTTTCTGCTTGGCACCCAGCCCTCCTGGATTTCTAGACAAGGATTAAATCCCCGCAGAGCCTTCTTTCATCCAAACTAAAAAGTCCCACTGTTCTCCATCTCTCTTCATAAGGCAGTTGTTCCAGACTGGAGAGTCATCCTCACAGCTCTTCGCTGAACTCTCTGCATTAATTCTCCATCCCTCTTGAACTGAGGAGACCAGAATTGGACACAGATTCCAGGCGCAGCCTCACTAAAGCAGAATAAATATGTAGACACAGAGGTGGACTCTGTGTCCCAGAGTCACAAATACTAGATGCAAAGAAACTGTCAGGAGCATAATGTCCTTTGAATAGTCCCTTCCAATCCCTAATGTTCTGTGACTGTGACTTGGTATTTCAGTCAACTGCTGGACCAACAGAAATCATTTATACAATGGATGATGCAGAGCAGTGAAACAGGTGAAACGTGATATTAGTGAAATCAAAATATTACTGCATTTAAAGAGCACTTGACAGCACTTTGCTTCTTCATGTAAATGTACTTTGAAGACTTGTCATCCAGGTGGCTATCATTCTCCTTTAAGCATTTAAAGGTTTCAAAGGGTCAAAGGCCCTATGACACATCCAACATACCCTGAGATTTGCAGAGCAAGGAAAGCTCTGGGGATAGTTCAGAAGATGGTGATAACACTGCAGTGAGAATTCATCTGTCCTGATGCAATGTGGGGGAGATCACAGAGCTTCGTGTGACCTTTCCCGCTAACGTCTGGTGTCTGTGTTTCCTGCCTATTCACCTCCTCCTGCAGCCAGAGGTTTCATTATCCAGCTGTCCCCCTCTAGGACAGCACTGCTGACACCCATGTGCTGTAGTCTTGGCATGAGAACTGCGCTTGAATTGCTTGCAAGTCACAGCTGAAGAGCTGCAAGCTTTCTCACCCCAGGCTATGGGATGTTTAGAAGTGTTTAAACAAATCTCATTTCAAAAGGCAGATGTCATTTTTGATCCCTGGGCTTCAGTACAGCTCTAGAGAGCTGAGCAGCCATAGAGTGCAGGCAGTATGGTGTGTTTCACAGAGCTTCTCCAGCTCCACCACTCAAAGCAGTAAAATTAAAAAGCTATCAACAAAAAACCCAACCGTTCTTAATCACTACTGCTTGGTAGCTGGGAAAGGACAAGGGGAATTAAAACAGTACGAGTATCAAACTAGCCAAGATCTCATTAAATTAATATGATAACCTAACATGCTTGAACTGTTGGCCGACCTGAATAACTTCAGGGCACTCCTGAACATCATCCACACCCAAAGCATTCACTGCTTCCTCTGGAAAGGAGATGGTTGAGGGCATCACTGCCACTAACACCTCTCTCAGGCTCTCCTAAGGAGAACGTGTCACAGATGGCAGAAGGCATGGCTGACACCGATCAGAGGATCATAAAATTTTATCTAGGTGATCCTGCTGTGGTGGGGGATTGGACTAGATGATCTTTCGAGGTCCCTTCCAATCCCTAATGTTCTGTGATTCTGTAAAGCCATAGAATCATGATGACTGGAAGAGACTTGCAGGATCATCAAGTCCAGCCCTCAGCCCAACAGCTCCCTAACCCCTAGACCATGGCCTCAAGTGCTCTAGATACTCAGTTTTTAAACACCTCCAGGGACAGGGACTCCACCACCTCCCTGGGCAGCCTGTCCCAGTGCCCAACCACTCTCTCAGGAAACAACTCCTTCCTAAGATCCAATCTAAACCTCCCCTGATGCAACTTGAGGCCATTTNTAACCCTCCCCTGATGCAACTTGAGGCCATTTCCTCTCATCTTATCTTAGTAATTTGGAAGAAGAGACCAGCACCAGCCTCACTTCAACGTCCTTTGAGGTGGCTGTAGAGAGCAAGAAGGTCTCCTCTTCTCTGGACTAAGAGCCAAGAGTCAGATGTAAGGAAGCCTGCTGGGCTTCCTCCACAGTCCAAGAAGTATGTCCTCCACAAAGATGCAACAGTCTCCTTTTCTGGGGATGTTTAAAACCTGCCTGGATATGTTCCAGTCCAGCTCGGTCTAGGTGATCCTGCTTTGGCAGGATTGGGCTGGATGATCTTTTGAGGTCCCTTCCAATCCCTAATGTTCTGTGATTCTGTGAATTGCACAGAGCCAGGATGTTCTTGAGTCTCAGCAGTCAGTGGCCATGTCCTGTAGTACTGCAGATGCCGTGTACAATGGGCAGAAGCTCTTTTACTTGCAGATAATTTCTCTGGACCCAAACAGCGACACAGGATGACAGCACAGTGCCCACTCCAGGCTGATTTGCCCTGCTCCCTGATTGCTCTCCCTAGGATGGAGAAAACTCCAGCATTTTGACAACCTGGAAAAACCTGCTTTATGTGCTGCGTGTGCATATGAAGCATTCTGAAAAGGTAGGTGTATGCATGGAACAACTATATCAGATTATATGCGCTTCCACCTTCTACAAATCAAATACACATGCAAAAGAGGGAGGCAACATGTAAAAGAGGGAACATAATTGTCTGCATCAAGATAGGCACCAGTTTTAGGAAATTATTTTGGCACAAGGCTTGGAATAGTAAATTAAAGTGCCAAGATAAAACAGGGAACTCTGCCACATCTTCATTTCAGATAAGGCTGGATTGCATCCGATACCATAGAGAACTGTATTTCCACCGCGACACGTCACTACAGATTCCTACCAGACAGGTGCCAGCAGCACTTAGAGAACATAAATCACACAAACCAATTGCAATATTCAGAAACTCTAACGAGTAAGAGCTCATGTTACACTATGGGTGGTTAAGAACAAAATAGACTTTGAAATCCTTCAGGAAGTACCAGAGTTAGGATATGGGAACCAGCCTGGTTGTTCACTCTAATTGAAGAGCTCTCTAAGTCTGCTCAGGGTATCTATGATCTTGCCCTCCTACCAAGAGGAGCAGCTACCTGCTGGGAAACAAGTGAAAACGTGCTTCGGTCGATTCCACAAGTAATACTCTTGAGTTAAAATTTACATTGGAAAAAGCACAATTTAAAGCAGGCAAATAAAAAGGTTCTTTCCAGTAAAGGGAATCGTTCTATTTATTTCAGCCAGTATATCTGGCAACAACAAAAGAACAAGAAAAACACCATTTTCCATCTTTTCTAACTTAGATACTTCTGACTCTCTTTAAATCCAAAAGACCCACCATATGGATTGTATTTCCCAACCTCTGTGCTGCTTGTTCAGTGTTGACATCTTGTTACCTGACTAATAAATAAAGGCATCTTCATTTTGCTTCGTTACTAGTCTTTGTGCTTCACTGAATTGCATTTAGGAAGAGAACCATTTAGCATTAAAATTTTCTAGTTAGAAGGGGAAGAAATACAAAATTGAAGGTCACAGAATCACTGAATGTTGGGGATTGGAAGGGATCATCAAAAGCTCCATCCTCCTGACACCCACCTTTCCATATTTATCAACATTAATGTGGTCACCCCTCAGTCTCCTTTCTTCCAGCTCAAGAGCCCCAGCTCCCTCAGCCTTTCCTCATCAGGGAGATGCTCCCCTCCCTTCATCATCTCTGTGGCTCTGTGCTGGACTGTCTCCAGCAGTTCTGTGTCCTTCTGGAACTGAGGGGCCCAGAACTGCACATGATTCCAGTTGTGGTCTCACCAGGGCAGAGTAGAAGGGGAAGAGAACCTCTCTCGATCTATTACTCACCCCACTTCTGATCAACTTCAGCTGGATCAGAACACAAGGGCCTATTGCTGGCTCGTGGTCATACTGCTGGCCACCAGGTCCCTCAGGTCCCTTTCTCCTACACTGCTCTCCAACAGGTCAGTCCCCAACCTATCACTCTCCCTGGGGTTGTTCTTGCCCAGCTGCCAGACTCTACACTGCCCTTGTTATAGTTCATTCATTATCTCCCCACCCAACTCTCCAGCCTGTCCAGGTCCTGCTGAATGGCAGCACATCCTGCTGGAGTGTCAGCCACTCCTCCCAGCTTTGTGGTATCAGCAAACTTGCTGACAGTGCAAGTCTAATAACTCATCCAAGTCATTAATGTCATATTTTTTTTGAAGCACCACACACCAGCTAATGACATAACCTGACAGCAGGATGGCCAGGAGCCAGCAATGAGCACCTTGTGGCCACAGCAGGATCACCTAGATCCAGTCACACAGGAACACATCCAGGCAGATTTAAAACATCTCCAGAGAAGGAGACTCCACAACCTCCCTGGGCAGCCCCTTCCAGTCTCTGTCACCCTCACTGGGAAGAAGGTCCTTCTCATATTGATGTGGAACCTCCTCTGTTCCAGCTGATCTCCATTGCTCCTTGTGCTATTAGCGGGTGCCACTGGCTCCATCCTCCTGACACCTGCCCTTTCCGTATTTATAAACATGCATGAGGTCACTGCCTTCTAAATGAGTTAACAGCTGCAATTAAACAATGCAAAAACTGCAAAACACTGTAGTGGATTTTTTACAGATTTGCAGTATTTTTTCCCACTTTCAAACTTAACACAAGTTATCCAGTCATCAGTGTACCCCACAAGTCCATCACATGAACAGACCACTTTCCATTTACTCTTTATAGCTGTGTATGAGACCTCCTGTTCTTGTGCTGTCTCCACAGAAGTCAGCATTCTTCAAGAACAAAAAGAACTCCATCGTGATGGATGAACTTCTGCATGAGGTTATTACTGACACGTGCTCATATGAAACAGAAAGGAGATGAAATGGCAGCAAACCTCAAATAGCCAGACCTCTAACTATGTCTGGGGAAGGAAAGTTGTCCCTGTGTAGAGAGTTTTATGGGCTGGAATTTAAAGCATTCAAGGTTTAAAACAGCAGCAATGTCCAGGGCATGCTTTTTACTTACATGGTACGGGGACTTTTCAGGACAGTGATAATTAGCTGTGAATTAACAGTGCTATAGCAGCCCTCATTCTCATTACTATTTCCCTTCTGTAAAGGTCTAATTAGCAAACACACAGGAAAATTCCATTCTACTTGAATATTGGACATAAAACAGTCTCTTCAATAGGGAGGTTCTCCTCCCCATCTACTCTGCCCTGGTGAGACCACATCTGTAATGTGTCCAGCTGTGGGCCCTCAGTTCGAGAAGGACACAGAACTGCTGGAGAGAGACAACAGTGGCAGTTAGGTAGAAGTAGTGACATCCTGGAGGTTGGCTGCAAAACCTGCATGAGATTACCTCTGTGCTGTTTAGTGCTTCTCTCCTCTTGCACGCACTGGATCTACAATTTCCACCATCTTCTTGTGTGGAAATCATATCAAATTTATCTCTGTTCTCCATTCCAAGAGAAAGAGAAAAAGAAAAAGCCAACCCAGCTTCTGCTATCTTTGCTACTCTCCTTTCTACAGCTCCTTGGTCATGGAATATTTAAACTTCTTCCCACAATATATCAAGCAACATTGTCATTATCTTTAATTACAAACTAAGCTGATGTATTTTCATAATTAAAGGGAAGTATATGACATTTAGAGTTTAATTCAGAGCTTCTGCAGAAGGCAGTGGTTAAGTGAAATCACTTATTGGAAGTACAAAATGCTATTCACAAAAGATGAATCACAGAATCACAGAACATCAGGGACTGGAAGGGACCTCGAAAGATCATCTAGTCCAATCCCCCTGCAGCAGCAGGATCACCTAGACCCAGTCACACAGGAACATGTTTCCAGAGAAGGAGACTCCACAACACCCCTGGGCAGCCTGTTCCAGGGCCTGATCACCCTCATGGTGAAGAAGTTTCTTCTCATATTGACGTGGAACCTCCTCTGTTCCAGCTCACACCCAC
Organism: Rhinopomastus cyanomelas; assembly: GCA_013400115.1. NCBI lineage: Eukaryota > Metazoa > Chordata > Aves > Bucerotiformes > Rhinopomastidae > Rhinopomastus > Rhinopomastus cyanomelas. The sequence continues at coordinate 104,841 of VXBP01001734.1, read as the reverse complement.
TGCCCCTTGTCCTATCATTAGATGCCCCTGAGCAGAGCCTGGCTCCATCCTCCTGACACCCACCCTTCACATATTTATCAATATTAATAAGATCAATCTTCAATCTCCATTTCTCCAATCTAAAGAGCCCCAGCTCCCTCAGCCTTTCTTCACAAGAAAGGTGTTCTACTCCCTTTATCATCCTCATGGCTTTGCGCTGGACTCATTACAGAAGATGCAACAGACACAGCGACAGACAAGCATGAATCGTATCCACAGTACCTTTGTCTTTCAAAATAAGTGTCTGCATCATTTCAGCAAGAGCTTAGCTGTAAAGAGTAGTTGGGGTAATCACACCATTCCATAAAAGGCCAGCTTTGAACAGAACTGTGCTTCTTGTGAAACAGGGATGAAAATAGCTGTTTGCAGATCCCTAATTAAAAGGTAGCTGTCAAAGCCTTTTAAACCCAAGAGATTACCAGTTCCCAAAATGTGAAGCTCATGCTCTCCTTCTTCTATGCACTCCTATTCCAACATGCACATCTATTTTCAAAGCATGTGTGCTGAGGAAGAAGCACTTCAAAGCTGTGAATATCAAAATAGCAACAAATGTAGAGGATTAAGGTGATTTGCAAAAAATTAAAGACTTGGTAAGAAGTACAGTGGTTTATGCTGATGAAATCCAACTCAAAGTGGTGCAACCCAGCTTGTAAGAAGCTGCATATTGCCTTTTTATGGGATGAAAGGCAGCCTCTGCTCCATGACTCAGTGGGGACCACTGCCCCACCACACAGCCCAAACCAAAGACAACCAACACTCGGTGATGCAGCAGCTGAGGGGAACACAAATTCATCTGGGCAGGAACTCAAGAGGTTTCTGGTTGACAGCTGGCTGAACAGGAGCCAGCAGGGTGCCCAGGTGGCCTGGAAGGCCAATGACATTCTGGCTTGGATTAGCAATATTGTGGCCAGCAGGACTAGGGATGTCATTCTCCCACTGTACTGGGAAATGGGGAGACCTCCACTTGAGTACTGGGAGCAGTTCTGGGACACTCACGTCAAGAAAGAGATTGAGGGGCTGGAGTGGGTCCAGAGGAGCAAAAAGGCTGGGGAAGGGACTGGAGGGAAAGTCTGATGAGCAGAGGCTGAGGGAGCTGGGGTGTTTAGCCTGGAGAAGAGGGGACTCAGGGGGGACCTTATCCCTCTCTACAACTACCTTAAGAGAGTTTGTAGACAGATGGGGGTCAGGCTCTTCTCCCAGGCAAGTAGCAACCAGACAAGAGGGCAGGGCCTGAAGTTGCCAGGGGAGGGCTATGTTAGATGTTAAGAAGCCCTTCCTCACACAAAGGGTGATCAGCCACTGGAATGGACTGCCTGGGGAGGAGGTAGAGTCTCCATCCATTCCTGGAGGTGTTTAAGGACAGACTGGCTGTGACCCTTAGTGCCCTGGTCCACATTGTGGTGATGTTAGGTCGTGGGCTGAGCTGGATGAGCTCAGAGGTCTTTTCCAGCCTCAATGATTCTGTGATTCTGTATTTGAAGCCACATAACATTGCCTCAAGTTACTAGTGTTTGATGTATCTACCCCATTCACTGAAAGCACTCCTTCAGACAATGGTGTCCTCAGGGGTTCTTGAAGTCATCAAGCAGTATCTTGAACACACTGCTGGCTAAAGCCCTTTCCCAACAGCGTGAGTAGCTTGAAGAGTATTGGCCACATCACCATTCAGCTGGGCTAACAGAACAAAGCCCATTTGTTTGCAGCCAGCCAAAATTCTAACACAATCAACCAAGTAGTCCTTGAGTAATTGGATCTTCTGCTGGGCACAGCACACAGCTTTGTGAGGCAGGGCCCTAGAAAATAGCTTGAACTCTCTGAATTAACAATGAACAGTTGTCCCATACATTGATCTGGAGGTTTTAAAAGCCACCCTTATCCCTCAGATATGTGAGTCTCAGAGGTATCAGATATCCTGTCAATTCATCCTTACCAGGGTTTGTTCATTCTTTTCTGCAGCTGATGAAGAGGTATGAAATGATGGAATAATCATTCTGTTTAAATTATTTGTGTATTTCATTATAAATCATATTTCTATTTAATATAAATGATATTTATATTTAGCAAGTATAGCTAAGAAGGGAAACAAAGACCATCTATATAAAACTGTTCTAGCTATTCCCTCATCCCAGTCAGGTGCTTTTTTATCAGCGGTGCTCAAGCAGATCGGATAAATCACAGGAATAACTGCCTCAAAAATGCCCAGCAACATGGATTTTTCCTTTTCCAAGCAGAGTATCTCCAGGTAGTGCTTGACATGCCTGCTCAGCATGACAAAACTGACAGCAGTCTGCACACAGGCTGACAACTCGGTATCGGCAAAGCTGCTTCCGATCACTCTTGAGGCCAGGAGGTTGCAGAGCTATTAAAATCAGCACCTGGTGTTGATATAATGACAAGTTTGTGCTCAGTGTGCATGTTCTCCCATCAGCCACTCACTGCATCCACCAGAGGGGTAGGCAAAGCTCTTGCCATCATTTCTGGCTCTTCTTCCTCTTGCTGAAAGATATGTGGCAAGCAAGTGTTGCTGTTGGGCAATGGCTGGTACCCAGGTGATGCAGTGAAAGAAGGCTGGGCACAGCCTCACAGGCTTTATTTAACTGAAGATGTTGGCACGTTACAAACACTTCCTACTGAGATATGTCGAGCTGCATATATAAAGCACCACTACCCCATAGATTAATTCTCTTGTAGACTGCCCTTGCACACAATTCCTGCTTACAAAGTCTCCAGCCCCCTAAACAACTGACATTCACTTTGCAGCTGGATGCCAGGCTGCTCTCTTGGACCTAGTGACACTCCCACACAGGACTCTGATCCCTCTGAATTATATCCTTTTAAGAGCTCCATTTTTTTTTTTCACACCTGCTGCTTCCACATTATTTTCTTTCAGATCAATATTGCTGCATGAACATCCAGTTGGGCCGAGATTCATCATGGCTGGAAAGGACCTCCTGGATCATCAAGTCCAGTCCTCATCCCAACAGCTCCCTAACCCCTACACCATGGCCTCAAGTGCTCTAGCTACTCACTTTTTAAACACCTCCAGGCATAGGGACTCCACCACCTCCCTGGGCAGCCTCTTCCAGTGCCCAACCACCCTCTCAGGAAAGAACTTCTTCCTAAGACCCAATCGAAACCTCCCCTGGCGCAAATTGGGTCTGTTTCCCTTTGTCCTGTCATTACTAATTTGGGAGAAGAGACCAGGACCAGCCTCACTACTCTGTTTAGGTAGTTGTACAGAGCCTAAGGCTTAGTCCAGACATGTGCTGTGACCTTGTGTACCAGGGATCCAATGTCCCACAGGTTCCACATCAGTAAGAGAAGGAACTTCTTCAAGGTGAGGCTGAGAGAACACTGGAAGGGGCTGCTCAAGGGGATTGTGGAGTCTCCTTCTCTGGAGACGTTTAAAACCCACCTGGACATGTTCCTATACTACTTGATCTAGGTGATGATCAGGGGGATTGGACTGGATGATCTTTTGAGGTCCTTTGCAATCCATAATGTTCTGTGATTCTGTGATTCCCTGATAAAAGTATGACAGCAAATGACCTAGAACAGGTTCAAAGCTGGAACACATCTCACAAAAAATGGAGCCACATTTCTATAGCCCAACATTTTCAGAGACAGCAAGCACAGCACACAAAATCAAGTCAAGAAATAGAACACTTTGTCAAGCAAGGTCATGTTGCACATAATAAACAGGCTCCTTAAAGATGATTTTTCTGTTTGACTTGAGTAAGGAATTAATGTGCATTAAGTGGATAGTCAGCACTCTTTATTATGGCTTTTTTGGGTGGGGTTAATTCTCCTAAGATAAACTGCTGTCACGGTGTTTTCCTGATTAAAAAAATCTGCTCTACTTTCCTAACCCTTTCCAGCCAAATCTTAAAGCTGTCCTCTCATCACTTATATTATCACTTTGAAGATATTATTAGAACACATGATTGCTTTTCCTGTGTGATCTTCATTTCAGCTTTATAGCTTCTTGGTTTTAAGTTGTTCTAAACAATTGTTTTGGAAAGCTCTGTTTTTCAGAGGAGCATACAGAGTTTCAAGGTGAGGAAAAGTACAATGACGTATCTATTGAAAATATATGAAGGCTTTACAAACGATGAGCTGGAAAATGTGTGTCAGACTGGATACTGTACTCCAGACTGAAAACAGATGAACGTCAGAAGAACATCTGCTGCGAAGAAGCTGGCAGCAAGTATTAGCTGAGCCTGATCCTTTTTATAACTTATGCATTTTTGTTTATCTTTTTGGCATTTTTATGGACATGGCTGATGTGGAAGACATCTTATAGACAGAAGGATGCAGCTGCTATAACATCACCCAGGAACAGGATAGTTTATCATCCATAGTCCCCAAATAATGAAACCCATCAACGCTCTCAAAATGGAAGATGTGAAAAAAAGATGCATTGCAAGCAGGGCTGCAGTCAATTGCTTAGGGATTAGATCGAGTTACTGTTTCTTCAGAGGCAGTGATTCTGTTCAGATGTCTTTTTAATGATAGTGCTGTTCATCAGAGCTGCCTGTGTAGGAGTGGTGACATCTTCTTGTCTTTCACTCTTTGCATAAACCTACTTTCCTCTAGGAGGTGAAACTTAGTACAGAGGTGATTGTCCCCCTGTGCTCAGCGCTGGTGAGGCTGCACCTTGAGTACTGGGTCCAGTTTTGGGCACCCCAATGCAAGGGAGACATTGAGGGGCTACAGCGAGGGCAGAGGAGGGCAATGAAGCTGGGGAAGAGTCTGGAGAATAAACCTGATGAGGAGAGATTGAGAGGGTTGGGGCTGTTTAGTTTGAGGAAGAGGAGGCTGAGGGGAGACCTCATTGCTTTCTACAACCATCTGAAAGGACACTCCAGAGATGTTGGTGCTGGTCTCACAGGTCATTAGTAACAGAACCAGAGGGAGGAGCTTCAAGCTTCAACAGCTTAAATCCCAACCCCAACTTACTCAGCCTGTCCTCAGAGGGGAGGTGCTCCAGCCCTCTTTACATTTGAGTTGCTCTCCTCTGGACACCTTTCAGGAGCTCTATGTCCTTCTTAGGCTGGGGACTCCAGGTCTGGACACAATACTCCAGGTGGGTTCTCATCAGTGCACAGCAGAAGGGGAGAATCACCTCCTTTGACCGACTGTCCCTGCTTCTTTTGATGCAGCCCAAAACATGGTTGGCTTTCTGGGCAGCACGCTGATGGCTCCTGTTCAACCAAGTCCTTTTTCTCAGGGCTGTTCCAATCCTTTCTGCTCTCAATCTGTATTCATGCATGAGATTGCCTTGATCCAGGTGCAGACCCTTGCCCTTGCTGAACCCCATGCAGTTTGCACAGCCCACTTCTCAAGCCTCGCAAGGTCCCTCTGGATGGCCTCCCTTCCCTCCAGGGTGTAGACTTCACCAAACAGTTTGGTGTCATCAGCAAACTGACTGAGAAGGCACTCAATTCCACTGCTCGTAACTGAGGATCTTGGCTACTCCAAGCTTATGTCTTTACTAAAAAGGCTACTGAATTAAAGGACATAAACTAGTATTTTAGAAAACGATTCAAAGAAGTATTGACTTTAAAAAAGTACACAAACTTTCCTTAAATTGTTCTTGCTTACATGCAGGGGATAAAAGCGTTGTGAAAGAGTGATTATTCTGATTAAGTCTGGCAATAAAAAGGGAAGAGGAAGCAAGAAGTGATATAAGATCTGTAAGATAGACTTGAGGGTGTTTTATTTAAATGAGGAAAAAGCTGAACTACAGAGGGAAAACAAAGGGAAAAGCGAACAAATGCTTAAATATAAAAGTGTGGTCAAGTGAAAGTAGTCTCTCTGGGATCAGATGTAAGTATTTGTAAACATAACTTTGTCCAAAGTGTGAGAGGAGGCATTTTCTTTTTAGGTGAAACTAACTTCATCATCCTTTAGAAATTGTTTTGCTGGAGTTGCCTGAAGGGATTACTTCTAAACATGTGTTTTGATAACACACAGGCAGGTAGCCAGCAGTGATCTCTACTCCTGATCAGTTAATTGCACATATCAGACTTGTTTCTCCATCCCCTTCTTTGCCTCTTCTATTGAATGGTTAGATTTTGATTTGGTGAATTGGGTTTCTTCATCTGTTGAGGTACTGGAGCGGGTCCAGAGGAGACCAACGAGACTAGTGAGCGGGGTAGAGAGAGTCTGATGAGGAGAGGCTGAGGGAGCTGGGGGTGTTTAGCCTGGAGAAAAGGAGACTAACTCAGAGGGGGTCCTTCTCCCTGTCTACAACTACCTGAAGGGAGGTTGTAGTCAGGTGGGGGTCGGGCTTTTCTCCCAGGCAACCAGCAACAGGACGAGAGGGCAGAGCCTGAATCTGCACCAGAGGAGGTTTAGGCGGGATGTTAGGAAGCCCTTCCTCATGGAAAGGGTGATAAAACACTGGAATGGACTGGCCAGGGAGCTGGTGGAGTCTCAGCGTGGAGGTGCTTAAGGACAGACTGGCTGCGGTCCTTAGTGCCATGGTCTCGGTTGTGGTGATGTGAAATCATGGGCTGGAGTGGATGATCTTTTCCAGCCCAAATAATTCTCTGATTCTATAATATTATTTTTTGTGATATTTAGCAAGATGTGCCATAACCTTAGCACACTGCCAAAGTAAAGGTTGGATCATAGATGGGTAATAAGGGGCTATGAAGAGAAGGGCATGCTAGTATGTATAAATTTAATTTTTCTTTAGGTAGGAGGAAAATACAGTGTCTCAAAAACATCCATGGGCTTAAATACAAATTACAAAATCATGGGTCTATCAAATATCCTGTTCTAGCTACAGGAGCAATACTGCTGATCAAGATCCAACAGCCTTGAGGAAAGCAATTTCATTGACACAACTCCACTAGCACCTCTGGAAAGAATGCTGTTATTAAAGTTTGCACGCCGGTGCAGAGCTTCCCTGACCCTCCCGGGTAGAAAGTCACAGTGGACCGTTTCAATACAAGTCAAAAACTCGATGTAGAGACGCTAAGAAACCTTATGTTTTCATTTAGTGAAACAATGAGGAGCAAAGACACAACTCTTAGAGTGTTGATTCACTTCTCAGATGTTTGTGAGGACAGCTAAGTGCTGCAAAACTTCACTGCTGAGCAAAGTGAGAAGCACAGTACTGCCCTAGGGATGCTTATTATTCTACAAAAACACTTCAAATGCGAAAACTTTTGAAGTTTCAGAACCAGATTGTTTTGGTTTGGAGTTTATACAGAATTCTTTTGCATTATCTCAAGTACAGTATTACAAATAATTATCTTTACACGACTTTTAAAGAGACAGAAAAGCATTCAGGGTGGGGAGGGGAACTGGATGTCCACATGGCCTTTACTTCCACTGTCCATAAACCACCTCTACTGCTTTGACTTAATTTTAGCTGTAACTTGGGCAACTAAGAAAAAGTAACTTGTCTCCAGGTATACCCATGTGATAGAACCAGGAGTAAAACCACAGCTTCTGACTCCCAATCGCAGCTGAACTAGCTAACACTTCCTACATGGTGCATCTACATCCTTGAGGACAGCCTCAACATCTAATTCCCAACCTTCCACATGATCTGGATGCAGGAATGGCCTTGAGGCTTTCCCTAGAGTGATTCACCTGGTGAGCCAAGAACCAAACATCTCCATTTTGCTTAGATCTTAGGGTACTCTTAAAAGAAGCAGTCAAAGCTGGGTCCTGTAAAAAGTATATATGGGAACTTTTGAGGCCCCTTCCAATCCCTGATGATTCTATGAAAACAGCAACACAAATTCAGGACCCAAAACAGGCAAAGCAAAGCTGTTTTCTCCTTCTGAGTCATGAGATCCCAGACCAGCATTGCAGAACACACCAGGAACACACAGGGGTTTTTCCTTGAAAGTCAAAAACTGCTGAGGCTACACCGCAAGGCAGCGTTAACTAGAACGAGTTGCTCTGCGATGACTGCACAGTGTGGCACATGATGCTAAGTGATAACAGTAAGCAAGTCTTTCACAAAATGCCAAGGGGGCTTGCTTGATTTTTCTGCCTAAAGGAATTGTAGCTGAAGTTCTTAGATTGTAGGCGCTGCAGCAGAGAGTGGGAGCAGGTCTCAGCAATACCTGGACTAACAACACTCATGTGATAAAGCACAAACAGGATATTAGCTTTTATCAGGATGGCAATGCAGATGATGCAGGAAGATGGTTTTGGGAATTCTGAAGCATCTTTCCTGACCACAGGACCAACTAGTCTCATGGAACAATATCCCCCTAACGCTTTAACAGTGTGGTGATCAGCTTTTCTGACTATAATCACAGACTCACAGAACATTAGGGATTGGAAGAGACCTTGAAAGATCAGCCTGTCCAATCCTCCTGACACAGCAGGATCACCTAGACAAAGGCATACAGGAACATATCCAGGCAGGTTTTATATGTCTCCAGAGAAGGAGACTCCACAACCTCCCTGGGCAGCCTGTTCCAGGGCTCTGTTACCCTCACCGTGAAGAAGTTTCTTCTGATATTTATATGGAAGCAGCTCACACCCATTGCCCTTTGTCCTATCACTAGATGACATTGCAAAGCATCTGACTTCATCCTCCTGACACCCACCCTTCACATATTTATCAACATCAATGAGATCGTATCTCAGGCTCCTCTTCTCTAGGCTAAAGAGACTCAGCTCCCTCAGCCTTTCCTCATCAGGGAGGTGTTCTACTTCCTCCATCACCTTCATTCCTCTGCACTGGACTCTCTCCAGCAGTTCTGTGTACTTCTTGAAAAGAAGGGCCCAGAACTGGACACAAGACTCCAGATGTGGTAGAGTAGAGGGGCAGAGTAGAGGGGGAGAAGAACCTCTCTCGATCTGTGGATCTGTGGATCCTCTTCTAATCCACCCCAGTATGCCATTGGCCTTCTTGGCCACAAGGGCATGTTGCTGGCTCCTGGTGTGGGCCTAGACTGCCAATTACTGTTTCAGAGCCAGTGCTGACCTACCACAAAAGACTCTGGAAATGGTCTTCCACATCCGTAAACCAGCAGCCCATCGCTGATCATCAGGAGACAGCTGTCCCAGTAGATCAGCGTGATGAAACCTCACAACAGCACTGATGCTGCTGCTGAGTCATTTGTAGCAGGACAGAAAGAATCTGTTGATGCACTTAGAAAGGCTGCAATTGGCACAACTGACAGTTGCATGGCCAGTATATGTAGTGCTGGCTCTCCACCTCCTGTGAGGATTCCTGAGCTCTTCTCTGGAGCTCTGTTGGAGTTCCTATGGACTGAAGAGGGGTGACAGAAGAGGTACAGTGAAGTGGTACAGCCAGCATGCATACAAAGCAGTATGGTAAATCATTTGAGGTATATGATACAAGCACATTAGACACTGTGTGGATACTAGAAGAGCACAGGGAAGGGGGTTGTATAATTGCTGTAAACTTTTGGATAGGTTTTATTGTTTCTTCTACAAACATTTTTTCTAAAGGCTTAGTTAAATTTAAGAAACATCTTCAGAAAGTTCTCATTTCTGTCAGCTGATTGTCTTTTATGGCTTTGACCCAATGAAGCATTTTGAGCAAAGCCCAGGGCTTTGTTGTGTTTTCCTAACAGATCCTAAAATGGGATCTGACCTGCCTAACTTCAGAGCCTTGTCTCATTCTTGCCTAACATGTCAGAGAAAAATGAGGTGACCTTCAGAGCTTGAGGTCCTCACACAGTAAAATGAGAATCACAAACCTGCTAAATGCTTCTCAGTAAAGAAATTGTCTAAGTTTAAAAATGTTTAAGTAATTAATTAGGAAGACAGCATCTCCCTCTGCAGGGCTTCTGAGACAACTCTCTGGTTCCACAAAGGCAACTCAAGTACTTCCAGAAGAGCTTTTAGACATGAACACAAGCTGGAAACCCACTTTCAGTAATTTCAGGTCAGATCCTACCCCAGTGACTAGAATCAAACATCTGGAGAGCAGTCTAAAGGATTTTTATCAGACTGCTTGCACTTGAATGCTTTGCTGGATTAGTGACTGCAGGAGGAAGCATGAGCTGATGATCTGAAGGTGTAAGCGAAGTGTCAGGTTACATAGGTTCCATTTCTGGCTCTGGTACTAATCTATTTAGTATTATAACTTTATTGTTTATAATAATTAATGTTTATTATTAATAAATGTCAATAGTGTCATAGAATCATTCAGGTTGGAAAAGACCCTTGGTATCATCGAGTCCAACCATCAATCCTACCCTAGAAGGTCACCCCTAAACCAGATCCCTAAACACTACATCTAAGTGTCTTTTTAACACATCCAGGGATGGGGGCTCTATCACCACCCTGGGCAGCCCAGTCCAGTCCCTGACCACTCTTTGCATGAAGAATTTGTCAAGTTCTGTATTATTTCTACAATAAATACGTGTCATCCTTGTTTTATGTTAAGGGGAAAACATGATCCACCCTGGGATAATTATTGAATCATACAATCAACACGTTATCCTGCATATATGATCAAATTTTGGGGAATAAGAAGTAGCACATTGTTCAGGCTGACAGGTTCTGCAGTGAAAATACTGTCATAAACACCGAAGGCAATGCTTAAGCTTTAGAAGGTTAAACTGGTAATAATTAACCTCACTTCTCTTTTTCATATGTACAAAAGAAAGATCAAAGCCCTCTAATAGACCATCAGGACTTGCTTTTTCTTAAAACCCAGAGAACTAAAACCTGCGTTTACTCTTAAAGCATCTTTGAAATTCACAGAGAAGGGTTATTTCAGCTGTGTGCAGCTCGCCTGTGAATTTTATTTCAAACTAAGTGTTTCTAGTTTTAACATGAAAACAACAAATGTGCTGTTATCAAAAAAAATCTGCCAGTGAGTAGGGGGAAGTTTTATGTCAGAGAAGCACAAGTTCATGTCAAAGGAGAAGTAAGCAGCCTGGATGGTTTTATGTTATTTAGAATAGATGGAAGTGGAAATTAAAGAAAGATAAATTTATGGTGTGTTTAGATATTTTCTGAGCAGTGTGTTTAGATATTTTTTGAGCAGTGTATTCCTGAAAGTCAGATTCACTTGTCTGCATGACACTTCTTTGTACCCCTCCCTCCACCTCAGTTACCTGAGCAACTCCCAAAACCCTGCCTGGGACAGACGACCCGAAACAACAGTTCAACTATGTCCAACTTCATAGAGCACCCCTCGTAAAGGATCGCAAAGCTGCAGGGACATCACGCTCTCTGCGAACCGGGGCTGCCACAGTGCAAGATCCAACCAGCAGAAGGCTCCCTCATCCTCTGCTGAGCGCCCACGGGAGCATCTCCTGCTGCCTGAGGGGCAGCGGGCAGCAGCCCGAAAGTGGCCGGGCAGGGGGCCCCGGGCAGCTCTCCGGCTGCGAAAGCAGGAGGCGGACAGAGGGGAGGGAATCAGCACCGAGAGAGAGAGAGGAGGCTGCAGCCGACCAACGGGGCACAGAAAGAGGAATCTCAACTAGACACTTCCTTTATCGCTCTCACACTCGACTCGCCAGTAGCCATTATCTGCTGATTGTTTGCTTTTGTTTTCAGCGCTCAAGGCAACCGTGACTCGCATATTTCCTCCTTTTACTTTTGCCTTTTAAATGAATCCTCGGTTACTCAGTGTGCAAATATTTGCAGGGGTTGACAAGCTTCTATCTCTTTCATCTGCACATGTGGAATACCCAAAGCATGGGGTATACACTTATGGGAACTTCAGTAGGGCTGATTATCCTCAAAGCCACCCTGCGTGGTATTTGGATGTTTTATTAGCAGCTGAGGCAGAACAGAGGCCTCAATTAATCTCTGTGCCAAAAGCTCACCTTGCCTCACATCACAGAAAATGAAATGCAAGTGCATGTTATTCACATTTCCTCAGCGCTGAAACGGCTCAAGTCACAGCAGCCTTGAGAGTTCCCCTGCTTTCCAAGGCAGCACAGAACCCTCCAGCAATTCCTGCAGCATGGAGAATGCCTGCCTGAACTTCTACCCCCGCAAAGCCTCTCCATCTACTGCGGGCACAGTGGCGACCACTTCAAATCTACCCCAGCTAAGAAATGTTCTTACACTGAGAAGCTTCTCTCAGTTCTTTACAGCTCCTTTATGCACAGGAATCACGAGACACAGATGAATCAGGCTCAAATGAAATTATTTGCAGAAGGCCACACAGCAAGTAGCAGGGAGGACATGAACCCAGGGCTAAGAGCATGGTCTACTGTCCTTCAAAAAACAATTCCAGGGCACAAAATACGGCATTTCCTCCTCCCCAACCCTCAGCACAGAGACAAGCAAAAGCTTTCTGTGGTGTGTTACAGCAAAGTTCCCTGCACCTCTGACTTCCAGAGGGAACTTCCTGCTGCAGACAAAATTTTAAAGCATCTTTTTAGGAAAACGATCTTTTTAAGAAGACCAAATACTCTGCCCCCTTATTTGGGAGGAAACTTTAGTGAAAACTTTGAAGTGAGCCTTGGGTTCGTTACAATGGACTACCCTGATTAGAAATCATGCAAACTCTTGTTGCTCTTGAGCTGTATTCCCCCACAGGCTGTATTGTAGCTCTCTAACCAGTCCCACAGCATTGAATGATGTCATGGGATCTGCAGCTCAGCGAGATGAAAGGGATAAAGCGGAACCCGCTGGCACTGGGGAACGCTTCCAACACACAATCCACAACACAGCTTGGGAACTCAAAAGCTACAGATCCAGCCACTCAACTCTAAGCATTTCAGAACCGTGTGCGTTCTCCCAGCACAAGAAAGGGAAGGGGGGGGAAGCAGCTAGTGATCGAATTTTAACAAAAGAAGCAGAGTACTGAAAGGAAGAATTGAAGAGCGCAGCTACCTGCTGCAAAAAGGAGCTCTTTTTTCCTCTCCAAAGCACAGCCTTTGATGTACGGCAACTGATCACTGATCAGATTACAGGCATTTGGTCTCAGTGCTCGTCTGCCTTTGATCTGCATGGTTAATTTTATGTTCCCGGATTTGGAGTTTCGTCTGGGCTTGTGCTGACATACTTTTTTCTTTGTGTTTCTTTTTTTTTTCCTTAAGGAGGTAAAAGCATTTAATACAGAAGCTCTGGCAGTGTGAAATTAAGCTGCAAAGAAAGCCTGGGCAGTGGAAAACTTCATCAGATAACAGGTACTGCATTTTGTCTCTTCTTTTTTGCAGGTTTTTTTTGTTGCAAGATATTAAGAAATGATTAAGGTAGAGAACTGACCACCACTGTGCGTATAAAATCCGAAAGGCTGTGTGTAACTCACGCAGCATTTTATCTGCAGCTCTGAGGCAGAATTAGACTGCACTGCCTAGATTTGATAGATAGCAACTGAAAGCTGAAGAAAGATCAAGATATTTGTTTGCTATTTTGGGGGTGCAGTGCTCCTTCCCTACTGCATGTCGTTTAGTGAACGTCTATTTGCGCTCATTCCCTGCTGCATGTAGTTTAGTGAATTTCTGTTTGCATACAAATATTCCAGGACTTAGGGGAGTATTTATTTTCTAAGGAAAGACTAACCCTGTTTGCTGTGTGTGTAATTTATTGGTACTCTCTGCCTTTCTTAAATAGTGACTTTTTCGAGCAACCTCTAGTTCTATAATTGAGATTTTAAAAGGATCCTCTTCCACAAGGTATTAGAACTAAATTTACAAATATATTATTTATAAATTATATATATATATTTTTATATATATTATTTACATCCTTATATGCAAAAGATAAATTATTTTACTTCAGGATGGAAGAGACTGTCGTTCCAACTCTGCCCTATGAAAAGAAATCTTGATCTAGAAGTAGCATTTTAACCTGATGATGGTTGGACTCGATGATCCGAAGGGTCTTTTCCAACCTGAATGATTCTATGATTCTAAGTTTTCTTTAAGGCATTTTAATAAAGATCATAGAATCATTAGGGATTGGAAGGGACCTCGAAAGATCATCTAGTCCAATCCTTCAGCCACGGCAGGATTAAAGAAAGCTTCAGCTTGTCCAGAGCAAACACCTGGTTTTGCTGAACTTCATGGAAGTTTTTCTCCTCTTCCACTTAGGTAATTCTACTCACAGCATTTTGCATTCTGTTCCTCAGATTCACTCTTATGAACATGTACTGTGTTTAAGTAAATTTTAATTTAAATAAATATAAGTAAATTTAAGACATCTACTCCAGAAATCCATTATAATGGAACAAGGCAAAGGATTATTCACTACACATTTGCAGTTTTAAAGGGCCACATTTTGGGGTGAGTTTGGGCCAAATCCATGGGAGTTCTGTGCCTGCAGCTGGAACCAGTCTGCTAAAGTGAGACTCAAGCTTCTTCTGTAGGTATTTAAATATAATTTAGATTTTCAGAAGAACACAGAAACCATAATTGGGGCCAGACTTGCAACGACGTTGAACATTCCAGACACTGAGCTCTTTGAACATCCAGACTGAGTGGTGGGTTGTGAGTTCTTTTGAAAGAATGGCTTTAGATGTGTATACTCAAACCTAAATATAAGTCTCTGTAAATCCAAAATACATCTGTTTATTAAAAGAATGAGGCTAAAAGTCAGCGTAACGGATAGCTTCAAGCATTACTTGAAAACTCTTAAGAGGTTTATCAAGATGTTCATATTTCATTATGCATCACAGAAACATGTAAACCCAAATTTTAACAGTCGGCTTTGCCTCTGAAGCAGATGAAGTTATCAAGACATCCAGCTAGGTGTAGTCGGCTTTCATTAGTCACTCTGCAAACGTTGTTTCTTCTCATTACAAGTGTATTTGTATATATACATTTTAAATTTACGGAACATCAAGAGATAACAGCCAGACACAGATTAGCTGGGCCTGACTTGGTATCATTTACTTTACTATACCACCAATTAATTCACATTCTGACTTAACAAGTCAATTACATTATAAGGAAAGTAATTAGCCCTGCATGAATAATGCACATATAGCTGTCAAGGAAGACTATTGTTTAGGGTGTAGCTCATGCAAAGTTCAGTGTTTTTCCTTAAATGACACTGATGTACTAAAAGATCATTCTTTAACCCCCAAAAGATGAGTTTATTTATTAGTTCTCTAGGAGTCTCCTTCTCTGCAGACATTAAAAACCCACCTGGACATGCTCCTGTGCGACTGGGTCTAGGTGACCCTGCTCTGGCAGGGGAATTGGACTGGATGACCTTTTGAGGTCCTTTCCAGTCCCTAATGTTCTGTGATTCTGTGATCACTGGTGAGCTTCTCTTACCTTTCTAGTCTTCTCTTGCTCATTGCCACTTTTCTGACACTTTTGTGAGGAAAATCGTTTCTAAACCCGTTTGCTGTAAAGTAGAAACAGAAAGACAATAATGTAAGAATTTTTTTTTTTCAGAAGGAAGCCAAAATAACTACGTGAGTCTAATACAATTATACTGCCACTGTAGGCATCTGACCCATCACAGAAATGGGTAGAGCTGCACACACGCACTGGTTAGTGAGGCAGATTACAGTGATGAGTTGGACTTAGAGCTTGGAAAAAAGGAGACTGAGGGGTGACCACATTAATGCTGATAAATATGTGAAGGGTGGGTGTCAGGAGGATGGAGCCAGGCTCTGCTCAGGGGCATCACATGATAGGACAAGGGGCAGTGGGTCTGAGCTGGGACATAGGAAGTTCCACATCAATCTGAGAAGGAACTTCTTCCCAGTGAGGGTGACAGAGCCCTGGAAGGGGCTGCCCAGGGGGGTTGTGGAGTCTCCTTCTCTGGAGATGTTTTAAAACCCACCTGGACATGTTCCTGTATTACTTGATTTAGGTGACCCTGCTGTGGTGGGGGGATTGGGCTGTCTGATCTTTGAAGGTCCCTTCCAATCCCTAATGTTCTGTGATTCTGTCATCTAAATATTTGCAATATTTAAGCCCTAGAAAAGCATTTCAGAATCAAAGACTCCTTTTGTTTTCTGAAACGTCCCTAGGATTCTGAGTACTCTTCCCACATACTTTAACACAGATGGGCATTAACCTCTTAAACTGAGAAACAACTACGCTTGTCTGTATGTGAGTGAGGCTGAAATGAAAGCGCACTTGGACATCCATAACTATGGGGGGAAGAGAATTTTCAGCATTTTTGTTGTTTGAAATAGCAGTTCTCCTGACAGTTTAGTCTTTCATTGATCTGACTGTGAAAAGATTAAACAATACTAATTCTTGGCACTTGCAACTCTGCTTTTACAAAGTGCTGTATAAACATTAATTAATCCGTGGGCTTATGTCTTCAGAAGGAACAAGCTCACGATGCTTTTTCAAGCAAATCTGTCTAGGAAGCTCCCAAGTACAGAACTTGTTTATGAAAATAGCTTGCACAAGGTCCTTTTATAAATAGAGCCATTTCCAAGCAGTGTGTCGTAGATAACATCGTCAACATATTTGAAGGTTTGTAATAGTTAAGACTATCAAAAGACACTGCACAGTTTTACTAACATCACTTTCCAACAGCTGTCATAACAAGAGCAGATCTATCTCGCAGCTGACTGGGGGAATTGTGTTAGCATCTGAGATATGGAGATAACAACTTCCTACTGCTGTACCATTTCTGCTTCCACATCGGATATGTCACGCAACTCCGTCTTACCAAGGGGGTCAGCTGAAACTGCTTCCCAAATATTTCTTCCCTGCTTTCTCTACTGTAGTGTGAACATCTATACTTGTTGCTTTAACAGTTGATTCATCCATTTCCTTAAGGGAATCATCACGATTTAAAACAAAAGGAACCCTGCAATTTTCAACAGCTTTCTTTGATGAATGGAAGTAAATCATCCATTTTACATTTTGAGGAAATACTTTACAGGCTACAACAGGGACATAAAGTGGTTCCATGTTACAGATGACACGTTGCACTTAACTTTGTGACCTCCTCTGTCTGATGAGGAAGTCTTAATGTTTCTTTAGATGGTCATCCCCCAGTGTTCAGTCAACACTTTTAAGAAGACTGGGATGTTTTAGTTCATTTCCCTCTAATTTAGAACAAGTATCTGAAACACATGTGATGGCTCCACTAAGAACGCGGGCAGTACATTTCATGGGTGTCTGCAGAAAGCAGATAACATACAAAACCAGTTGTCTGTAAATAGCGAGAGGACGTGGCACACTCATGTGCAGCAGCTGCCATTCACAACAGATGCGCCGCTGCTGCGCCACAGCGTGCCATTCCTCACTGAAATTCCAGCCCCTTGTAGAGCTCCTTTTGGCAGGGGTCCTGAAGTAAAACTCTACAGCTTTGCATGCCTCTTTTAAAGACAATTAAAGGAAAACTCCCATAAATTCTGAGTTAACTTTGTGGGGTTTTTCAATTGGAAGCCCTTTATTGTACAGTAACCACTTATCTCTCTGCAGACAACTTGCTGTGTTTCAGTAAACACTAGTTCATGTCAGCAAATGTCCACGTGGCTGGCAAACTTGAAATTTTTATCTCTGTGAGAAGCTCCCAATAATTCTGTTTATTTGAAAATGCTTTACTGCTGATATAACCATTAGGTCATTCTCCTCAGAACCCAACTCCTTTCCAGGGTATCCATATAGTTTATAGGCTGTAGTCACATCATTAAACTTGTCAGTAGAAAAGTAAAACTAAGGACCTCAGATTTCTGCGGTAGCAGTTGTTTCACCAATGTCTCCAAGGCTGGTTTCACCAGTGTTTGACCTGTAACTAGCAGTGTCCCCCAGGGATCAGTCCTGGGTCCAGTGCTGTTCAAAATCTTCACTGATGATACTGATGATGGAATTACACAGAATCACAAAACATGAGGGATTGGAAGGGACCCCAAAAGATCATCCAGTCCAATCCCCCTGCTACAGCAGGAGCACTTAGATCCAGTCGCACAGCAGCATATCCAGGTGGGTTTTAAACATCTCCAGAGAAGGAGACTCCACAACCCTCAAGGGAGGTTCCCCTACCCCTTTTAGTGAGGCCAAACCTGGAATCCTGTGTCCAGTTCTGGTGTCGCCAATTCAAGAGGGACAGACAATTAATGGAGAGAGTTCAACACAGAGCTATGAGGGTGATTGGGGGTCTGGAACAACTGCCTTATGAAGAGAGATGGAGAACACTGGGACTTTTTAGTTTGGACAAGAGAAGGCTACGAGGGGATTTAATCCCTGTCCAGAAATCCAGGAGGGCTGGGTGCCAACAGAAAGGAATCCTCTCTTTTCAGTGGCGTCAGACAGGACAAGGGGTAATCGGTGCAAGATGGAACTCAGACTGAGGAAAAACTTCTTTACAGTAAGATTTATGAAATCTTGGAAGGGGTTGCCCAGGGCGGGTGTGGAGTCCCCCTTCTCTGGAGATGATTCAGCCCCATCTGGATTCAGTTTTGTGTACTTGATGGAGGCTTTTTAGCCAGTGATGCTTTTCAGTAATTTGTATCCTGCCTGAGCAAGAGGGTTGGACCTGATGGCCTTTGAAGGCCCCTTCCAACCCTAATAAACTGGGTAAACTGGGTAAACTTCAGGAAAGCTCCTAATTCACCTTGCAGTTAGTAAAGTAAACCCATTTCAGCAACTGTGACAAATCTCTGTGAAGGGCTGGACTTCTGAAGTTGCATTGGGTATTGATGCTGTACTCATAGCTATGAAATTTGTCACCTGCAGAATGGAGACATATTCCAGATTATGAACTAGCAGGGAAAAACTGCTACTCAGGCACTCTGGGGGGAACTTTGCGGTGCTTTCTGGGTGGGCAGACAGGAGTTGCGTGAGTTAAAAGGGCTCCTCTTCTACATGGCTGCTACGGGCGCTGCCCAGCCTTATTTTACAACAGCCCAACAGTCCAGGGCTGGGCAGCCAGGAGCACACCTCAGCCTGGGGTCCTGCTGAAGGAGCACAGCAACTCTGGGGCTGCAGCCTCTGAAGCCAGGCAGCCTCTGGTCCTGAACTGTACCAGCAATAATGTGGCCAACTGGACTAGGGACATCATTCTCTCCCTGTACTGGGCACTGGGGAGGCCCCCCCCTTGAGTACTGGGGGCAGTTCTGGGCCCCTCACTATAAGAAAGAGATTGAGGGGCTGGAGTGGGTCCAGAGGAGCAATGAGGCTGGGGAAGGGACTGGAGGGAAAGTCTGATGAGGAGAGGCAGCTGGGGGTGTTTTGCCTGGATGAGTCTTAGGTGGGACCTTCTCCTTCTCTACAACTACCTGAAGGGAGTTTGTAGACAAATGGGGGTCAGGCTCTTCTCCCAGGCAGCTAGCACCAGGACAAGAGGGCAGGGCCTGAAGCTGCCAGGGGAGGTTAGGTTGGATGTTAGGAAGCCCTTCCTCACAGAAAGGGTGATCAGAGCCTGGAAGAGACTGCCCAGCGAGGTGGTGGAATCCCTATCCCTGGAGGTGTTTAAGGACAGACTGGTTGCGGCCCTCAGTGCCCTGGTCGAGATTGTGGTTATGTTAGGCCCTGGGCTGGAAATGCCAGCGGTCTTTTCCCGCTCAAACAATTCTGTGATGCTGTAAGGGGACCCGAGCGTCTCGCTTGTGGTTACCCGTCTCAGCATCCCGTCATGGGCCGCACCGCTCCGCGCCGCCGACCTGCAGCCGCCGGTTCCCGGCGCAGCGGGGGCGCTGCTGGTACCGCGCCCCGCCCGCTCCCTCGCGCGCCGCTTCGGCCGCGCGACCCGTCCTTCCCGCCGCCGCTGCCCGCGCGGGCGCACGCTTCCTCGCTGCGGGGCACGTGGGCCTCGGGGCTGCTGATTGGCCGCCCTCGGTCACGTGAGCACGGCCCCTCCGGCGGCGGCGGCGGAGGAGGAGGGAGCGAGAGGCGCGACGTTGCCGCGGTGACGGGGAGAGCTCGGGCCGCAGGACGAGAAGGAGGGAGCGGACGCGGGGCGAGCGGGACCCCCCCAGGGCGAGGGCGAGGCCGTGGCCTGGCAGGTGGGTGCGTGGGAGATGCTGGCGGAGCCGATCGCTGCAGCCCCGAGAGGTGGTTCTTGAGGAGACGGCGCGCGGGGCAGGGTGGGGCGGGATGGGAACGGGAGCGACCCTTCGCGGAGAGCGCAGGCTGCGAGGGGTGCTGGTGCTGCTGGTCCTGCTGGTGGTGATAGCAGCAGCAGCAGCGGTGGGGGAGAGCCTCGCTGGGTCCTTTTCTCTCCGAGAGGACTGCAGCCCTGCCGCTCTCTAAGCGGCCCCTGTGCCCCGAGGCGTCCCGCGGTGGCTGCGATGGAGAGCACTGCGCAGCCCCGGAGCCGCAGCTGATGTACCGGGTGTCGACAGCTCTAGCAGAGTAGCTCCTCCTTGGGAAACAAAAAGCTGTAGAAAGACGGACTCTCACGGTCCCAAGCTTTCCTCTTGTCTGCTGCACAATTAAATTGCACTTTGTTTCAAGCAGTTTTGGAGCTGGAGATAAAAGAGTGAGTAACTTGGCTTTCTCTTGGCTGGTAGGAGGGCAAGACGCCACAACTCTGATGCTGTTGAAAAGCTTTTGATTGTTTTCACTTGTTTTCGTGATATCTGTTTATTACTGTCACCTTGGACTGGAATTTTTACCTTATATTCATAAAACATCTTGATGCTTAATACCTATTTACTAACTATATTCTTGCAACCCCTTTAAGCGAGTGTTTTTTTTCTAGTTAAGCAGCATTTAGTACAAGCGAAAGGGGCAAATTGCTTCAGCCTGTAGGTAGACTTGCTATCTACTGCATGATCTCTTCCTCACACACCTTCATCATCACATATAAAGCAAGTCAGCTGTGTTACCTGGACGCTTTTTACCATAGAAACTACGAGTTTGATGTTTTTCAGAAATAGAAGTAAACTTCTTTATTAGTTCAGTAATAAGATATTTAAACTGTTGGCTATGGAGACACTAAGGTACTTTTTCTCAGTTTGCACTACTTGTGTTTGCAGTGCTGAGAAGGAAATTAACTGAGGTCTGTGCTTCTTAAGACATCATATGCTATCCAAAACTGCTAAAGGGTGTCTGGATGTAAAGCGCTGGTGTTGCATCATGGCAGTAGTTACTACATTTACCAGTGCAATGCTTTAGAATTTATGATTCTTTAAAATAACTATTCGTATACTTTGGTATAAATGAAATACGAGTGCAGAATGGGAATTGTCATTTTATTGTATTCCTCATTTGCATATTTAAGTTCAAGTGTGTACAAATGTCACTCTGTGCTGAAGCTTCATCTAGCAAACTACTACCTCCCAGAAGTTTAGATAAGTAAGATGTATTAAACGGAATGAGCAATGTTTATTATGGCAGTTTTGATGCTGAAGCACAGGTTTGTTACTTGTATGAGTAGTCTCATCAGCTTCAGTGGGGTTAAGACATATTGTGTGATTTACAGGTTTGATCTTCTTAAAAACTTTTAAGTATTGGAAGAATCATAGAATGGCCAGGGTTGGAAGGGACCTTCAGGAGCATCTAGTTTCAGCCCACCTGCAGAGGCAGGGACACCTTCATTAGATCAGGTTACTCAGAGCCTCAGCCAACCTGGCCTTCAACACTTCCAGGGATGAGGTAACCACAACTGCCTTGGGCAACCTGTTCCAGCATCTCAGCAGCCTCACAGCAAAGAATTTGTTCTTCATGTCCAACCTCGATCTCCCCTCTTAAAAGTCTGGAACCCTTTCACCTTGCCCTCTTGCTACCTATGTCAAAAGCCCTACTCCAGCTTTCTTGTAGCCCCCTTCAGAGATTTAAAAGCTGCTCGAAGGTCACCTGGGAGCCTACTCTTTCCAGGCTGAATAACATGTTACCCTGTTGCACCTTTGGTGTCATCTTTCACTGAAATTTTAATTAAGGGCAGTCTGGATAGTCTTTCCTTGAAAAATGTGGATATATAAAATAGTTCAATTTTACTAGCATGGATTTGGAACATGGTGTGTGATACCCAAGACACCAAACAAAGTGGAGATGCCTCTTTGGGGGTTATCACCATTTCTGCCAAGTCAGGTTATTCAGCTAACATAACTCAAATTATAGCTGCCTTATTTTATACAATTTCATCATGGAAGCTTCAGAAAATGTAGATTTATTTACTCCAGTATTGAATGGATGGAATGGTACCTAGCTGACAATACTATTATGTTTTTCCTACACATGGTCCTTCTCAGAGCAAAAATCACGGGAACCCTCTTTCACTTCGTGAAAAGGAAGAGTACAGGTGGGCAACTGTGTAAAGGGAAGTTGTTCTAGAAGTAAAAGACAAAAATCACAATGCGTAGCTCTGTAGTCGAAGTTCTCCCATGGTTGTTCCTTTTGTCATTGCGCAGCATGAGCACTTTCCCTTCTCTTGTTTCTTTTCCATGGGGCGCTGACTCTGCTAAAGCCATCTGCCACTCCTTGTCATTTTATTGCATGTAGTTGACAGCTGCAGGTGGGAAACAGTGTGGTCAGAAGGGACTGAGCTCCTATTCACTGGATACCAGAGACCTCTGTTGGCAAAATAAGGTGATTATATTTTCATCTCTTTATTCCAGAGCTTCTGGGAGAACTTTTGCCAGTGTTGGAGAGCATCTAAAGTGGTTGTCAAATACGAATGATAAATCTATAGTATCTAGGAAAGCTAAGTGACTTTGAATTTAGGAGCCTTTATTCACGGCATCACAGAACATCAGGGATTGGAAGGGACCTTGAAAGATCATCCCACCACAGCAGGATCACCTAGATCCAGTCACACAGGAGCATACCTGGGGGGGGTCTTAAACGTCTCCAGAGAAGGAGACTCCACAAACCCCCTGGGCAGCCCCTTCCAGGGCTCTGTCACCCTCACTGGGAAGAAGGTCCTTCTCAGATTGATGCGGAACTTCCTCTGTTCCAGCTGACACTCACTGCTCCTTGTCCTATCATTAAATGCCCCTGAGCAGAGCCTGGCTCCATCCTCCTGACACCCACCCTGCACATATTTATCAACATTCACGAGGTCACCCCTCAGTCTCCTTTTCTCCAAGCTCAAGTGACCCATCTTCCTCAGCCTTTCCTCATAAGGGGGGTGTTTTACTCCCTTCACCATTGATGGGAGCTCTATGTCTGGAGTTCAGTAAATTACCACTGATGATTGCATCTCCCTTAGTATTTTGGGCAAGCCTATTACTGTTACCCTAAAAAGATGCATATGGAATTATTGACTCACCTCAAAACCCAGTCTCCACAGTTTTCTATAAATTGGTAGAACTGAGGATAACTGCGGTCAGCGTTGTAAACACCAGTATCTGAACAGGAACTGTACTGAACTTCATTTGGTCACAGACATTTTCAAGGCAGACATTTCTCCCAGCTGCTTGTTACTTGAATGCATATGAGGTGAATGGCTCGTGTCCAACACACATCAATGTAATGCCACTTGATATCAAGAGAGAACAAATTTGCCCAATGGCAACCTATTATTAAGTGCTGCAGTGTCTGCTTTTTAAGTAGGGCTTTTAACCAGACTGGAGACAGGAACAGGAAACAAGCAGCTGGCACAGTTCCTCTCCTTTTGGGACCTCTCTTTAATACAATGAGTTATTAACATGCCTTAACTGCTTGCATTATTTTGTTCCAAATGTTGTCATTTTGGGTTTGTGCTCTTAACAATGGTTTTTTATTTCATACCAGTTAATTACTTTTTCATGTTGTAGCCAGTTTATAGTCTTTGAGGTTTTCCAGTAGGAACTGGGGCAGTAAGCACAGTGATTGCATGATACACTACCGTAGGCATTCGTGCATGTCTGCTGAAATTACTTGAGCATGTTGTGGTGGTACTAAACCTGCTGATCCATAAACTTGCAAGCTTATTTTGGAAGTGTTATGCTTCTAAGAGGCAAGTTATCTATCATGTCATAGACCTAAAGCTGTGTGATGTGATTACATTATATACATACTGATCAATCAACAAGTTTGAAGCTCAGTAAAATGGTGGTAGATTGCAGAAGCACAGTTACCCTGGTCCCCTCAAGTTGCTGCATCACTGCACATTAATATCTACACAGACCACAGGTCTTGCTTTCTTATTGGGCATGTATCATGTAGCTCCTCTTCAAGACACTGCTCTTCCCTTCACTCTTCAGTAAAATATCTACAGATGTCTTTGCTGATGGAGAGCTTAAACCGCAAAGATGATGAAGGGAGTGGAACGTCTCCCTTATGAGGGAGCTGAAGTTCCTTCTCATATTTATGTGGAACCTCCTCTGTTCCAGCTCACACCTGTTTCCCCTGGTCCTTTCATTAGATGCCACTGAGCAGAGCCTGGCTCCATCCTCCTGTCATCTGCCCTTTCCATATTTATCAACATTCACGGGGTCACCCCTCAGTCTCCTATTTTCCAAGCTCAAGAGACCCAGCTCCCTCAGCCTTTCCTCAGCAGGGAGATGTTCCCCTCCCTTCATCATCCTTGTGTCTCTGCACTGGGCTCTCTCAAGCAGCTAAATCCTTTCTGAGAGTTCTCATTTCATGTTTCTGTGCTGTGTTTTTTTCCTCTCAGGAAAAAACCAGCTTGTCTTGAATATTGTATATACATTTATTTGTATTACTTGATGATAAGTCTTCTTCTTTTATCCATGTTGACATGCATGTAATCTGATAATTGTCATTGGCCCACAGACCGTTACCATCACTAAGTGAGAAATAACCATAAAAATGTGAGCTTGGCATTCCTGTGCAGTGCTGCCTCACACACCTCTTCGCCTCTGCTGTCCTTTCTAGCAGATTTTAGCTCTTTTTACTCTTTAACTACCATTTATCTTGAAAGACATCAATAGTATCACTGAAGTGTATTTTCTTCTTGTTGATTAGTCAGATACAAACTTGGGTGTTGATTACTGGTTTTGCTCATTCTGGGTGTATTCTAAAACAGAAAGCATTGTGCAACCATTCTTATTATTTTTAATATTAACACACTTCCCATATGATCACATTCCTCAGCCAGCCTGGCCTTCAGTGCTCAAAGGGATGGGCCAGCCACAACTTCCTTGGGCAACCTGTTCCAGCATCTCAACACTTTCACAGCAAAGAATTTGTGCCTTGTGGCCAACCTCAATCTCCCCTCTTGGTCCTGTTGCTACCACTGATGTCAAAAGCCCTCCCCCAGCTTTCTTGTAGCCCCCTTCAGGAGCTACAAGTCTCTTTCTGTGGAGATGTTTAAACCCCACCTGGACATGTTCCTGCGCAACTTGATCTGGGGGATCCTGCTGTGGCAGGGGGACTGGACTGGATGATCTTTCAAGGTCCCTTCTAGTCCCTAATGCTCTGTGATTCTGTGATCAGCTGTCCTGGCTAGTGTTTGAAGATTCCTTTTTCTGTCTGTTGGATTCCCAAAAAAGTACATTATTAACAAGCAAGAAAAGTGTGTCAGGGATGTGAGATTGCTGGATTTTCAAATGTCAGTGTTCTCTAAGCTAGACTGCTAGTAGTCTCTTTTTTTTCAGAATTTACGCTGTCGGAACTTCTAAAAGAACCCCTGATTTTTGAGGCATGTATTTGTTGTTTAGCTTCCAGGAATCCATCTGAAATACTTCAATGGAATTAACATATATATAGGTATTTTAACATGATACATGACATTAAGTACTGTGACCTCAATTGCTTTTGCAAATCAAACATTGTGAAATTATTTTTCTTCTAATTTTTATCTAGAGAGAAAAGTTTAGTGTAAGAAATGGACATGAGGGGCTTACAAGAAAATAAACTGAAGATGCTCATCATTTTACTATCATATTTGGTAAGTTAAAAATAAGGTTGGGTTGTGTTGTTTCTTTCCCAGGATGAATGTTGAAAAAATTCTGTAGGACACAAGAATGGTGTCCAACAGAGTTTACCCAGTGTATTAGGGTTTAAAGGGAAGGGGCCTTCAAAGGCCATTGGGTCCAACTCTCCTGCTCATTTACTGAAAAGCTTCACTGCCTAAAAAGCCTCCATCAACTACACAAAACAGTATCCAGCCGGCTCTGAAACATCTCCACAGAAGGGGACTCCACACACTCCCTTGGCAACCCCTTCCAAGATTTCATAACGCTGACTTTAAAGAAGATTTTCCTCAGAGAACCTTTAAAATTCAGGCTACTTGTCCATATTCGGAGTTAGACGATGAATTTTCATTTTCATATTTAAAGTTTTGGATAAAAACCTATTTTTAAGACAGAAACATGATTTTTCAGATTTAGATTTTATACTGGGTTGGTTAACGTGGAGAAGAGGAGACTCGGGGGGACCTTCTCCCCCTCTACAACAACCTGAAGGGACGTTGTAGTCAGGTGGGGATCCGGCTGTTCTCTCAGGCAGCCAGTGGCAGGATGAGAGGGCAGGGCCTGAAGCTGCCAGGGGAGGGTTATGTTGGATGTTTGGAAGCCCTTCCTCATGGAAAGGGTGATCAGACCCTGGAATGCACTGCCCAGGGAGGTGGTGGACTCCCCATCCCTGGAGGTGTTTAAGGACAGACTGCCTGTGGCCCTCAGTGCCCTGGTCTAGACTCTGATGATGTTAGGTCCTGGGCTGGGCTGGATGATCTTAGAGGTCTCTTCCAGCCTCAGTAATTCAGTGGTTCTGTAATTATATGTGAATCTGTGTTAATCAGAGAATAATTTTATTTTGTTGAGTTTAATTTATAATTTTCTTTCAGCTAAGCAGGGTAATTTGTGAGACTGGAGATTGCAGGGAGCAGGAATTTAGGGACCACACTGGAAACTGTATCCCCTGTAAACAATGTGGACCCGGAATGGAACTCTCAAAGGTAAGCAAATCACACTTTCTTGAATTTACTTCGTTTCCAGTAAGCACATTTATTATTAAAATACCTGCACGTGTATGGAAATACTGCTCTGATGTTTGAACTGGTTTTCTGGTTTGCTTGATATCAAACACATAGTTCAGAAAATGATGATGCCATTAATAAAGTAGGCAGTACCAAGGGTCTTTTCCATCCTGAATGATTCTGTGATTCAACTCTATGATTTTTACCATTAGAGGGTCTGGGAATAGGCTCTCTAAATTTGATTTCTTGAAGCCTGAGTTAGTGCTACTGGGGGGGGGGGGAACCACAGGGAACGAAGACTCAAGGCATAGAGGAGAGTACAAAACAGTAGTTTCAAGCTGGTGATTTGTTACACAGACTACTCAAATGGAGTGATTTTTACCATGCAACTTTCAAAATCAGTTCTGGGTTTCCAGGTGAAATTGCTGCTACAGAAAAGGTTTAAATATTTTTTGTATAACGACTTCTCTTAACAGAATTGCAGATCATAAAAATAAAAGCACAGAAGTGCAGGATAGGATTCAAGTAGTAGGACAGCTGGGAGATTACCAGTTGCTCTGTTTTTGCTAGCTCAGTGGTGGGAGCTAGATTCAAGTGAGGCTCCATTTGTTCTTTTTACAATGGTGAAGAACTGAATCTCTGTGTTGCTTAAAGTAGCTGAGAAGGTTGCAGCCAGAAAATGCATGGTCATATGTGGACAGGTGATAAGAAGTCCTTGTTACTATCAAAGAGAAGGAAAGGTTGTTACTGAGTCCTGTGTAAGGCTTTTAGAGCAACCGCATCTTTCCCACAAGAAAATCCCCCTCAAAGTTTTGGAATTAGCAGGATTTTAGAAGTGCAGAGATTAATCATGGAGATAGATGGTGACTGAGAGTATGGACAGGGATTCAGTAGAATTAGATAGCTAACTTAGCAAAGTTTCCAGCAAAATTCCAGGTGTCAGTGTAACTCGTGGTGGGTATCAGTTGCTTTCAGAAGAGAGAAGGTAGATGCTGTGTATGAGCAAAGATAGAGAGCAATGAAGGAGCATAGATGAGAGGAAGTGCTGATGCTGGACTCAAGAACTCAATCACCAGGGTTTAAACAGGGTCAAAAAAGAAGCTTTCAGTTTGTGGCGTGGTATTTCTTACTGTATTCAGCACCAAACAAAAGTGGTGTGTTTTGACAAGATTCACTGAAGTTGAGAGTCAAATTACTGCCCTCTCTCCACCTCCTGTGACTGGTGTTGAGTACATTACCAGAAGTACTTCGTTTCACTGGATTGCTTTCTGTGTTAGGCAGTATTAGTTAGGGTTTAGTCAAACAATGCTGTTGAATCAGAGGTTTGAAGATGGCTCACTGTTATGGATGTGGTTTTGCTTAGGTGTTGCTGGTTTTTTTCAAAGAGGTCTTAAATTTGATGACTGAAAAGACTGATGGCCTCAAGTTGCGGCAGGGGAGGTTTAGCTTGGATCTTAGGAAGAAGTTCTTTCCTGAGAGACTGGTTGGGTACTGGGACAGGCTGCCCAGGGAGGTGGTAGAGTCCCCATCATAGAATCATTAGGGATTGAAAGGGACCTCCAAAGATCATCTAGTCCCTGGACGTGTTTAAAAACCAGGTAGCTAGAGCACTTGCGGCCATGGTGTAGGGGTTAGGGAGCTGATGGGGTAAGGGCTGGACTTGATGACCCTGAAGATCCTTTCCAGCCATGATTCTATGATTTATATTTGTATTTTAATTTATAAAGGCACTTGTAAATTGTCACTTGATTGCAGTGGTCTTAGTGAAGCAGAAGTATATACGCTGGTGTAGTATACTTACATGCTTTGCAAAAACAGAAGCATAAAAACTAATGCCCTTATTAAATTGAAAAAGTAATCACTAAAATACACTAAACTGACCTAGGAAGACTGTAGTTTTTCACAGCACACTATTTTAGTTATGTTTTTACTGTAACTGGTTTTGTTTACAATCTGATAGTCCTCATTCTTAAGAATAGTTTTTCTGAAAATATGAAACTTTAATTATTTCAAGGGATAAGCAATTATTTTTTCCCAGACGTGAATAATCTCTTAAATACTGGGGTATTTTTCCCTCCTGCACTAGAACTTAATTAACTGAACAGCTTTTGCTCAAACCTAAATGTGAGTGGAAGCACAATTTCCTTTATAAACAGAGATAAAATTTTGTTTGAAGTGAGGGATGAGATCCTGTGGCTGCTAATGGAATGCAGTTGAAAGTTGTCTGGCTGAACTACAGCTTGAAGCAATGAGGTATGTAAAGTCAAAGGTCAGAATGCAAAGGGAGAAGGGATTTAATGATATACTTGGAGTAATTTGCAGCATGAGGGAGTTTTGTTTGCTTGGGGTTTTTACCAGGCTCTTCCCCCAAGCAACTAGCAACAGGACGAGAGGGCAGGGCCTGAAACTGCACTAGGGGAGGTTTAGATTGGATGTTAGGAAGCCCTTCCTCATGGAAAGGGTGATCAGACACTGGACTGGACTGCCCTGGGACTCCCCATCCCTGGAGATGTTTACAGTAGACAGACTTAATGTCATAGATTTAGGTTGTGGTGCTGTTAGGTCGTGGGCTGGGCTGGAGGGTCTTGGAGGTCTCTGCTAGCCTCAATAATTCTGTGGTTCTGTGATTCCCAATCTGCTGTTCTAACAGCAGTGCACATGTTGCAATCATTTAGAACTAAAATCCATTGTCACCTGTGTTGACTGTCCTTTTTAAATAAAGTATTTTCAAGATATTGCCACCATAAAGAAAGCAGCTTTGTTGTTACGTTAACGTAGAGCGTGGATGGCGAAGGGAGCGAAAGCTCCTGCTCCTCTTTGTTTACTTCTGTTTGTTCATTTGAAGAATATAATCTTTTCATAAACACATGTCCTTGGCAATGTTTGTGGAGCATTTGAACCATGAAGCAGCTGGTGTTTGAGTGTGTAGGTTTTCGTTTGGGATTGGTTTTTGGTGGTTTTCTTGTTTTAGGGTTGTTTGGAGTGGCTGCTTTTTAAGCAGTTATTTGTGTTCTGATTAAAATGATGATATTGATTCAGAAGGAGGTGTTGGCCCTATGTGGCTCAGGATTATTTAATTTCTCTTTCATTTAGTGGGAAACAATACCTCATCAAATCAAGTGGTTTAATATATTTAATTCTTGAAGTGGCTTCAAGTGGTCAGTATGTGAATAGTCACTGGTGCAGCTTGGTGGAATCGCATTACATTAGAGATTGGAAGGGACCTTGAAAGATGATCCACTCCCATCCTCCTGCCACAGCAGGATCACCTAGACCAAATCACACAGGAACACATCCAGGCAGGTTTGAAACTTCTCCACAGAAGGAGACTCCACAACCTCCCCGGGCAGTTCCTGTTCCAGTGCTCTGTCACCCTCACTGGGAAGAAGTTCCTTCTCCTATTGATGTGGAACCTCAGTCCTGTCTTAGCAGGAATGTGTTCCTGCATAAATCAAATTTTTATATAAAACTCTAAGTTTGCAAATCACAATTGATGCAGAAAGCATATCTATAACTCTCTTTCAGCTTTTGTTTTTTCAAATTTTTTAGACTGTGCTGTGGAACTGATCACTTCTAACTGGATCAGTCCAGTGGTCATGTTTACCGCTCAGCCTCATCGTCAGTTGTGTCAGTGCAGTGAAGAACAACGTCTGACAAGGAAATAAAAGCTGTGATGAAAGGGAGAGACTGCTTTAAGCCAGCATTGCCACCAGATTGATGGTGATAAATACTGTCATTAGGACCCTGCTGCTGTACCTGTGGGATGAAGGCAGCTTGAAGGCAGGACTATGTTTCATAGGTTGCTTCCTTGCACCAGAGGTATGATAAAGGAAAAGGAGACCTATGCTTTGGCTCAGAAAGAAATAGTGAATTCAACAGGAAGGTGGTGTTGGAAGCAACTCCTGAATGTGCTTTCACAGAGAACATAAAAGGCAGTGTACTGTGTCTGATGTGTTGTCCCAGTGAAATTACTGAGAGCAGCTGCTACCGTGTTTAGCAGCCGCTGTGTAACTGCAGTTGTGAGGAGGCTTGTTGTATCTCAGCTCAGAAGAGGCTCTCCTGTGTTTGTGGGACACTCTTCTGTAAGCTGCATGTAAACATTTCAGATCTCACTCACTGAGAGTGGAACCTTTCTGACACCAGCTTTGCACTTGGCCACAGCTACTAGATCTGAGGGGTTTGCAGCAAATTGTTATAGGCTGTCCTGCTCAGAGACAGGCCTGTCCTGCTGACAGATACAGCTGATTGTGGGATTCCAGATAAGGCTTCTGGATTGTAAGATGCTTCTGGAAGCTGAAACTGGACACAGAACTGCTTGAGAGAGACCAGCGCAGAGCCACAAAGATGATGAAGGAAATGGAACATCTTCGTGATGTGGGGAGATGGGTCTCTTGAGCTTGGAAAAAAGGAGACTGAGGGGTGACCTCATTAATGCTGATAAATATGGAAAGGCTGGGTATCAAGAGGATGGAGCCAGGCTCTGCTCAGTGACATCCAGTGATAGGACAAGGGGCAGTGGGTGTGAGCTGGAACAGAGGAGGTTCCACATAAACATGAGAAGAAACTTTTTCCAGATGAGGGTGACAGAGCCCTGGAAGGGGCTGCACAGGGGGGTCATGGAGTCTCCTTCTCTGGAGACATTTCAAACCCACCTGGAGATGTTCTGTGTGACTGGATCTGGGGGATCCTGCTGTGGTGGGGGGAATTGACTGGATGATCTTTGGAGGTCTCTTCCAATCCCTAATGTTCTGTGATTTACTAAGGCCATATGCGCAAAGGTATAACTAAAATTTTAATTTCCCAGCAGCAGTGCAGTGCTGCAACCTGTTATATGACTTGACACCAATTAAAAGTGTCTTAATGACTGGAAGGCTTTTTTTCTAGAGCATACCCAAATATTCTTGTAATCATTGTGGCTGAGGTGGAACTTCTTTACTTTATACTGTCTAGGGACTTACGTAGGTTGGGGATAATCAGTGCAACTAGAAACAAATTCTGTATTGTACTTGCAGATTGCAATCTTAATAATGCCTGTAAGCATTTTTAAAATGAAAAACGTGGTTATTTTAATTGAAAGAATGTTTAAAATCTAATGTACTGTTCACTTGCTTTGTGTGTTGCTTTCAACTTTTAGGGAAAAACGATACCAGTTCTTTACCCTTTGCAGTCTGCTGTACTTGGGCTCATTCTGTCTGAGTCAGTGGCTGAGTGGTATCTAGTGAAAGAGGATTTTAGCACTGAAAAGGTGGTGGTAGTTGAAGAGGTCTCTCCTTACTGTATTGTATGCATTTAGTGTTTTTAGCTTGTGCTTAAGTTATGACCTAACTAGTTGGCCACAGATTCCTAGAGGGCCTTGACGGGCTAAACACCCCCAGCTCCCTCAGCCTCCCCTCATCAGACTTTCCCTCCAGTCCCTTTCCCAGCCTCGTTGCTCCTCTGGACCTGCTCCAGCACCTCAATCTCTTTCTTGAAGTGAGGGGTCCAGAACTTGTCCCCAGTACTTGAGGGAAGGCCTCCCAAGTGTCCAGTAGAGGGGGAGAATGATGTCCGTAGTCCTGCTGGCCACGCTCTTTCTGATACAAGCCAGGTGACCATTGGCCTTTTGTGCCACTTGGGCACCCTGCTGGCTCCTGTGCAGCCAGTTATCAACCAGTACTGCCCGGTCCCTCTCTGCCAGGCTGTTCTCCAGCCACTCATAGAATCATTAGGGATTGGAAGGGACCCCAAAAGATCATCTGGTCCCGCAGTCTGTAGCTGCAGGGTGTTCTTGTGGCCAAAGTGTATCAGGACCTTGCCGTTGACCTCGTTAAACCTCATCCTGTTGGCCTGTGCCCATTGACCCAGCCTGTCCTGATCTCTCTGCAGCACCTTCTACCCTACATATATTATCTGTGCTTCTTTTTTTTAATTACAGAAAGTAAAACATGTTCTTTTGGAATCCAGTTAATTTAGGTTACAAATTTTCTTTCTTTTTTCTGCAGTCCTGAGGTGAACTGCTGCAGGAGATGAGCCAGCTTTTAAAAAGATGAGTGGGAGGATAGAAGAGATGAGGAGGTTTGGGAAACAGCTCCAGATTTCATTAGCCGTATAACTCGACAACTTCATTAGCAGAACACTAAGGAAGCTGGTGCCCATGGCTTTTGCACATGCCCCGATAGAAGATGAATAGTCAACTCTCTGTATTTTTGCTGAAGTGCTGAATTATAAACTCCAAGATTTCATAAGGTTTGAATCCATTGTCTAAATCATATCCTTCAGGTTTGGGAATGTGGTTAATTATGAGTACGATTCTCTTTGAAGTCCTGCCTGGTTTACAAGCTTAAATATTTATTTGCACCTGCCAGGCAGTTAACGACCTCAAATATTACGTGAACATAAAAAGCACATACATGAAGATGTAGTTGTTATGCATTGTATCTGCAGAATTCCTGGCGGGGACTTAGAAACCATCTTGAGAAGGCTGTAAATTCCTTGGGCAGGAGATTTCTTTGTATTTTATCCACCATTTTTATCACTTTAAACCATTCCGCGTTGTGAAGGACCACTAAGATGCGCTAACTACAGCAAAGCAGATCTGATGGAGCTAGAAACAACTTCTTCAAGCTTTGTTTGTTTGGCCCAGTGACTTGAAGGCTTTTAATTCTAACTTTATATCCTTTGTTTTCCCCGATCAGAAACCTCAAAGGGAGTCTGGAAGGGAAATATTAGAAAGTTCATGTCAGCCTTGTATCTGAAAGTTTACTAGCACCTGGGTGGGACAGATTCCAGCTGATATATCAAAAGATCCAAACGGACATGGTTTGAACTTCTTCATGGTGAGGGTGGCAGCACTGGAAGGGGCTGCTCAGAGGGATTGTGGTGTCTCCTTCTCTGCAGAAGTTTAAAACCTGCCTAGACATGTTCCTGTGTGACTTGGTCTAGGGGATCCTGCTGTGGAAGGGGAATTGGACTGGATGGTTTTCAAGGTTCCTTCCAGTCCCTCATGTTCTGTGATTCTTTGGTGGATGACCTGAGAAAAATGCTTTTATATACTTCAAATACGTATGTGTTATGGAGGGAAATGGTGGGAACCTTGTCTTCAGTTGCCTTAGTTGAAGATTTCATGTTGTTCTCCCACTGTCCTTCCCCTGAGACTATATTCTGGTGAACAAATTGTGCCTTTTCTATCTATTCCCTTCCCAATGTGTCCTTTGAAGCAGTTTGTTGTATCCTGGCCTGGAGAATAAATCTTGTGAGGAGGGATTGAGAGAGTTGGGACTGTTTAACTTGAGGAAGAGAAGGTTATGGGGAGACCTCATTGTTCTCTACAACTATGTGAAAGGATGTCATAGAGATGTTGGTGCTGGTCTCTTCAGAACCAGAGGAAATGGCTTCAAGCTTCAACAGGGGAGGTTTAGAATAGACATCAGGAAGAAATTCTTCACGGAAAGAGTGGTCAAGCACCGTAGTTGACTGCCCAGGATGGTGGTTGAGTCCCCATCCCTGAATGTGTTTAAAAGTGGCTTAGATGTAGTGTTGGGGGATCTGTATTAGGGGTGAACTTGCAGAGTAGGGTTGATCCTTAGACTCAGTGTTCCCAGGGGTCCTTTCCAACCTGAATGCTTCTGTGGTTGTATGATCCTCTCGCCCTTTAGTGATGTGTCACTAATGCATTCATTCTAACTCTGAAGTACTGAAAAAGAAAGTCATTAGGATATTCAGATGAGAAAAGGAAACAGGAACTTAAATATTTGATAACTCTAAGAAATAGCGATACAGAAATTGATCTGAAATGATTGAAAAATAGAACAATGAGTGTGGAGAATCGCTGAAAGCAGAACTGCTGGAACCACAGATCTGTTTTTGTCTGAAAGTTCTTGAGACTTGGTTTATGGAATTCAGTCCCCAAACTACAACACATTCCCATTAGGTACAGTTGAGTGAAGTATTTATCTTTGTCACCTGTCAGTTTTATGAGCTGTCCTTTTGCAAGTGAATGGAAATCATTTCTTGAAAGAGCTAAATTCAGGATGAGGAACCAACAATAAGTGTATTTCTTGTGTAGTAAAATATGGTGCCTCCCTCCCCGTGACCTGCAGAGCTGTTAAACGTTCACAGCAGTAGAAGGAGTGCTCGAACTGGAGCAGATGTAGGTTCTGCAGCTCCTAGTGGCTGAGCAACATTTCAAGCCTAGCTGATGGCCAGTAACCAGCCCTGTTGTATTTGGTGACAGAAATGCTAAGCCTCTGAAGATCAGTGCACTCTCTTTGGCAATTAACTTTGTTCACCTTAGCTATGAACCTCGATATCAAAGTGCTGCTCTGCTGTTTTTGTAACCGAGTAAGTGCCTTTATACTTCACTTGTCCCAGTTTCTGCACTTTCACATGACTGACCTAATTAAAAAACAGACAGCTCAATAATTCTGCCATAAGCTGGTAATAAAGAAACTGTGGGAGTCCTTGAAGCCCTTTATCATTCAAATACACAGGAGTTTCATGAATAAAGTGGATGACTAAGTATTACTTATAGAAGTAAGGGAGATTATTAGCAGTGGGAGACACATTTGAACTTGCTGAAAGGATGGCTTTTGTCTCTAGAAAGACCTACTCTCAGTAATAATTACACTGGGTCTTCATTTTATCCCAGTGTTCTCTTCTTGTTCACGCTTTCAGCGACTGAATAGCTTGCTACTGCTTGTTAATCCCTCCAGGAATGCGGCTTTGGGTACGGGGAGGATGCGCAGTGCATGACATGCAGGCCAAACAGATTCAAGGAAGACTGGGGTTTTCAGAAGTGCAAGCCTTGTCTGGACTGTGCGTTAGTGAACCGCTTTCAGAAGGCCAACTGTTCAGCCACCAGCAATGCCCTGTGTGGGGACTGTTTGCCAGGGTAAGTCCGTTTCTGAAGGTGGGACTGGGACGAATCAAAAACTAATTTGCATTAACGTTTGCTCTTGTTGTCTACATAAACATTTGTATCTTTCATACAAATGGTAGGTATGAAGGACCTAGGTCTTCGTCTTGGCCTTGCCAATGATTTCTGGATGATCAGAGCACGTAGTTTCACACCTGCAGCGTTACCTCATAAAAATAAAAGGCTGATTGCTGCTTGATCGACCCTACCTGAGCTATGAGAGTACTGTCTTTGCACTGCTGACCAAAATGCTTCAAAGTATTATTAGTTCGTTGTTACAAAGAGTTAAACGTCTTGAAGACTGATCACATTCTTTGCTTGCTTCCTCCCCCCCCTTAGGTCAGTTTGGACTAACAGGTTTAGAAGGTTTTTTTCCATTTATTATTATTAATCAGTATCTAATGTACTTTTGTCAGTGTGTGCCCTAGTGCAAGCTACCAGGACACAGAAGGGGAGAAAAGAATAGTGAACAAAAGTTTGCATTTGTACAGAACTCACTCTTTTACAACATCTGATTCATTTTGTGAGGGGAACATAACTCATCCATGCTTTTATTAACTGCTTTTTCATTGCTTTATCTTCTAGATTTTATAGGAAGACGAAGCTTGGAGGTTTTCAGGACATGGAGTGTGTTCCTTGTGGTGATCCTCCTCCTCCCTATGAGCCTCACTGTAAGTGCTCTTTTCCTTCCTTGTAGTAGAATTGGCTTCTTTTTGCTTCAGAGTGTTTTCTGCTTTAACTTAAAATGTTGAATCACAGAACAGTAGGGATTGGAAAGGACCTCAAAAGATCATCCAGTCCAGTCCCCCTGCCACAGCAGGATCACCTAGATCAAGTCACACAGGAACACATCCAGAGGGATTTTAAACATCTCCAGAGAAGACCAGGTTGGCTGGGCCCCTGAGTGACTTGATCTAGTGAAGGTGTCCCTGCCTCTGCAGGGGGGTTGAAACTAGATGATCTTTAAGGTCCCTTCCAACCCTGGCCATCATGTGATTCTATGATAATGAGTTGCAGAACGTGTATTTCTAGACAGCTTGATCCCAAACAGGCAATTTCACAGGTACATTTATTATAATCTGACAGTTGATCCTTGGATGAGGCTCTGGCCAGCCTGATCTGGGGTGGGGTGTCCCTGCCCTTGGCAGGGGAGTTGGAACTGGATGATCCTGTGGTCCCTTCTAACCCTGACTGGTTCCGTGTCTTGGTCTAGGGGGTCCTGCTGTGGCAGGGGGATTGGGCTGGATGGTCTTTCGAGGTCCCTTCCAATCCCTAATGATTCTATGGTCCTGTATCTTCATTTGTTTTTACTCTATATGAAAAAGGAAAGAAGTGATGTCTCATTTGGTACAAATTTGTCGTTAGTGATTCACACATGTTTTCATTTTTTCCAAAGTAACAACTTTTTAAGAGATGCTGAAAGACTGGTTACCAGAGTCTCCTGAAATGACTCACAGATTTTTAGTTTGAAGTGATTTGGCTTTTATAAACGAGTAAATAATTCCACTTGGATCCCAAGTGGAATCATTACACAGCTACTGCTAATTTTAAGTGGGCAGCAGCCACCGTTTCTGGCACAGTCTGCAGTGGTAAATCCAGACTCTCTTGCCCACTCCCCTCATGGTTGTGACCAAGCCTTTGACTAAACAGCAGAACTGTTAGCAGTTGCCTAACAATTCACTCGATGTCAGCCAGCTAGAAATACCTCCGTGTCAGCACTGTGTGGAAGCCATGGTTCTAAAAGGAAGCGTGAAGAGCGGTGTGTGACAGCGAGCTTTCTACCGAATGCAGAAAGCGTTGGCTGTTCCAAATGAAGTGCATTAATCATTGAAATGAGATGTTTAATACTGCATTACTTGCAGTTGAATCGAGACAGACCACTAGGTGTGTGGAGCAAGCTCTCAGTAAGAGGCCTGTGTTCTTCTTCTCTGCCTTTCCCGTCCTTTTTATTTCCATCGTGACACAGAAAGTCAAATATTAGTGCAGCTAACATATTACAGATGAAAAGTTTTCAAATGTCCTGTTTCAATGAATTAATTGTCCCGTGAGGTATGTGGCAATCTCTTGTTTGCTTAAGAGCATTAGCATAAGAGCACAAAAGCTCACAGCCCCCTGCCTGGACTAAAGGTTCGTGTTAAAGCTGAGACATGGATGAAG
Organism: Rhinopomastus cyanomelas; assembly: GCA_013400115.1. Classification (NCBI taxonomy): domain Eukaryota; kingdom Metazoa; phylum Chordata; class Aves; order Bucerotiformes; family Rhinopomastidae; genus Rhinopomastus; species Rhinopomastus cyanomelas. The sequence continues at coordinate 67,106 of VXBP01001734.1, read as the reverse complement.
TTCTTTCAGCATTAGCAGCGGTTGATTATTACCCGGTTAGCTGTAAATCTGAATACTTGCTTTTATCTTCTTTCTTTCTGTAGACATTTGAAAACAGATCTGGTTTAAATATTTACCCACGAAAAAAAAGAGTTTGTGAATGGCTAGAGGCAAAGTTGAAAGGGTTCTGTAATGAGCAAGTAGAGAGTACTGGAGGCCAGGAGGATTGCTATTGCCTCTGTGTAAACTTGAAAGGGGAAACAATGACTTACGTGTGTTTTTAGGATGTCAGAAAATTAAATAGACAGTGGTATAGTTCTGTTTTAGTTTGCTTGGGTCACGTAAACTGTAAATATAATTTCTGTATTCACAGAGTCAGCATCTAAACACTAGATTAGAAATGAAAGCACACTTTTAAAATCACTGCTTGGATTCCTTTTTCTCATCTGGAGACTTTTTATTTTTCTGAACTGAATGCCATGAGTCCTCTGAATATGTCCAGTTCTGGGCACCTCAGTTCAAGAAGGACACAGAAGGGCAGGAGAGAGTTCAGCACCAAGCATGAAGATGATGGAGGAAGTAGAACATCTCCTTAATGAGGAAAGGCTGAGGGAGCTGGGTCTCTTGAGCTTGGAAAAAAGGAGCCTGAGGGGTGACCTCATTAAGTTGATCAATATGGAAAGGGTGGGTGTCAGGAGGATGGAGCCAGGCTCTGCTCAGGGACATCCAGTGATGGGACAGGGGGCAACAGGTGTGAGCTGGAGCAGAGGAGGTTCCACATCAACATGAGAAGGAACTTCTTCCTGGTGAGGGTGACAGAGCACTGGAAGGGGCTGCCCAGGGGTGTTGTGGAGTCTCCTTCTCTAGAGATGTTTAAAACCCTCCTGGACTTGTTCCTGTGCAACTTGATCTAGGTGATCCTGCTGTCCCAAACTGGCATCTTTTCAGCACAGAAACAGTCATGGAGGTATAGTTCAGTTACTTATTTTTTCTCAGGACTATTTTACACAGAATCACAGAATCTTAGGGATTGGAAGGGACCCCGAAAGATCGTTAACTCTCCTGTCCACTTGTCCAGTGTTGTCCCAGTGGTTGTGCTTAAACTGCTAACGAAACTCCCCATTAGAAACCAGACTGTTAGTCTGTCTATGATATAAGTAATTCCCTGCTTAAGGTTATTTTTAAACTGAATCTGAGTTTGCTAACCTCAGAACACTTGTGATACAAGTGAGGGAGAAATGTGGTAGAGGCTGGGGTAAGGAGCAGAAGGTTTTCCAAACATACCGTTGTTTTCTTTGAGCAAGTAGTATGTTTTCTGGTAGCCTGTCTTTGCAAAACAACAGAAGAGTTTAGAAACCACACTTGTCTTCTTTTGGCCATCAGCTGACAAAAGGAGTTGCCTGAATTTTAATGTGTGTCAGCTGTTCCTACAAGCAGAGTCGTATTGTTGAAAGTGCAGAAGACCAGCAGTCACCAGAATCCTTTAGACTCTGGACGGGTTTTCTATTAAGCAGAGGAACCTCTGACATGGAACAAGCTTCTGTTCCCTTGCACTTCCATATTAGTGCTCCTTTCTGGGACAGGCTGCCCAGGGAGGTGGTGGAGTCTCCTTCTCTGGAGACATTTAAAACCTGCCTGGACATGTTCCTGTGCAACTGGGTCTAGGGATGGTCTGGGACTGGATGATCTGTCGAGGTCCCTTCCAATCCCTAGTGTTCTGTGATTCTGTGATGTAGTCACTTGTATTCCCTCCTTACATGCAAATTCAGTCCAGAATTTGGCTGTACAAACAGTTAAACTGGAGTAAATTGTGAGAGTCCAGGAAGAGAGGAAACGAACACATAGGCTCCAAGAGAATTTATGGCTAAACCACCACCAAAGGAGTAGCTTTGTCCCTTTCCTTTACTATGTGCACTGTTATTGTTTTATGTTATAATAATGGCACATAATGCTTGGCCAGACTCATTCTTCTGTCTCAAGAACTACTTTTGGGTGTCTTCATGACATAAAGCAAGGAGCATGGGAAGCTAGAGGGTGACAGTGTAAGGGCAGGATACAATTCCATGTGGAGCTTGGGAAACTGGCCTCCACATGCTCTAGGAAATAAATGCATTCCGTGGTTCAGTGAAGCAGAAGGGTTTTGTCGAGCGAGTCCCGGCAGTGGAAATACCTACGGCTTGATCGTAGCATCATGTGCCTTTCAAATAAACCTGCATTCCAGTCTAAAATGGCACTTTTTTGCCCTGGTTTGAGATACTGATTTCAGTGATAGAGATTTCAAATACAAAGAGTATCTCCAACTAGAAAATGAACAGATTTTGCTAAGATGAGGAGTGACAGTAAAGACTGCAGCTGCTTGAGACAGAATACAGAGAGTAGATCGTCGTGAGAACAGGACGTTGTCACGTGAGGCCTCCATATCATCACCTTTACGTTGTGTTTCCTTAAGGAACAATTTAACCACTTCCACTAAGACTGATTGCAAATCTCCCTGCACAGTTTTCTTCAGTTATTTTTTATTAGTTTGCTTTATAGAGTTGATTATTCTGAGAATTAGGTTTCCTCAACTGCAGCTGAGTCCCACTCTACAAGACAATGATATGAGACATAAATTCTGGTATTTCCTTCTTCCTGATGTTAAAATTAGCTGCTCTAGGAAAAGGTTTGGTATAAATCTGCTGTTTCATAAGGTTGGGGTATGTGATTTTTTTGAGTTTTAGACTTTTTAAGCTTTCATGTGCATGTAAATGGGTATTTAGGTGTGATGTGTGTAATGCAAGGACTATGCGTCATCACAGGCTCATCCTGACCGGAGAGGACCTTCAGGGTCATCAAGTCCAGCCCTCAGCCCAACAGCTCCCCAACCCCTAGACCGTGGCCTCAAGTGCTCTAGCTACTTGGTTTTTAAACACCTCCAGGGATGGGGGCTCCAGCACCTCCCTGGGCAGCCTGTCCCAGTGCCCAGCCACTCTCTGAGGAAAGATCCCACGTAAACCTCCCCTGACGCAACTGGAGGCCATTTCCCCTGATCCTATCATTAGTAATTTGGGAGAAGAGAGCAGCACCAGCCTTCTAGATAATTGTAGAGAGCACTGCTTCATTACAGAGACATTAGCTTTCCATTATCTCATGACTGAAATGTTCACTTTTGTAGAAATGTAAAAAGTCCGTCTGATATTTTCCATATGTGACCCGTTGGTAGAGTAACTTAGCTCCAGGAAATCTGAAACCAATTTGTCTGGGTGTTTCAGAGGGATGAGAATTGCTGTCCATGTTTTATACAGATTTTATTACAATTTCACTTTTTCCACTCGTCATAGATCAAAGAGAGTTAACCCAGAAAACCGAATTGTTTTCAGTTCCTTCACCTTGATCATTGTGATGCTTCTGACCCACTGGGGAAAGAGTCATGTGTGACAGAGTCAGAGAGCTCCTTTTCTGCCCCTTCTCAATTTGCTCTCTTCCTGAAAAAACCTCCCAATTTTCATGTAGCCAGACAGATACTTTGGCAAAGAATCAAAATTTGGGAGCCCATGATGCCGGTGCTTCCAGTCAGTCTAAACTGTTAGCCTTCTGTTCACTTTCTTGCACCATCTTTTAATGTTTTGTCCATGTCACTTACTGACTACAAAGCAAATTTCTTTCCATCAGAAAGACTTTCGGTCTCGTGTAGCACAGCTTAGTGCTGTAGAGCTGCGGTGCGATGGCTGTTCTGAGGAACTGGATCACTTACTAGGAACTCGTGTAGGACAGCAGTACTCCGCTGAGCGTGTGTACAGGGTCCCTTCTAATCCCTCACGTTCTGGGATTTATCACTGCAGTTTGTAGTAGAAGAAGAAGAAGAACCTGAAAGACTTCAGCAGTTGTATGTCTTCATTCATGTGCATGGTCTTCACTCAAGCTCTTGAGATGACAGTAAGCAGGGCCACTGTTTTGTGCCTGCTGCCTCAGATCAAGCGTAGGATTCGTTGCGTGGTCATCTTCCAAGCAGTAGGAACTGGGGTGGTAGCGGTGAATGCTGTGGAGGTGTGCTTAGCATGGACATCACGAGCTTTGTCTAATAGAAAACAGAGATGCAGGGGAGCACAGGGCAGCTGAAAAATCTTACGGATTAGGTTTTGTATTTGTGTGGAAAAATGGAATTAGAATCATTAGGGATTGGAAGGGATCATCCAGTCCAATCCTCCTGCCACAGCAGGATCACCTAGATCCAGTTGCACAGGAACATTTCAAAGAGGGTCTTAAACATCTCCAGAGAAGGAGACTCCCCAACCTCCCTGGGCAGCCCCTTCCAGGGCTCTGTCACCCTCACCATGAAGAAGTTCCTTCTCATATTGATGTGCAACCTCCTGTGTTCCAGCTCAAAACCCGTTGCCCTTTGTCCTGTCATTCCTTCGTGTACACAGTGTGATGAGGTTTCTAACTCCAGTATGCACTTTGGAGCTTGTCCTTCTAAAATCTGAACAAGCAGCTTGACTTGTATTTAGTTCTGTTGCTCAACACTGCTAAGCACTGTTAGAAAATGCAATTCTCATCCTCACTGCCAAGGACGAGAATGTCAACGTTTTTTCAAACCAGTTCACCATACTTCTGTTTCTAGTAGTAACTTGTGGAACCTTTCATCTTGTGAGTCAATCCTATAATTAGTACCCTTCTTTGCCAGAGGCACACTGCGTGTTTGTTTTAGGTACAGAATGTCTGCAAAAAATTTAACTTAATCATTACTTTTTAATGTAAGAGCTGCTTAGCTCAATTACACTAGATTAAAGTGAACTCGAAATTCCTGAGTTACAGAGGAGAGGCTAATAGTTGACCTGTACGGAACGAGTACTGGTTCCTAGCTTGGGTTCTTGTCTAATACACCCTTGTGAATGTGGCCAGCCCTTCAGCCCAATCTTGCAGTGGCCATAAGGAGTTACCTGTTTATTGTATGGAGTGGGTTTGCAAAGTTCTTATTTAACGTGGCTGTTGGGTTGATCAAAGATATTTCAGACAAGGGGCAGTGGGTGTGAGCTGGAACACAAGAGGTTCCATGTAAATACGAGAAGGAACTTCTTCCCAGTGAGGGTGACAGTGCTCTGCACTGGAAGGGGCTGCCCGGGGCATGTGGAGTCTCCTTCTCTGGAGACATTTAGAACCCACCTGGATGTGTTCCTGTGTGACCTGGTCTAGGTGATCCTGCTGTGTCAGGTGGACTGGACTGGATGATCTTCCAAGGTCCCTTCCAATCCCTGATGTTCTGTGATTCTGTGAAAACATTTCTTCCATTAACCTTTACTGCATTGTGTTGGAGATAATCTCTAAAAAAATGAGTAGTTACTGGTTGGCAGTAGTTTTATTTTCTTTTTTAGAAGTTTTCTGGTTCCAGACTCATAGAACTGTTTAAACATCTATGCATTTGTTAACTTCGTTTTACTCTGTGGCCAGAGTGAAAATGCAAGTTAAAGTTTATCTCAAGTAGCGGCCCAGGTCAGAGCTCAGAAGGACCTCATGGCCCTCACACGTTCTCTCACTTGTGCTAAAGCAGTGTCCTACCAGCCTTTTCCAAAGTTCCTGGAGTGATGGCGCGTGTTATTTTGGGCTGTGACATGTGTCTTTGAGTTACAGGCTGTTTCTCACCAAGATCAGTTCTTTGACAGCTTGTTTAAACAAAGGGTTGTACCCAGCAGTTCCAGGAGAGTTTCCTTTGAGTCCAGTGGTTTAATTCCAGCTGCATCCTAATGACTGTAACTTGTACTTCCCTTATCTGCCTGTGAAAGTTTAAGATGGAATTCATGGAGGCATGTGAAAGGTGGTGCTTAACGCTGAAGCTGTCAGGCCAAGCTCCCACTGATCATCAGCGAAGAGAATGAGGTGCCTCAAGAGTTCAGACAAGCCAGATGAGTAACCTTTCATGACTAGCACTGAGCAGTCTTTCCAGCCAGCTCAGATTAACTGCTTCTCTGGAGATTTGCATTTCTTGCTCTGTTTTAGAAAAAGAGCTGAAGGGTGAGTAGCTCTGACTTCACCTTCAGACCGTCAGACGTCTCAAGTTGAAGTTTCATCTAGGTGCTAGTAGCAGGTTAGATGAAACCTGCAAGTCCAAAATTGAACGAGTCAGTCCATCAGTCTTCCTCTTATCTTTTCTTTTTTAAATTTTAATTTAAGGAAGAAAATGGAGTTTTAAAGAATGCAGATTATGTCTGTGTTTTGACTCCTGCTAAATAAGCAAAGCCATTCATTACAAAAGTAACAGAAGTACTTTTCTCACTCTTTGTGGAAGTGTTCTTACAAACTCAAGTCCCCATTGTAGGAAAACTTGCCCAAGTTAAAAGGTGCCAGAACGGAGGCCTGTGACCAGAATGAGATTCTCTTACATGCAGTCACTCTGATGCAGGTTTTATTTACACGGTTGGACGTGCTGCCTCCCACTGAGCCTGTGTTGATTCATTTGAAGGGCATGACAGGCAACGACTGTGATTCTGCCTGGCTGCTCTTGACCCACGCTGTATTCGTAGAGCCCTTCCCTTGGGAAGGAATAGTGGGAGGCACCAGTAAAGGTTGGGTAGTGACCAGCTAGAGAGCAGCCCTGGGGAGAGGATCTTGGAGTTGTTGTGGGTGACAAACTAAAAATGGATCAGCAATGGGACCTGGTGGTCAGGAAGGCAGAGAGGGTGTTGGGCTGGATCAAGAGCAGTGTGACTCACAGATCAGGAGAGGTTCTGCCCCTCTATTCTGCTTTAGTGAGGCTGCACCTGGAATTCTGCATCCAGTTGTGGTCTCCCCAAGTCAAGACGGATAGAGAGCTCAACGCAGAGCTACGAGGATGACTGGGGGTTTGGAACAACTGCCTTATGAAGGGAGATGGAGAACATTGGGACGTTTTAGTTTGGATGAAAGAAGGCCCTGAGGGGATTTGATCCCAGTCGATAAATCCATGAGGACAGGGTGTCACGAGGGCCGGGTGCCTTTCTGCAAAGCACAAAGGAATCCTTTATTGTGTCCACTTCTGGGCTCCTCAGTTCAAGAGGAGCTGCTGGAGGGAGTCCAGCGTAGGGCAACAAGGATGATGAAGGAAGTGGAGCACCTCCCTGATGAGGACAGGCTGAGGGAGCTGGGTCTCTTGAGCTTGGAGGAGACTGAGGGGTGACCTCTATAAATATTTGAAGGGTGGGTGGCAGGAGGATGGAGCCAGGCTCTTCAGCCTGTCATCTAGTGATAGGACAAGGGGCAGTGGGTGTGAGCTGGAACAGAGGAGGTTCCACAATGATATGAGAAGGATCTTCTTCATGGTGAGGGTGACAGAGCACTGGAAGAGGCTGCCCAGGGGGGTTGTGGAGTCTCCTTCTCTGGAGACATTTAAAACCCACCTGGACATGTTCCTGTGCGACTGGATCTAGGGGATCCTGCTGTAGCAGGGGGATTGGACTGGATGATCTTTGGAGGTCCCTTCCAGTCCCTGATGTTCTGTGGCTCTGTGATTCTCTTAATCACAAAACGTGTTGCAGAGGGTGGCTGCTCTTAGCAACACAGCAGCGCGTACCCGGTGCTGCGGGGCTGATGTGTACGCTCCGTTCCCGTACACGGTGCAGTTCTCCGCCGTTTTAGACATAAAAGCCTGTCAGCAGTTGGAGTTTGTGAAAACACTCAGTGCAAGAGAAATGGTCTTGGAAACAAATAAATCAGATTCCAAAGGTTCGCACATTTCTCAGGATTTCCAAACAATGGACAAATACTCGAGTAGTCATTTCCTCCCCTAGGGCTTTCTGGTACATTTATTAAAAAAATAACAAAAACCAGCCAAACAAAACAAAAAAATTGTAGGGCACAAAGCTGGAAACGAAAGTCTTCAAAGTCAGCACTTGGAGTACGTTTGGAAGTTGTGGTTTGACCCGATGAACTTTTGGGTGTAGGCCACGGACGCAAATGGCTGCCCTTCTGCCGACGGTGCGAGACTCTCGCTCCCCGCCTTTAGCACAGTGAGTTTAATAAACTTTCTTACCTCCAAAACTTGAAAGATCAGGAGGTGGGAGTTTGCTGTTTTGTAAAGACTCAGGAATACAGTCAAGGTGACTTGATTTCCACTGATGTTAGTGCTCTGTGATACTGATTACACACGTATTTGAGTGCTGTGTGTTGAGTGCTGAGTCCAGTTGTGGGCACCACAGCGTCAGAAGGGCACCGAGGGACTGGAGCGGGGCCAGAGAAGGGCAACGAGGCTGCGGAGAGGGATGGACAACAGGAAGAGTGGCTGAGGGAACTGGGGTTATGGAGCCTAGAGAAGAGGAGGCTGAGAGGAGACCTTCTTGCTCTTTACAGCTACTTACAGGGAGGTTGTAGTGACGCTGGTGCTGGTATCTTCTCCCAAGTTATTAATGGTGCGACAAGTGGAAGTGGCCTCAAGGGGAGGTTTAGATTGGATCTTAGGAAGAAGTTGCTTCCTGGTAGTGGTTGGACTTTGGAACAGGCTGCCCAGGTTGATATTCCATATTATGATAGAATCATCAGGGATTGGAAGGGACCTCCAAAGATCATCTAGTCCTATCCCCCATTCCACAGCAGGATCACCTAGAAGTCACACAGGAACACATCCAGGCGGGTCTTGTGGAGTCTCCTTCTCTGGAGACATTTAACCCCCCTGGGCAGCCCCTTCCAGGGCCCTGTCACTGTCACTGTGAAGAAGGTCCTTCTCGTATTTATGTGGAACCTCCTGTGTTCCAACTCACAACCATTGCCCCTCATCCTATCACTAGATGACACTGAGAAGAGATGCTAGAAGGTCACCTGGGAGCTTCCTCCTCTCCAGACCAAGCTGGGCTTCTTCAGCTGGAGAAGGGGAGGCTCCCAGGTGGCCTTCCAGCATCTCTCCAGTCTCTGAAGGGGGCTACAAGAAAGCTGTGCTCCTGAGTGCAGCAGTGTGGATGTGGTGGTGTCAGGTCCGGGGCTGGGCTGGACGAGCTCAGAGGTCTGTTCCAGCCTCAGTAATTCTGTGGGTCTGTGTTTAACTTTGATAGGTTCTCACTTGCCACATAACAGCAACAGGTAGAAACACTGCTGCAGCCTTTTCTGAGGTGGATTTTGAGGAAATCTACTGCATGTTGTACTAAATGTGTTGTCTGTGTTAAATAACTTCCAATGGACAAGTCAAAGCGCAATTCGAGTGAGATTCTGGACGTGATCATGATGTCGTGACTCACACAACCAAGCACAATGGTGCCTCTAACAGCTTTTGAACTTCTGTAGATGTCTCTGGCTCCCCAAAAGTTCCTCCACTGAAGAGAGTTCATGTCTTTGTGACTCCCTCTAGTAGGAAGCTTTCTCAGCTATAACGGGGAGGTGGTGTCCATATTAAAATCATCCCACATCTTTAAAAAGTGAGAGGTCATTGTTTTCACGGTGAACATCCCAGGGAGGTTGTGGAGTCTCCTTCACTGGAGATGTTTAAGACCCGCCTGGCCGTGTTCCTGTGTGACTGGCTCTAGGTGATCCTGCTGTGGCAGGGGGATTGGCCTGGATGATCTTTGGAGGTCCCTTCCAATCCCTAACGTTCTGTGATGCATCTTCCTGAGATGTTTACACTTTGTCTTAAATCTGACTTCATTTTTTCCCAGGTAGCACCAAAGTGAACCTTGTGAAGATCCCATCCACCGCGTCCAGCCCCCGAGACACTGCTCTGGCAGCTGTGATATGCAGTGCACTTGCCACAGTGCTTTTAGCTCTGCTTATTCTTTGTGTCATCTATTGCAAGAGGCAGTTCATGGAGAAGAAGCCAAGCTGTAAGTTTCCAGTTACTGCTGTTTCTTTGTGATATCCAGAGACCTCCTCTAGGTTGGGAACCTGCTCCTTAGGGAAATGAATTAAGTCTCTGCAGCATTCAAGTAAGTTTAACGTGGAGATGAGTAGGCCAGCAGAAGCCCAGGACTTCATATATCCATTTCTGTGATTCTTCCCCTCTGCTCTGCACTGGTGAGACCCCACCTGGAGCCCTGGGTCCAGGTCTGGAGTCCCCAATGTCAGAAGGACACAGAGCTCCTGGAAGGTTTCCAGAGGAGAGCAACTCAAATGAGCAGAGGGATGGAGCACTTCTCCTTTGAGCAAGTTGGGGTTGTTCAGCCTGGAGAAGGCTCCCAGGTGACCTTAGAGCAGCCTTCCCATCTCTGAAGGGGGCTACAAGAAAGCTGGAGGATGGCTTTGGACAGGGGTGGTAGCAAGAGGACAAGGGGAAAGGGCTCCAGACTTGTAAAGGAGAGATTGAGGTTGGCCATGAGGAAGGAATTCTTTGCTGTGAGGGTGCTGAGATGCTGGAACAGGCTGCCCAAGGCAGCTGTGGCCGCCCCATCGCTGGCAGTGCTGAAGGCCAGGTTGGCTGGGCCCCTGAGGAACCTGCTCCAGTGAAGGTGTCCCTGCCTGTGCAGGGGGGTTGGAACTGGATGATCTTGATCTTCCAACCCCAGCCCTTCTGTGATTCTGATTCTGTGTGCACCACAGGTTGTGAAATCACTGACTGTGGCCAGTGTAGATGGCAGATTTGCCACCAACAATCTTGATTTGTGGGCAGATTCGAGATGAACCCAATGCCTAATCCATTTGAAAGAGCTCATCCGTAGCAACTCACCCGTGGTTTGTAATAAACCTTCTTCTGACCCGTGACTTAACTGTAGTGTGCTTTTTCATTTGATCTTTCTTGTTTGAATGTAGAATCTTTAAAGCTTTTATTAATACATGTTTGTAGCAGGGAAGGTGGCTGAAGGACAGAGCTCACGGGGTTGTAATCAGCCATCCAGGGTCTAGTGGGAGACCTGCAGCCAGTGTTCTCCAGGTGTCAGTACTGGGGCCACACTAGTTCAACATACTCAGCAGTGATGCGGAAGAAGGGACAGTGTCCCCTCAGCGAGTTTGCTGATGACTCCTTTGAGGTCCCTTCCAATCCCTAATGAGTCTGTGATCCTGTGACACAAAACTGGGAGTGGGAAGACCAAGGAGGACTCTTATCAGTGGGACGGGGCCAGGCTCGTTTCAGCCAGTGATAGGAAGGGGGCAGTGGGCACAAACCAAGACACAGGAGGTTCCACCTGCACGTCAGGAGAAACTTCTTTACTTTGCGAGTGTCAGAGCACTGGAACAGGTTGCCCAGTGGGGTTGTGGCAGCTCCTCGTTCTCTGGAGACTTTCGAACTCTCCTGGATGCGATTCTGTGCAACCTGCTCAAGCTGAATCTGCTTCAGCAGGGGAAGGTTAGAGTAGATGGTTCCCCAGAGGTCCCATCCAACTCCTGCTGGTCTCTGAGGCTGTAATTGGTGTTCCCACTGCTTACAGCAGAAGCACAACTTAAGTTGCAGGAAGTGCAGACACAGTGAGTTCAGTCTTCAGTCAGTGAAATTCAGGAGCCTGTTTGTCTTGGCCCTCAGCTGCACCGATGGAAGGAAATGTGCTGTTAAGGTGAAGCCCCTTAAAATTACACAAAGAAAATCCCACTGGCTGAAAGCTGAAAGTGGAAAATCCCAGATGGGGGTCACTGAGAATCATTAAACACGGAGCAAATGCGACCAGTGAATAAGATGCAGTCCTGAATCGTCGTCAGAGTAAGAGCTGATGTCTGTCTAGAAGAGGCTGTAGTTGAACCAGCTCGTCTAGGGTTTCTTGCAACGTCGGTGGTCACGTTGTGTGAAACGACAGTGTCGCTGTGGGTCTCTCATTGGGATCACAGAATCATTAGGGACTGGAAGGGACCTCGAAAGACCATCCAGTCCAATCCCCCTGCCCCAGCAGGACCCCCAGACCAAGTCACACAGGAGCACATCCATCCTGTGAGCACGGGAGGCTGGGAACTGGGAGAAGAACACCATTTAGTAGCACACACCTGTATTCCTTCTCTCCAAAGGGTCTCTGAGGTCACAAGACATCCACTACAGCGGCTCCGAACTGTCCTGCTTCGACCGGGCGCGCCTGCGCGAGTATGAGCACAGAGCTTGCTGCCAGTGCCAGCGGAGCACATCGCAGACGTGTGGTACGAGCCCCCTGTGCCAAACTGCCCTTTGCCCCGGGCCAGTTGCCCCGGCCAGCACATACAGTGGCTGAGTAGCTACTTGCTTTTTTCCTTTCCTATCGTCAACCCAGTGACCCTTCACTTTACAAACGGCTTGGAATGTCTCCTCTTCCTCCTGATAAGAACGGCACTGCGTCTGGATTTGAGACTGACAACGTTGAGACAGATTTACCAGACAGTGCCTAACGACGTGATTCAAACTCTCAGCGACACCGACAACCTGAGTTTTAGGTTCAAACAGTTTAGTTCAATTGTTTAGGTTCAAATTTTTGGTTCAAATAATTTAGGCTTCAGGTAGCATCAGAGCAGCTTCGTTTGGGATGTTAAGAAGTAGGTGATTGAACACACGAGCATGGGCTTGAACACTGCAAACTCAGAATGTGAGGCTTCCTCTCACGTGTACCGTACTGGAAGGTAAATTCATGTGAGAGCAGCTATTTCTGGCTGGCGACTGTATCGCTCCTGCATAAGAAATCAGTTTTGAAGTGACAAATTCAAGAACCCCGAAGGCTTGCTCCTCAGTCCCTGTGTTCTACCTGGCAAACTAGTATGTTTGAAAGAGTGTAGAAACTCTGTATAAACTCTGTGTGAATGTATTATGCAGAGGTTTAACACTCTTCATGTAATTAATGTTAATTAATAACTGTCTGTCGTTCCTCAGGACCGGTCCATCTGATTCCGTCGCTGTGCTGTGAGGAGACCTGCAGCGTGGAGCACAGCAGTCCCAGTTGTGCTTTCCACTCGCAGACCACGCTCAATGAACGGTAACTCAGCCTTGTAAATACCTCTTGCGCAGTCAAGTCACAGAACCCTTCAGGTTGGACAAGACCCCTGGGGATCGCTGAGTCCAGCCATCAACCCTGCTCTACAAGTTCACACCCAGATCCCCCACCACTGCGTTTAAGCCACTCATCCAGGGATGGAGGCTCGACCACCGCCCTGGGCAGCCCAGTCCAGGGCCTGACCACTCTCTCCAGGAAGACCTCCTTCCTGTTGTCTAGCCCAACCCTACCCTGTGGAGCTTGAAGCCCTTCCCTCTGGTTCTGTTGCTCATGACCTGTGAGGTCCCTTCCAGTCCCTAATGTTCTGTGATTCTACCACAACGTACCCGTTAGCTTCTCCCGACCAGCGGAACGTAAAAGCAGTAGTAGTTCCTTCTACAGCGCTGCCACGAGCTAAACACATAAAACTTCTGGTGTCCTTCAGAGCTTCCTGGTTACAGATTTTAACACAGGATGTATTTATTTCTTTTGGCTGCAGTTCCTTTCCATAGAAGGTTTAAATTGCTCTTCAGCTGTTTTGTTCTCATGGCCAAATGTAGCTAAAAATACAGAGGCAGCTCCTTGGTAGATGCTGTTTACACAAGGTGACCCAACGACAAGAGACCGAATCCCTAACGTTTCTCTGGCCAGCCTGCTCTAGGGTGGGGTGTCCCTGCCTGTGCTGGGGGACGTGGAACTGGACGATGGGTCCTTCCAACCCTGAGTGATTCTGACTCCATGGCTTCTGCAGTGAGGTGGTCCTGCTGTGGCACGGGGGTTGGACTAGATGATCTCTCGGGGACCCTTCCAATCCCTGATGATTCTGTGATTCTATTCTGTGGTAGCTTGTTTTAATGCCAGCGCGCTTGAGTCATCCTCTTGTACCATCGGCGCTGACAAACCCAGAGGTGTGTGCTTTGCAACGAACCTCGTGGTTAATGCCTTAAAAGTAGATGTCCTAGCCCACATGCTGTGGACATCAAAGGTCCTGTGGTTCCTTCCAGTAGGAACGGAGCTAGTTTCAGTTTCCTCTGCCAAAGTAATGTGTTTCCTTCAATTGTGGGGCGATGCCTTGACTTTTGGCCTCATCTCTAAAAATGCTTTGTGCTTAGCACAAGGTGGCTAAAGCGTCGTGTCTTGGCAATGAGTAAAGCTGCGTGAGATCTACTGTTGGCACTGGTAACGTGGGGTGAGGCTTGTCACATGAATTGTGGCTGCGTGTCACAGACTCACAGAACGTTAGGGGTTGGAAGGACCCGGAAAGGTCATCTGGTCCAATCCCCCTGCCACAGCAGGACCACCCAGACCAAGTCACACAGGAACACGTCCAGGTGGGTCTTAAACATCTCCAGAGAAGGAGGCTTCACAACCTCCCTGTCTGCTCGGCCCTGGTGAGACCACATCTGGAATCTTGTGTCCAGTTCTGGGCCTCTCGGTTCAAGACAGACAGAGGTGCTGGAGAGAGCCCAGTGTGGAGTGACAAGGATGATGGAGTGGAGCATCTCCCTGATGAGGAAAGGCTGAGGGAGCTGGGTCTCCTGAGATTGGAGAAGAGGAGACTGAGGGGTGACCTTGTTCATAGTCTGTAAATATGTGAAGGGTGGGTGTCAGGAGGATGGAGCCGGGCTCTGCTCAGGGGCATCCAATGACAGGACAGGGGGCAGTGGGTCTGAGCTGGAACAGAGGAGGGTCCAGGTCAATGTGAGAAGAAACTTCTTCCTGATGAGAGTGACAGAGCCCTGGAAAGGGCTGCCCAGGGGGGTTCTGGAATCTCCTTCTCTGGAGATGTTTGAAACCCACCTGGAGATGTTCCTGTGTGACTTGATGTAGGGGATCCTGCTGTGGCAGGGGGATGGGACTGGATGATCTTTCAAGGTCCCTTCCAATCCCTAATGCTCTGTGCTTCTGTGCCTTCGCAGTGTTTGAAGGGCCATCAGGCACCATCCTCTTCTCCTTTAGTAGCATCCTCCGGGGCTGTCAGCACACCTAGACGAGGAACAAGCTGTATCCTTTCTCAAAAGACTTGGTTTGCACTGGGTGCTGGCAGAATATTATCTTAATAGCCCAGTTAAACCTTCCTGTAATTACTAAGGACAGTAATTACCCCGGTAGTATTTTCTGGAATGCTTTTCAAACCCGGTGCTTCTTATCCTTTCCCAGGCCCTCCGAATCAGTCGGAGAAATGATCCCGGCCTTCCTGGGCTCTCTGTCACACTCGGCCTGCGAAGACATCTCCGACGCCTGGCCGCTCATGCCAAACGCGGCTCCTTGCGACAGCGGCTCTTTCTGCGAGTCCTGCTCAGAGCTGGCCCAGGGATCTGCGACGTCCTGCGGCCCCGAGACTCCAAATGCTGCCGCCGTCGAGTCGGATAATCACCAGGTTCTGAGCCAGGTACTTCCTTCACCAAAGTCTCTCGATGGAAACACCGCAAAGTCCTTTGAAACCTCCAGACACAAAACAGGCAGAGAAGTGTCCTCACTTCAGAACTGGGCAGCTGCTGAAATCCAGCCAAAGACGAAGCCCGATGGAGCAGCGAGTGACTGCACAGACTGAGAGAGGTAAAACACAGAGAGCTGCAGGGGAGGGGGAGGAGGGCTCACGGCGCTTGGGGGCAGAGGAAGGTGGAATCGCAGAGGGCTGCAGGGTGATGGGTCTCCAGGGGTTACACCTGTTGTTGAAATAAATCAGAACTCTGAGAGATCCAGCAGTTTCACATTTCTACATCCTCGACTGAGTTTGAAAGGTGCAGGGGGATGGGACTAGATGGTCTTTGGAGGTCCCCTCCAGTCCCTGATGTTCTGTGATCCTGTGAAAGGTGCAGGGGGATGGGACTAGATGGTCTTTGGAGGTCCCCTCCAGTCCCTGATGTTCTGTGATCCTGTGCAGTTACTCAAGCTGTAGTGCTGAGGTCATGTCAGCCAGAACACGGGGCCGTACAGCTGCCAGCTTTTATCAGGGAATTTCATTTCATTCCATTTCAGAGGGGAAAAGTCAGTTTAAGGAGCCTTGTGACCAAACTAAGATGTGGAGCTAGTCCTTGTTTATGAGGGAAGAACAGGTCCAGAGACTGGCCTGCACCACAGTATCAGATGGACATTGAGGGGCTGGAGCTGGGCCAGGCAAGGGCTATGAGGCTGTGGAGAGGGCTGGCAAACAGGGCTGTGAAGAGCAACTGAGACAGCTGGGTTATTGAGTCTGGAGATGAGCAGGCTGAGAGGAGACCTTCTTCCTCTCTACAGCTACTTCAAGGGAGGCTGTAGCGAGGCCGGTGCTGGTCTCCCAAACTGCTAATGATAGGATGAGAGGAAATGGCCTCCAGTTGCATCAGGGGAGGTTTAGACTGGATGTTTGTTAGGAGCTCTTCAGTGAGAGAGTGACTGGGCACTGGAACAGGCTGCCCACAGAGGTGGTGGAGTCACTGTCCCTGGAGGGGTTTAAAAAGCAGGTAGCCAGAGCACTTCAGGCTGTGATCTAGGGGATCTGTAGGGCTGGACTTGATGATCATGGAGGTCCTTCCCAACCACGATGATTCTAATCTTGTTAGGCTTTCCCTAGATGAGAGGAACCACAGAATTTTGAAACATCACTATAAAAATTAACTCACACCTCACCATACTTGTTACAACACCTCTGCTGTAAATTTCTTACTGATTCACGTGTGTGTGAGGAAATCTCTTCTGACACGTCGGAGTCCCGTCTTCTCCGACGGCTGTGAGGTACGATGCGTTGCTGGCGAGGTGTGCGTGTGCTTCTGAGTAACAAAGATGCTTTGGCTGGTCACACAGATCAGTTTTGTGCCACTTCTTCATACTCATGCTCCTTACAAATGCAGCTCTGATGGAGAAAGTAGTATGTGAGGGACAGGATCACAGAACATTAGGGATTGGAAGGGACCTCGAGAGATCATCTAGTCCACTCCCTGCCACAGCAGACCCAGTCGCACAGGAGCATCTCCAGGTGGGTTTTAAACATCTCCAGAGAAGGAGACTCCACAACACCCCTGGGCAGCCCCCTCCAGGGCTCTGTCACACTCACCATCATCTTCGTGGCTCTGTGCTGGACTCTCTCCAGCAGCTGATGTAATTTCAGACTTAACTCTTAACAACTTTACAACTCCATTTACAACTTCATTTTTCTTTTAATCTTTCATGTCTTTTTGAAATGTTTAGAGAGAAAAATGCTCTTTAAGGACACGTGGGTGCGTTACCTTCAGGCACAGGGCCTGATTATGAAGGGAGTGGAACATGAGGGGAGGCTGAGGGAGCTGGGTCTCTTGAGCTTGGAGAAAAGGAGCCTGAGAGGTGACCTCATTAAGTTGATCAATATGTGAAGGCTGGGTGTCAGGAGGATGGAGCCAGGCTCTGCTCAGGAGCATCTAGTGATAGGACAGGGGGCAGTGGATGTCAGCTGGAACACAGGAGGTTCCACATCAGTATGGGAAGGACCTTCTTCCCAGTGGGGGTGACAGAGGCCTGGAAGGGGCTGCCCAGGGAGGTTGTGGAGTCTCCTCCTCTGGAGACATTTAAAACCCCCCTGGAGATGTTCCTGTGCAACTGGATCTAGGGGATCCTGCTGTGGCAGGAAGATTGGACAGGATGGTCTTTCGAGGTCCCTTCCAGTCCCTGATGGTCTGTCATTCTGTACCTTTATTATCCTGAACAAACATCAAGAAGGTGATAAAAGCAGAATGTTGTGTAAGTCTGCTGGGAAGGTTTAGTCTCTAGGTGCAGGAGAATGTTCATGGCCAGCAGTAAGTGTAGTAGCTCTGTCTGCTGGGATGGTTACTCAAGTGTAGCAGCCCAAGCAGGTTCTTCATGAGGTTACGTCACCACCGTTCCATCACTGTCTTTCAGGAAGCCGGGCTGTTCCGCTCAGCACGCAAGCTGAACGCTTCCCTAATGCTCCTCAGCTGTTTCTCTTCAAGTCACAGTCTGGTCTTCGCTGCTGCCTGGTTTCAAAACCCGCTGAGAAAAACAAAAGGCATCACCTCACACCACCCGAGTCGAAGCAGCTGTGAAGGGAAAACTTCAAGGAGCATCCTGGAAGAACCTTGAGAGTGGATTTATGTCTTTGTGCATCTCTTGTAAGAAAAGAAACGTCTGTACCTTTGGATTCTCACAGAGCCCGTTGGAGCGAGTGACGTGTAAATACAGCAGGAGGTAGAAGTGCTTCGGTGTGTTTAGGGGGTGTCGTAAAGAGGGCTGCAGAAGGCACGGGACAAGCCACCGCCAGCTCCTCTGCTCGCAGCTGTCTGTGGCTTCCGGCTGCCTCCAAGTTCAGCTCCGTTTCCTGCTGCTCGAAGACTTGTACCAGAACCCCTCCTAGTCACGCCGGGATCCCCCGTGGCTGAACCGCAGCTTTTATTCCCCGTTCACACAGCAGCCAGTGACTTTGGCGAGTTGCAGCCTTTGCATGTTGCAGTGTCTGTGGCTGAAGCCCTCTCCGTGCCGTTGCTACGTTTGTGGAGGGGGCAGTTGTTCTGTTAAGTGTAGGAGGAGATTCGCTTTAAATTAGGTTTAGTTGACGGAACGTCAGCCGTGCCGCTACGAGCGGCGAGTTCTTTGGCGTCTCGGGCACACGGCACTTGGCCTCTCGGGGTGTTGAAGTCAACCAGCTGCTTTACCCAGACGACAGACAGCGGCGGTGCCGTGAAGGGCTTCTCTGCAAGGGTCACGCGTCTTGGTGACCTCCTTCATTCATGCAAGCAGACCTCTTCGTGCATGGCCCCGTCCTTCTTGCTGTGCTGTTGCCTTAATGGCTATAAATGGGTGAAGGGTGGGTGTCAGGAGGATGGAGCCAGGCTCTGCTCAGGGGCATCTAGTGATAGGACAAGGGGCAGTGGGTGTCAGCTGGAGCAGAGGAGGTTCCACATCAGTGTGAGAAAGAACTTCTTTCCTGTGGGGGTGACAGAGCCCTGGAAGGGGCTGCCCAGGGTGGGTTGTGGAGTCTCCTTCACTGGAGATGTTTAAGACCTGCCTTGACCTGTTCCTGTGCAACTGGATCTAGGTGATCCTGCTGTGGCAGGGGGACTGGACTGGATGATCCCTTCCAATCCCTAATGATTCTAATTCCATTTTTCCACACAAAATATAAAACCTAATCTGTAACATTTTTCAGTTGCCCTGTGCTCCACTGCATCTCTTAATGGCCCTTGTTCGGTTTCATTTGGGGGCTGTTCAGCCTGGAGAAGAGAGAGCTCCAGGGGAACCTTCTTTTGACCTCCCAGTACCTGAGGTGGGACCTACATGAAGGTCTTTTCAAGAAGCTTGTATGGACAGCACAACGAGCAGTCGGTTCAAGCTGGGAAAGGAGAGGTTTAGGCTGGGTAGTAGAAACAAGTTCTTCAGTGTGAGGGTGGTTGATGGCTGGAATGGGCTGCCTGGGGAGGTAGTGGTGACGGCCCCATCCCTGGAGTCATGTAAGATCAGGCTTGACGAGGCTCTGAGCAGCCTGACCTAGGTAGAGTTGTCCCTGTGCAGGGACGCTGGAGTGGATGACCTCCAGAGGTCCCTTCCGGCCTAGAACATTCTGATTCTACGATTCCTAAACCACCTTCTGCTCCTGTGACTGATGCAGGTAACCTCCACTCATTCATCACCTTCAGCAGGCTCAGGCTTGTCCGCGATGAACTCCAGCAGTTACTCTTTCAAGTCCCCGCTGTGCCTTGGCGAAAGCAAAGCCATCAGCAGAACAGAGGTAGAGTTGCAGTAACTGTGGCTTGTCTTTCCGCGCGGCGTTTTGTGCCAGCGGAAAGGTTGAGACACAATTCGCGTTCCGTCATGGAAGAGGACTTCTTCGGCTTTGAAGCGCCCGGCAGCAGGTTGCACCTGCACAGGACATGTTCCTGTGTGACTTGATCCCGGTGATCCTGCTGCGGCAGGAGGATTGGACTGGATGGTCTTTGGAGGTCCCTTCCAGTCCCTAATGCTCTGTGATTCTGTGAGTACAGGGGCCCAGTGACACGCTCTGAAGTCCATCTTCAAATCACAGCATCACAGAACATGAGGGATTGGAAGGGGCCTTGCAAGATCATCCAGTCCAACCCCCCTGCCACAGCAGGACCACCCAGACCAAGCCACATGACGTGGGTTGATTTCTGCGGACACTTCCATCCAGTGAAGCAGTTACCCGCCTCGTTCCTCCGTGCGGGCGCGCACCAAGCCGCGTGCTCCTTCGTACAGACTTTGTAAATAGCAGAGCAGCTCCGACGTGCATTTCAGTACCTAGCAAGGTGTTTTCCGAGCGCGCACAGCTCGCCCCTCCCAGAGCAGCTCTGCGGAACGCCGGGTCCAGACGCTTTGCCGCTGGGATTTACACTGTGCTTGATTGATGTCGCCCGGCAAGGCGAGAGGAAACCACCACGTGAGTGACAAACGGGGAGGGAACGTGAAGAGAGCTCTTTGGAAACACCTGTGTATATTCTGTACAGAATTTCTGCCTTAATTTAACCAAATTGGTCTCTTTTTTTGTTGCCTGTGGCAAGCACTGTTGTACAAGTCAAGAGAAAACATCCACTGCTACCGCCGCGTTCAGACTGCCCACGCGTCACGTCTCGGGAGCCAGCATGCCGCTGGAAAGCCTCCTCTGAGGAATGGAGATGGAGCCTTGTACAAACCGTTTTGTAGCCCCTCGTCTACTTGTGAATAAAACGTCCCGTGACCCCATCTTGGGTTGTTGATCTGCAACTGGTAGCTCTGAAGGGGGTGACAAGAAAGCTGGAGGAGGGCTTTTCACACGGGTGGTAGTGGGAGGACAAGGAGAAAAGGTTCCAGGCTTGAAGAGGGGAGACTGAGGTTTGACTTGAGGAACCAGTTCTTTGCTGTGAGGGTGCTGAGATGCTGGAACAGGTTGCCCAAGGGAGTTGTGGCCACCTCATCCCTGGCAGTGTTGAAGGCCAGGTTGGCTGGGGCCCTGTGGAACCTGCTGTGGTGAAGGTGTCCCTGCCTGTGCAGGGGGGTTGGAGCTGGATGATCCTTAAGGTCCCTTCCAACCCTGGCCCTTTTGTGATACTGGTTCTGTGGAGTCCACGTTCCCAGCCCACCTGATCATCCTTCTGGTTCACTTCAACGCTTTCAACACGGTGGAGCAGCACCTGGCATTTTTAGTAGCCGACTTGGTGGCATCAAAGAGCACTTTGTGACTTGGGTTGGGAGAGAGCATTCGGTGGCCCGTACCAAGCACTCCACCAAGGGTGAGGGCTGGCCTAGACCTAGTCAGGTCTCCTTCTGGGCAGTGCTGAAACTGCTCCACCACTTGGGCAGCTGAGGTTGGGCCATGTGAAGGCAAGAACGTCCAGCTTCTAACTTCTACATGACCAGCTAGTTTTGGAGGCTCATTACCCCAGTTCAGGGAGCAGTATCTCTGAATCACAGAATCACACTAGTTGGAAAAGATCCCTGGGATCCAACCATCTCCCCGACCTCACAAGGTCGCCCCTAAACCACATCCCTCAACACCTCGTCCTAACGGTCTTTAAACACATCCAGGGATGGCCGCTCAGCCACCTGTTCAGAGCTGAACACGCACATCTTCTCCCACACGAGCAACAAGCTGCCTCCGCACAGCTCCTGGCTGCCCGGAGCAGACGCTGGAGCCCCGTTACCAGGAGCTGGGATGGTTGTCAAATGACCTGGGGGGATAATGCTCAACAGGTATAAAGAATGTAGATCCCTTAATGACTTCATCTGAGCTACAGGAATTTCTCCTGGAGGAGGATTTGGCTCTGTACAGAGGGCTGCAGAGTGAGTTCATGGGATTCCACCTCCCAGAAACGTGGGGCTGGTGGCAGGGTGCACGAGGGGGCACCGGCAGCCTCTTCTCACTTTGCAGCGGTTTTGCTTTCACATCTATTCTGGGCCCTGAATGAAGGCTGTCAGACACTCACAGAACGTTAGCGGTTGGAAGGGACCTGAAAAGATCATCCAGTCCAATCCCCCTGCCACAGCAGGATCCCCTAGATCAAGTCACACAAGAACACGTCCAGGCTGGTTTTAAACATCTCCAGAGAAGGAGACTCCACAACCCACCTCAGGCAGCCCCTTCTAGTGCTCTGTCACCCTCACTGGGAAGAAGGTCCTTCTCAGACTGATGTGGAACCTCCTCTGTTCCAGCTCACAACCACTGCCCCTTGTCCTATCATTAGATGCCCCTGAGCAGAGCCTGGCTCCACAGCCAGGCCCTTGGAGGGGCTCCACAGCATCCAGGCATCTGTCCCATTGACCACTGGTCTCTGGCTTCTATCCTGCAGCCAGTGGCATTAATCTGAGAAGAGCAGCGTTAAAAAGTAGAGCAGATGTGACACCTGAGGTGTTCTGAATCTAAAACAGGACTCCTGACACTTCCGTTTCAGTCGCCCGTGGTGCTGAGGAATAAAGGGCACGTGCATCTCATCCTGCGGCAAGCAGGACACATCCCATTTTCCAGGTCCCTGTTCCCTCTCATCAAGCACAAAAGCAGCCAGAAGGGCAAGCCTGAGCCTTCTGCAAGTTGCCGTAGATGCTCCAGGCCCACCGGCAACCGCTTGACAAGAGCCACCGCGCTGCCTCCGCGCTGTGTTTTCAAAGCCAGCCACCGGCAGAGCCCTGCGAGTCCCCCTGTCAGATCCTTATCAGCACTTGGCTGCTGCCTCGGGTGTTGTGTCTGTAGCAGGCTGCTTGTTCGCTCCCTCTCGAGAGCAGCCCACAGTGACTTCCCACAGCCAGCAGCTCTGATTCAGGAGCCATCTGTTGAGGCCCAGCTGCAGTGGACTTAAAAGGGAAACAAATCCCAGCGCAGGGAAGATCAGACGGGCCGCCAGGAAGCTCTGCTGGAGCTGGTTTCTCCCCCCTTATCTTTTATCTCCTTGGCTCCCTCCCCAAGCGCGCTGGCTGTTCTCTCACGGTCCTTCTCCCAGGAAGAGCTGCGCGTCTGCCCTCCGCAATCGTGCGTTTCCAGCTCGCCGGCTCTTTAACTCTTCCAGTGTCACTGGAAACGCTGCCCTCCAGCTGCTCTGCAAACCTGCCAGGGGAAAGCGCTCGCTTCGGCTCGCTCCCAGCGGCACGGGCATCAGCCCCGGCCTGGATGGCAACAGCTGTGGGCTGGCAGATGCCTCCCACTGAACAGCCGGCCAAGAGGCGCTCCGGCTCGCACGGCTCTTCCAGCTCTCTAGTCACGAGCCCCTCTCTGGCTGTGAAGCCTTCAGCAGGACAGCTGCCCAGCAAGAGTGGACTTGTGGCAAAAAAGGGTGAAAGGTGGGTGTCAGCAGGATGGGGCCAGGGCCTTCAGAGGCCATCAGGTCCAACCCTCCTGCACACAGCCATTACTACAGAAAAAGTAATGACTTGTTTTGTATGAACAGGCACCCAAACCCCAGGTCTTAATTTTAATCAAGAGAAAAAGAAGGCAGGGGGATGACCTTTGGAGGTCCCTTCCATTCCCTGATGTTCTGTGAACTGCTGGCCGCGATGGACTCCAAACGCCGGCCAATCCCTACTCACCAGACGTGACAGACTATTCACCAAATCCCTACTAACCAGTAAAGTGCTTAATTAACCAGTGAAGGCAGAACCAAACCGCTGCTGCACGATAAAACACATCCAGCCAGATAAGAGATGAAAGATAATGGGAGAACACTCCTCAGGAAACAGCTGCCAAGCCCTGAACGCTGAAGCTCCACAGAAGATCTGCAGAAGATAACCTTAGGGAGTAGAAGTGCTGCTGGTATTAAACAGAATAGAATCGGAGAGCGGTTGGGGTTGGAAGGGACCTTAAAGATCATCTAGTTCCAACCCCCCTGCACAGGCAGAGACACCTTCACTAGAGCAGGTTAATCATGACCCCAGCCAGCCTGGCCTTCAACACTGCCAGGGATGGGGCAGCCACAGCTGCCTTGGGCAGCCTGTTCCAGCATCTCAGCACCCTCACAGCAAAGGATTGGTTCCTCATGGCTAACCTTAATCTCCCCTCTTCAAGTCTGTGACCCTTTCCCCTTGTCCTCTGGCTACCACCAGGTCAAAAGCTCTATTCCATCCCTCCAGGGAGTCCCCATCCCTGGAGGTGCTTAAAAACCAAGTAGCTGGAGCACTTGAGGCCATGGTCTAGGGGTTAGGGAGGTGTTGGGCTGAAGGCTGGACTTGATGGTCCTGGAGGTCCCTTCCAGCCATGGATTAGTCCAATCCCCACGTTATCAGCTGTTCCAACAAGATCAGACTTTCTGACAGTACCCACCAGGCAATTAGTCCTCTCCAGCTCCATGTGTCAGCTCCTACGCAAGGGAGCACCATGGTCTTCATAAAAGGAACCAGCTGACCCAACAAAAGCATTTATTATTCCTCCACCCACACGAACATTCAAACCTTGACAAGTGTCCAAGCAGCAAGCCCACTCCGAGCAGCGTTTTATCCGCGTTGCTGTATCCACGTCGGCGATCTTCCGTAAAAGAATCCCCTTCTCTTGGCCACTTCTATGAGTCCATGATAAATGATTCGAAGTCGTGGTCTAGGTCCGAAACAAGGGCATCCACAAAATCTTCCACCGAAGGCGATTTCTGGAGCATTCCTACGAAGGGAAGGCAACAGACTCTCAGCTTGACCTTGAAGGCTTTGTCAGAAACGACTCCTACTGACCAACTTTTAACGTCACAGGACAACACGAACGGCCATCGTGTTTCTTTGTCAGGACATAACTGCGGTTGTAGTGTAGGAGAGGCTGAGGGAGCTGGGGTGTTTAGCCTGGACAACAGGAGGCTTGGGGGGGGACCTTCTCCCTCTTTACCTGAAGGAAGGTTGTAGACAAGTAGGGGGTCAGACTCTTCTCCCAGGCAACTAGTGGTAGGACCTGAGGGCAGGGCCTGAAGCTGCACCAGGGGAGGGTTAGGTTGGATGTTCTGAAGCTCTTCCTCACGGAAAGAGTGATCAAACACCCAGAGACTGCCCAGGGAAGTGGTGGAGTCCCCATCCCTGGAGGTGTTTAAGGACGGACTGGCTGTGTCCCTGGTCTAGGTTGAGGTGATGTTAGGTCCTGGGATGGGCTGGATGAGCTCAGAGGGCTTTCCCAGTCTCCATAACTGTGTGATTCCTTGATTCCATGAAGGGGTTGTTTAACTTCTCCAAGCTGACTGTTATGTGCTGTCTCAGAACTGAAGACATGCCTGGGATCACAGAATCATTCAGGTGGGAAAAGACCCTGGGGATCATCAAGTCCAACCATCAACCGCACTCTACAAGGTCACCCCTAAACCAGATCCCTCAACACCACATCTAAGCATCTTTTAAACTCATCCAGGGATGGGGACTCAGCCACCACCGTGGGCAGCCCATGAAACGTACCCAATCAATCAGCTGCTCCAAGACTTATCTTAACAACTTTAATGAGAACGTTCGTAAGCCGCAGCATAATTAGAGAAGAACAGGCATGAAACCAGCATCACGAAGGATCCTGCTCAAGTGCTTTGTCAGGTAATTACATAATAATGGAATCATGATGGCTGGAAGGGACCTCCAGGATCAGCAAGTCCAGCCCTCAGCCAACAGCTCCCTAACCCCTACACCGTGGCTTTAAGTGCTCCAGCTGCTTGGTTTTTGAACGCCTCCAGGGATGGGGACCCCCCCCCCTCCCTGGGCAGCCTGTCCCAGTGTCCAACCAGTCTCTCAGGAAACAACTTCTTCCCAAGATCCAATCTAAACCTCCCATGATGCCACTTGAGGCCATTTCCCCTTGTCCTACCATTAGTAATCTGGGAGAAGAGACCAGCACTAACTTTACTAAAACCTCCTTGTAGGCAGCTGTAGAGAGCAAGAAGGTCTCCTATCAGCCTCCTCTTCTCCAGACTCAATAACCCCAGTTCCCTCAGCTGCTCTCCACAGTTTGCCAGCCCTCTCCCCAGCCTTGTTGCCCCTCTCTGGCCCCACTCCAGCTCCTCAATGCCCTTCTGCTGCTGTGGTGCCCACAACTAGACCCAGTGCTCAAGGTGTGGCCTCATGACTGCCGAGTACAGGGAGGGCAGCATCACCTCCCTCCTCCTGCTCCTCATCCAGGCCAGGATGCCGCTGGCTTTCTTGGCCACCTGGGCACCCTGCTGGCTCCTGTTCAGCCGGCTGGCAACCACCACCCCCAGGTCCTTTTCCAGCAGGCAGCTCTCCAGCCCCTCTGCCACAAGTCATTTGCCTATAAACAGAGGAGTTAACAATCTGCCGCCGCCTTCGTCTCCGGAATCGCAGCTTTCAGAAATCACGGTCCTACCTCACGTAAACCCCTTCCAGGGGTTTTTTAAGCTGATGCAGGTTCAGTCTCCAGCACTAGATGGGAAAGGGCAGCGCTTGTACCAGCAAAAAACCCCAGCAGCACAGCTGCCAAACTGGGAAGGTTAATCCTGCGCCTTTGAAGCGATCTCTTCTCTCTGACACCTGCCAACATCAATATAACCTTGTCCTGCCCTTTCTGATCAACGCACCTCGTGAACATCACCTCCTGTTCTTTCACATCCTCCACAACCTTTGTGTTCAGAGGAAATTATAATTAATTACAAGCTGCTAAGAGAGCGGAATCGTTTTGACTCGAACACAAAGATTCAAAACCCACCAGGAGGCAGAGCAGCTCGAGGCAGTTTGGTGTGAGGAACCATCGGGAATCTTCTGGCTAAGAGCTCAGAGAATCCCAGTCCTGGGGGAGGGCTTTGGGCTCCAGTGTGTAGCGAGAGGACGAGGGGAAAGGGGTCCAGAAAGGACTCCCTGGAGGGATGGAATAGAGCCTTTGACATGGTGGTAGCCAGAGGACAAGGGGAAAGGGTCACAGACTTGAAGAGGGGAGATTGAGGTTGGCCATGAGGAAGGAATTCTTTGCTGTGAGGGTGCTGAGATGCTGGAACAGGCTGCCCAAGGCAGTTCTGGCTGCCCCATCCCCGGCAGTGTTGAAGGCCAGCTTGGCTGGGGCCCCGAGTAACCTGCTCCAGTGAAGGTGTCCCTGCCTGTGCAGGGGGGTTGGAACTGGATGACCTTTAAGCTCCCTTCCAACCCTGGCCCTTCTGTGATTCTGTGATTATCAACACGTTGCAAAAGACAACAAGAGGACAGTGTAATGATTAAGAGGAACAGAAGACACTGAGCCCGGAGGAAACACAGGTCTTCCCAGAAGGGAAGTTGCAGACAGGTGGGGGTCAGGCTCTTCTCCCAGGCAACTAGTGATAGGACCTGAAGCAGGGCCTGCAGCTGCTCCAGAGCAGGGTTAGGTGGGATGTCAGGAAGCCCTTCCTCATGGGAAGGGTGATCAGACCCTGGAATGGACTGCCCAGGGTGGTGGTGGGGTCCCCATCTCTGGACCATCGTCCAAGGTCCGTTCCAATCCCTGATGATCCTATGATAAACTCCAGTAAAATACACCAGGGCAAGAACAGCTTTGAGATACCTGAAGCCCTCAGCACTTTGGTCTGAACGATTTACTAAGATGTCCACAAGGTCTGATGGTTGCCATTCAAAATCCAGGAGTGTATTTTGTATGTTCAGCCCAGCTCCTATTTCAGCTGAGTCTCTCCCAAGCCTAAGGCAACTGCACAGCTTATCTCCCCTGCTTTGAAGTTGTCTTTCACACTGCAGCGCTGCGGTCAACCACACCCTTTTGAGAGAGGGTTAGCTGTAACCTACCACCAGTGGAAACTGGGAGAAGAATAAAGCCTGTGGCCAAACGTGGCCTCTGCCCTTGGGAACACTCACTCTTCTGGGGCCGTGGAGCTGGGAGTTAACACATGTCGCCTCTCACAGCACCTTTCTGGACTCGTATTTCTGACTGCTTCCAGTGGTGATGTTAGGTCCTGGGCTGGGCTGGATGATCTCAGAGGGCTTTTCCAGCCTCAATAACTGCGTGAAAGGAAAGTCCTCATCCTGCTCTCACTTACAGATTTGAGATAAAGTCAGCTGTTTCTCCAGCTTGTTTAGCTCTCCTGACAATTTTGTTTTAGCATGTGAAAAGCAGGACTTTTACCATCACTGTGAGTGATTAAAACCAAGTTACTTTCCAGACTCAAAAGTCAAACAGAGTATTGAGGACAATCACGAACCATGTTTCTTTACTACAGTCTTCAGCCTCCCATCTCCTGAGAACGTGCACTCAAAGCACCGACACAGCCAAAGCTATTTTGATGATGCTGAGGTGGCCAAAATCAATCCAAACTCTCATCCACAGAACAACCAGATCTGTGATGAATTCCATGTATGTAAAAGCCACCGAGTTTTTGTAGCCAGAAAAGGTGTAATCTATCCTCCCTCAAGTACACGATGCCCTCATCCTGAATTCTTTAGACAGCCTTGCAACGCAGTCTCTGCTGACACTTCACCCCAATCATCTGGGTGTTTTTGTTCTCAGTTCTGCTGATCATGACACTAAGCTGAAGAACAGCCCATTTCACTACATAAATGAACGAGTGTTCTTTCAAAAACCCCATGAAAACTGGACTAGAAGATCTCCCGAGGTCCCTTCCCACCCCTCATGCTCTGACTCTGAAAATCACAATGATGCTAAAGAGACCAAATTGAGAAGAGCAGCTAAATTGTTTTGTCCTTGAACAAGGGAAAAAAATACTTCTACTTTTTTCCTACCTTGAACCATAAGAATGGGCTCCTTTCCACCGCCGTGTGCCAGCATCTCTCTGCGGTAACGCTCACCCATTGCCCTGGAGAAAGACAGATGTTAGAGCCATCTGCAAACACAATTGGTCCAACGTGCAGTCAGATTCCCTGGAGGGTCTCTACAGAATGCAGACACAGAGAACCAGTGACTTGTTCCACCTCGAAACAACGACTGTGTTGGCTCTGTGTTGACTTCTCAGATTCAGATCCCATTGAAAATTGCACAACAAATCCCAGAACATTGGGGACTGGAAGGGACCCCAAAAGATCATCCAGTCCAATCCCCCAACACAGCAGGATCACCTAGATGCAGTCACACAGGAACACATCCAGGTGGGTTTTAAATGTCACAAGATAAGGAGACTCCACAACCCCCCTGGGCAGCCTGTTCCAGTGCTCTGGCACCCTCACTGGGAAAAAGGTCCTTTACATACTGATGGGGAACCTCCTCTGTTCCAGCTGACACCCACTGCTCCTTGTCCTATCATGAGATGACACTGAGGGGTCGTTAGGATGGGGGGGGGTTAGGACATAGAGAGAGGTTCTCCTCCCACTCTACTCTACGCTGGTGAGGCCACATCTGGAGTGTTGTGTCCAGTTCTGCACCCCTTGGTTCTAGGAGGACACAGAGCTGCTGGAGAGAGTCCAAGGCAGAGACACAGTGATGATGGAGGGAGGGAGCATCTCCCTGATGAGGAAAGGCTGAGGGAGCTGGGGCTCTTGAGCTTGGAGGAGCCTAAGGGGTGACCCCATGAATGTTGATCAAGATGTGAAGGGTGGGTGTCAGGAGGATGGAGCCAGGCTCTGCTCAGGGGCATCTAGTGACAGGACAAGGGGCAGTGGGTGTGAGCTGGAACAGAGGAGGTTCCACATCAATATCAGAAGGAACTTCTTCCCAGTGAGGGTGACAGAGCCCTGGAAGGGGCTGCCCAGGGGGGTTGTGGAGTCTCCTTCTCTGGAGATGTTTAAAACCCACCTGGCCGTGTTCATGTGCAACTGGGTCTAGGGCAGGGGGTTGGACTAGATGATCATTCAAGGTCCCTTCCAATCCCTAACGTTCCGTGACTCCGTGACTTCATTCTGTGTAATATTTTCTCTGGTTTTACCTGTCAAATGGGTCCTGAGCAAAACACTGTTTCCACACCATGGAGGCAACAGCCCTAGACATGAGGTAGGAATAATACTTGGCACCGTAGCCCACAAGGTGACTGAACCGCAGCTGCCAGGCCTGCAAAGAGAAAACAGCAGGGGTCATCTTTTCAGTCCTTTAAAGGGTTTGGCGTTTGCTGAAGTGTGATGACAGAAATCTGATTGCCATTAGGAACAGATCAAATAAAAGGAGAAAATCCCCAGCCCCACCAGAAATCCCAGAATGAACATGAACTACACGAGAACGAGCATCCTTCAACTTCAGTATTGTACATCCAGTGCCCTGATCATCCAGTCCCTGATGAGTCTATGAGTGACTGAAGAAGTGATGTCTTGCTTAACCTCAGCCACTGCTTACATCCAGATGCAATGGCACTGGTGACAGATCTGCTCTTCTTTTTCCAGGTTACATCACAGGAAGGCTTCAGAACCTGTCTGTATCCTGGAACGTGCATTCTCCAGAATCCCACCACGCCTAAGAAGGTCTGGGTCTCCTTACTGGTGGGCTGGGACACGGATGTTGTTCTATTAACACTGTCCATGGGGATGTGGTGATGTCCACCTTGCCACTGGACTGCTCACAGCCTGAACTTCTCTGGCAGCTCCCTTTGCCTTGCTTCTCTTGATGGCAAAGACAGCCTTCAGCAAGATGTCAAGCACCTTCTGGCCCTTCTCAGAGGCTTCTTCTGATGTGTCACCCCATACTATGGTATCATCAGGGTACTGCAAATGCTCAGGAGCTCCACCCTGCTCTAGTGCAAACTGAACTAGCCCACAGCAGAGCTGGGCTATGTTTCCACCCTTGGGGCAACCAATACCAGGTGTACTGGATTCCACTCCAGAAGAGGAGGCTGGGGGGGGACCTCCTTGCCCTCTACCTGCAAGGAGGTTGTAGAGACGTGGGTGTTGGCCTCTTCTCCCTGGTAACTACTGACACAGCCAGGGGACCTGGTCTGCAGTTGAGGCAGAGGAGGTTTGCACTGGATATGAGAATGAAATTCTTTCCAGAGAGAGTGGCGAGGCTCTGGACTGGCCTTCCCAGGGAGATGATTGAGTCACCATCCTTGGAGGTACTGAACAAAGGTATTGCCATGGTGCTTCACACCCTGCTCTAGTGGCAGCGTGGAGGGGGCTAGTTTGTGTTTGTGGATCAGTCAGGTATTCAGGCAGTTATGTTTTTTGTTGTTGTGGGTCTGGTTGGACTGGGTGATCTAGGAGGTCCTTTCCAACCATGAGTATTCTCACGTGGAACGTAGGAGGTTCCCCATCAATATGAGAAGGAACTTCTTCCCAGTGAGGGTGACAGAGCCCTGGAACAGGCTGCCCAGGGAGGCTGTGGAGTCTCTTTCACTGGAGATGTTGAAGATCCACCTGGATGTGTTCCTGTGCAACTTGGTCTAGGTGATCCTGCTGTGGTGGGGGATTGGACCAGATAATCTTTCAAGATCCCTTCCAATCCCTAATGATTCTGTGAATCTTCCTCTGGAGCCCAATCAAAACCTCCCCAGGAACAATTCCTATCTTCAGTTATAGTGAAAGTGCCTTTTCTTCACTCCATGCTGTTTCAGCAACTAACTTCCTAAACCTTAAGCTAAGTTTAAAGGGCAATTTAAAAATCTAGATGCATCCTCCAGGACAATCCACAGGGAGCTACTTGCCTGCATTGACAAACCTCCTCCTACTACACACGGATGAGATCGGCAACACCACATTCCAAAATCCCAAGAGCCAGCCAGCACCACGTTCCAAAATCTCAGCGACAATTAGGCTGGTCCCGCTTTAAAAAGCTCCACGATCACTGAAATCATCACTGTGAACGCATCCAGAATGAAAGAGTTCACCTTTTAGCCCAAAAGCTCCGTTTCAATAAAACCAGCTCTACAAGCAAACACTCCTTTATTTCTTGGGTTACTTCCAACGCTGAATGGTTTCTCCAGATTGGAAAAAGAAACCCCAACACATCAATTTCCCTTTTGGAAAGGGCAAAGGCTGGACAAGTAGAACTAGGGCTCTGTCCTTATTAACTGGTAGACCTTTGGTAAGCAGCTAGAAAGTTAATGAAGACTCTGAGTAATCACCTACTTCAAAAAAGCTTTGCACCTTGTCCTGTCACTAGATGACACTGAGCAGAGCCTGGCTCCATCCTCCTGACACCCACCCTTCACATATTTATAGACATTAATGAGGTCACCCCTCAGTCTCCTCTTCTCCAAGCTGAACAGACCCAACTCCCTCAGCCTCTCCTCACAAGGGAGGTGCTCCACCTCCTCCATCATCCTCGTTGCCCTACGCTGGACCCTCTCCAGCAGCTCCACATCCCTCTTGAACCGAGGGGCCCACAACTGGACACAAGACTCCAGATCACGCCAACGCTCTTCGGCTCTCCGCTGTCACACATCTCTGAGCTAGGAGTGGGAGCGCACACGAAGTAAACCAACCCCCAGGGACAGCACTGACATCTTCAAAAGTGAGTCCAGCGAGGGATGAAGACTGCAATTCGTAACACTTCTGTGTTTTCATTACAGAATGAGAAATAAACGCAGCAAGGCAGGGAAGGTAAACATGCTGGCGGTGGTTTACGCTAGGAAGAGGAAAGGAATTTAACATGCAGTTAACCACTTAGGTGACTCCAGACAGGGGCCAGATGGTCTCTGAATGACTTGGAGGAAAACATTTCATTCTTGTTTGTAAACTCTC
The DNA here is from genome assembly GCA_013400115.1 of Rhinopomastus cyanomelas. Classification (NCBI taxonomy): domain Eukaryota; kingdom Metazoa; phylum Chordata; class Aves; order Bucerotiformes; family Rhinopomastidae; genus Rhinopomastus; species Rhinopomastus cyanomelas. The sequence goes on along the minus strand of VXBP01001734.1, from coordinate 34,899 downwards.
AAAGCACTGGAACCGCTTAGAGCAGAATCATTTACTCTTATAGCCTCTTCTCCCCACAGAGGGACTGGGGGATGGCAACCTGGCTTGCATGACAAACAACTCTACCTGAGATGGTTGAAGGGCACAGCCACGCAGCATCCACAGATAGGTGGCTGAGTATGAGCCAGCAGGGTGCCCAGGTGGCCAAGAAGGCCAGTGGCATCCTGGCCTGGATTAGAAACTGTGTGTCCAGTAGGGAGGCGATTGTGCCCCTGCACTCAGCACTGGTGAGGCTGCACCTTGAGGACTGGGTCCAGTTTTGGGCACCTCAGTACAAGGGAGACATCGAGGGGATGGAGCGAGGGCAGAGGAGGGCAATGAAGCTGAGGAGAGCTTGAGAGAGTTGGGGCTGTTTAGTTTGAGGTATCACTAGTTGCCTGGGAGAAGAGCTCGACCCCCACCTGACTACAACTTCCCTTCAGGGAGCTGTAGAGAGGGAGAAGGTCCCCACTGAGTGTCCTCTTCTCCAGGCTAAACACCCCCAGCTCCCTCAGCCTCTCCTCATCAGACTTTCCTTGTGGTTCCTTCCCCAGCCTCGCTGCTCCTCTGGGATCGCTCCAGCCCCTCAATCTCTTTTCTGAAGCAAAGGGCCCAGAATCCCAAGGCTTTTATTCTACTTTACTAATTAAACCTAATTTTAAGTATTGGCTTATTGTTTTAAAGCAAACATCATGAATGCTGCCTAAGATAAGCCCTTACAAAAAAACCACCCAGATAAATATCTTAAGCAGTGTTGTAACTGCAGCATACATTTGCCAGGACAACTTAATTACCTAAATTACCTGTATCTGCACTGGGGGATTAAACAGCTACTACTTTAGATTAGCCCTCATTTACTATCTTCTGCTGGAGCCACTCCAGATGTGGATTTAGGGGATCACGACTCTAATCCTGAATCTGCCATCAGCTGCATCATGAATTAGAGGAAACTACCTTCCCCTCCTTCCCCAGTCTAACTGCCACCTCCTGCTAAGCCAGAGCATTAACAGCTCCTCTCCTTTCCTGACTGCAAGCTTCAAACAGAAAAGACAACCTCCCGCTACGTCCGAAGAGCATTTCGCGTCAGATCCTCTAGCCTGTGTTCATGGCACTGACAGGTTGAGTAGGGTGTTCCACCACCACATATAGTTCCAGTACTGCAGTCCTGGAGAAAACAAGGACATGAGAACGATCAGAATGTCTCTATCTCTCTCTGGTCCCTTCTAACCCTGACTGACACCATGACTTGGTCTAGGGGATCCTGCTCTGGCAGGGGGATTGGACTAGATGACCTTTCGAGGTCCCTTCCAATCCCTGATGATTCTGTGGTTCTGTATATGTTTATATTTAAAATGGACATGGAACTGCTCGAGACTCCAGTGTGGAACCACAAAGGTGATGAAGGGAGGGGAGCATCTCCCTGATGAGGAAAGGCTGAGGGAGCTGGGCCTCTTGAGCTTGGAAAACAGGAAAGTGAGGGGTGACCTCCTTAATGTTGATAAACATGGAAAGGGTGGGTGTCAGGAGGATGAAGCCAGGCTCTGCTCAGGGGCATCTAGTGATAGGACAAGGGGTAACAGGTATCAGCTGGAACAGAGGAGGTTCCACATCAATATGAGAAGGACCCTCTTCCCAGTGAGGGTGACAGAGCACTGGAAGGGGCTGCCCAGGGGGGTTGTGGAGTCTCCTTCTCTGGAGATGTTTAAAACCCACCTGGACGTGTTCCTGTGCGACTGGATCTAGGGGATCCCGCTGCAGCACAGGGACTGGACTGGCTGATCTTTCAGAGCCCATTCCAATGCCCCATGTTCTGTGATAAAGCACATACACAGCTATTCCAAAACATTTCCAAGAGCCGTGTGCAGCTACTTCTCACACTGTTCCTTAAAACACTCCACCACACGGTAAGCACTCTCACTCCAGTATGTTTGAGTTTCATGGAGCAACAAGAATGTGCCTGAAAGTGCTGAGTACTCCATGGTATCTGCAAACTCTCAGCTGCTGTAGATAGTTGCCCAGTGAATAGTGTCATGTTACCAACAGAAAAGAAATTCCACACTCTTTGCTATCAGTGTTTTCTTTATCAGAAAGGGAATTCAATTCCAAAAAGACAGAAACCTAAACAAACCTTGAAGGGCGACTTGAAGAGCTCTTGAAAGTCTCAGCATCTACTTGAATACTGACCTCAGCAGGGCACCAAGCCTTCTGAAATGGCTTGTAGCTGTTACTTATTGCTAGAACTATCACTTCCACAAAGTTCACTGTGAACTCCTTTATTTTGAGGCCTCCCCTTGAGTACTGGGGGCATTGCTGGGCCCCTCACTTCAAGGAAGAGATTGAGGGGCTGGAGCATGTCCAGAGGAGGAACGAGGCTGGGGACTGGAGGGAAAGGCTGATGAGGAGAGGCTGAGGGAGCTGGAGAAGAGTTGTAAGCTGGAACAGAGGAGGTTCCACATCAATATGAGAAGGAACTTCTTCCCAGTGAGGGTGACAGAGCACTGGAAGGGGCTGCCCAGGGAGGTTGTGGAGTCTCCTTCACTAAAGATGTTTAATACCCACCTGGATGTGTTCCTGTGTGGCTTGGTCTAGGGGATCCTGCTGTGTCAGGGGGATTGGACTGGATGATCTTTCGAGGTCCCTTCCAATCCCTAATGATGCTATGACTCGGGGGGACCTTCTCCCTCTCTATAACTACCTGAATGGAGGTTGTAGTCAGGTTGGGTTCAGGCTCTTCTCCTAGGCAACTACTGACAGGACAAGAAGGCAGGGACTGATGCTTACAGGGAAGGGTTAGGTTGGATGTTAGGAAGCCCTTCCTCACAGAAAGGGTGATCAGACACAGGAATGGACTGCCTGGGGCAGTGGTGGAGTCCCCATCCTTGGACACAAGTAAGAAAAGACTAGATGTGGCCCTTAGTGCCCTGGTCTAGGTTGTGGTGATGTTAGGTCCTGGGATGACCTGGGTAGATCCCAGACAGACTGGGTTGTCTGCCTCCCTCTGTAACAAATGAAGGAGAGGAAAGAGAAGATTTTTAGAAGTTAGGTACTAACCACAATGGCATTTGAATCCCAGCATCTGGTTTAGGGTGAACTTGTAGAGTGGGACTGATGGTTGGACTCGATGATCTCAAGGGTCTTTTCCAACCTGAATGATTCTACAATTCAGACTCCCAAGAAAAGATCCCTAAGAAGGAAAAAGAGGCATGCAGCTGCTCTTTTGCACCCAAGTGTTAGACCAAATAGGAACGGGCACATGGTCACAACAGATGACATGGAAATGACTTCTCTTTGTCTAGTGCCACCACCTCCTCTTCAGAAGAACCTGCCAGTTAATTGCCTTCTCAACATATCCTGCAGCATCTACTGGCTTCACTGAGCAAGCACTCCAAACATTAGCTTGCATCTCCTCCATTGCTCTCCTTTGTCAGGTACAACAGACACAATCCCAGCAAGTTAAAACAAGGAGCTAGATGGAGCTTTCCAAGGTCAAGATCCCTGTCTAGGCAGAGTCCCCCCACAGCTGCAGAAAGAAGAAAGACTAACAACCATACTGGTGATACCCTAAAGGGAAGAAGTCTGTGAAAAACGGAGTGTGTCTAACAATACCTGCCTTGTTTTTTGTTGGCAAACTTGTCTGGCTAACACATGTGGTCTTGCAGGTGTTTTGGGCTCTTTGAAGAGCAGCCACCATAGGCCATTAAAAAGTGCTCGTGGTGCCAAAGAAACCTGCACTCTCGACAAAAGCACAGTGAAACCTGCACCCTGGCTTGAGATTCAGGTCACCAGTAGAGGTTCTTCTGAATTAATATTGTACTTCACATGCTAAAGCAAAAGGCTACTTAGCAAAATATCATAGAATCATGGAAGGGCCAGGGTTGGAAGGACCTTCAAGATCATCCAGTTCCAACCCCCTGCACAGGCAGGGACACCTTCACTACAGCAGGTTACTCAGGGCCCCAGACAGCCTGACCTTCAACACACCCAGGAATGAGCAGCCACAACTTCCTGTTCCAGCATCTCAGCACCCTCTCTGCAAAAAATTGGTTCCTCATGGCCAACCTCAATCTCCCCTGTTCAAGCCTAGAATTCTTCCCCCTTGTCCTTTCGTTATGCACCCATGTAATAAGCCCTCCTCCAGCTTTCTTGTAGCCCCCTTCAGAGACTGGAAAGCTGTTAGAAGTTCACCTGGGAGCCTCCTCTTCTCCAGGCTGAACAACCTCCACTTGCTCAGTCTGTCCTCACAGGGGAGGTGCTCCAAATACAACACAGCAGGATCACCTAGACCAAGTCACACAGGAACACATCCAGGCAGGTCTTAAACATCTCCAGTGAAGGAGACTCCACAACCTCCCTGGGCAGCCCCTTCCAGTGCTCTGTCACCCTCACTGGGAAGAAGTTCCTTCTCATATTGATGTGGAACCTCCAATGCTTCAGCTTCCACCCATTGCCCCTTGTCCTATCATTAGATGCCGCTGATCAGAGCCTAACTCCATGGTTACGGTGACAGAGAGACAATTACTAGGTAAAGTCCACAATGATTTAAAAAAAATAAGCAGCAGGAATTCCAGCTACCTCAGTATTTCACAAAGTACATCCAGGTGTGGCGACTCGCTGAGCTGGTGCTTCTTGCACGACCACATAATGACTGGGAGCCCTTTCCTGGAACTGCAGGAGCCTGCAGTCTCTGCTGCCACTGCAGAGGCTGTTTACCCTGCGTCTCGGTTTTTGTTATGATACTGAACCCAAAGCCACAGCAGGAGATAGGAACTGCTGCGCTTGGCGCGGGGCTAACAATGGCATCTCATTACGTCTCCAAGGGCAGCAGTCATCGAGCCTGAACTTGGGGGACAGGCAGGGGTCGAGGCAAGACATCGCGTGGAGAAACTTTGATCGTGTCTCGGGTTGATCAAAGGGCCACCTGATACTTTCTGGAGTCTCCGTGGGCATCCTGGACACAAGGGTAGGAGAGCAATGAGGACACGCTCTGAAAGCAGACGGCGTTATCAGTTGCACGGCAGGATATGGGAGATGGAAGCTGCCTGCACAGTAGATGAGAAATCAGCAGTGATTTGAAGAATGTCTGGAGCAAAACCAGAGCCCTGAATCCCCCCAGTGCACAGATTCTGGCACCAAGTGCATTCAGAAAGAAACAGCCAGAAAATGTGTGGTCTTGATTATTTGCTCTATCTTGCTGCCTTAGAGGAGGCAAAACCAAGAGTGATTGCCTGTTAAAGACATCACAAGGGCCCGAGAGTTCAGGCTGTGCAGCGTTTCTATTCGTTTTCCAAACTCAGCAACAGAAACCTCCTCTGGCAACAGAAGTGCCAGACACTACAAAAACAGGCAGATACATTTCCTTGCCCCCTGCCTGGCAGCCATCAGCCTCTGGATTCGGTAACAGAGCAACGAAATCCCAGCGGAATCTCATCCTGCAGGAGCCAGCGGCCAGCCCTCTGTGCTTTTGAACAGACAAGCAGTGGCCAGCCAGAAGTGAGATTGGCATTCTTCAGGAACACAAAGCCTCACGGAGGGCTGTCTCCATGTGCTTCTGCCTGTCTGCAGCCTCCTCTGCTCTCCCTTTCTGCCTCGCCCGTGGCAGCAGCTTCTGTGACCATCTGTGTCAACGCAGCCAACGCTGCGCTACAGCCTGCAGCACCGAGTGCCCCACACCCTGCAAAACTTACCAGAATCACAGAGCATTAGGGATGGCAGGGACCTGGAAAGATCATCCAGTCCAATCCCCCTGCCACAGCAGGATCACCTAGGCCAAGTCACACAGGAACACATCCAGGCGGGTCTTAAACATCTCCAGTGGAAGAAGATCAAAATTATGCAGCTCAGTAGAGCTCAAGGTTTTAATAGTTCCACGTACCACACGAAACTCACACAAAGGAGTGCTGTGCCAAAGGGCAGATCAGTACAGCGAGACAAATCCACTTCTAGTCCTGCTTGACGCTGACTCGCTCTCAGATGCTGACCCTGATACTACACAAACATCACATCGAGCACAGTGTCCTTCTGACTTTTACAGTAGTTTACTCAGTTTACACAGTCTGTGAGGGTTGGAAGGGGCCTCCAAAGGCAATCAGGTCCAACCCTCCTGCTCAAGCAGGCCACCATTTACTGAAAAGCATCATTGCCTAAAAAGCCTTCATCAGCTCCACAAAACCGCATCCAGCCAGGGCTGAAACATCTCCAGAGAAGAGGACTCCACACCCTCCCTGGGCAACCCCTTCCAACAGTTAATCACCCTGACTGTCAAGAAGTTTTTCCTCAGATTGAGGTGAAACTTGCTGTGCTGGAGCTGGCACCCATCACCCCTTGCCCTGTCTGACACCCTGTCTGAAAAGAGAGAATTGCCAAGCCAGAGTAGATCCTCTATCAGCGTCTTCTTTATGAGAAAACAGAAGTCACCAAGCTCAGCAGGACAAGGACACATCTGTATAAAGACAGGTACATCAGCTACAGCTTTATTTTCAGCTGAGAATTCCCAATCCCATTCTGTCTAAATAAAATGGCTTAAAGAAAGCCAGAAAACTCTTTCAACAGCAGAAGAGTACGTGAGCGCGCAGGGCAACAGGCAGCGAGAAGCAGAGGTACTGATAAGCTCTTAAAGGAAAGGTGTCGTCAGCGTGTTCCTACTCACTGTATTAGGTACATATGGTAGCCCATAAACTTTCTCCTGTGTTTCCTTTAAAATTTCTGTGGTGGACTTTGGTAGGGGATGCTTCCCATGGTAGATTTGGTCCAAGGCAGCATAAAACACCTGAAGAGATAAAAAGGACGTTTGTCTTTGCCACACGGTATTGTCACATGGCAAACAAAAACGCAAATAGAAAATGCGAAGGGAAAGGAAGTAGGAGGTGGGAGAGTTTAAATACAGGTGGGTTTGTAAATCTTCTATTTTTAGTATAATATAGAATGAGAGAAGTAGGGGTTTTTAGGTGTTATCAACTCTTGTCATGGTGGTGTACAACATGCTGTGTTTATACAGAGTCACAGAACATTAGGGGATTGGAAGGGGCCTCGAAAGATCATCCAGTCCAACCCCCCTGCCACAGCAGGATCACCCAGATCAACTCAACACAGGAACATGGCCAGGTGGGTTTTAAACGTGTCCAGAAGAGGAGACTCCACAAGTCCCCCAGGCAGCTTGTTCCACTGTTCTGTCACCCTCACCATGAAGAAGGTTCTTCCATATTGATGTGGAACCAGAAGGACACAGAACTGCTTGAGAGAGACCAGCACAGCGCCACAAACTAAATGAAGGGAGTGGAGCATCTCCCTGATGTGGAAAGGCTGAGGGCGCTGGGTCCCTTGAGCCTGGACAAAAGGAGACAGGGGGGTGACCTCATTAATGTTTATAAATATGGAAAGGGCAGGTGGCAGGAGGATGGAGCCAGTCTCAATGTCACCTAGTGACAGAACATACTGTAAGATGGAAGTTCCAGCTTACAGTAGATCAGTAAAATAGGAGGTTCCACATCAGTGTGAGAAAGAACTTCTTCACGATGACAGTGACAGAGCACTGGAATGGGCTGCCCAGAGAGGTTGTTGAGTTCTGGAGACACTTAAAACCTGCCTGGACGTGTTCCTGTGCAACTGGATCTAGGGGATCCTGCCGTGGCGGGGGGGTTGGACTGGATGATCTTTGGAGGTCCCTCCCAATCCCTAACGTTCTGTGATCCTGTGAATGACTGATCAGTCACACGTACCCACAGAAAACAAAGGTTTATGAATTTAATTACTGTTCCTCACGCCACAACAAAGAACTCTTGCAGCCTTGTAGCTCAGCCACCAGTTTTGATGGCAGTAACACATTGCCACCTTCACACTGGAGCTGCAGAAGACAGGAGCTCAAATCACAGTCTGGTAAATACACACGAGGGTTTGGTTTTTCTGTCTCTCTCAGTTCTGCTACACTCCAACGATCCAAAGACACACAATACTTCCTCTACAAGAGCTCCTTCACCAATTCTGTTCATTTAAGAACTCAAGCTTCTCTTTTTCAAAGGCTGTGGTTTTCAAGATGTTTTCCTAGAGCCAGGCAAACAGCTTTAAGTAGACAGGACAGAATTTGCTCACAAAACCAACCGTGAAAACAACTACTACTGAAAGGAGTTGTTGCTAACGTGCAGAACTGCATTACCTTGGTAAAGTGATGAGAATTCAGACACATTCTGCATGTTCTCTACGGGCAGCAGAGAGAAAGGCAAGAACGTACCTGGAGTTGCATGTCAGCTGCAGCACACACTTTTTTTGACTCACACAGTCTCGACACCATGGTTTTGGGTAGTGGCTTGAATAACAAAAAACACCAGAACGTATTTAGAATCACTGGATATTTGCAAAGAGCATGAAAACAATGAAGATCACAACCAAGACAGGTTCCTGGTTCTAACAAAACCATGTCTGAACTGCTTTGCCCATTGAGCCAGCCTGTCCAGATCTCTCTGCAGCATCTTCCTCCCCTCCAGCAGATCAACACTCCCCCCCCAACTAGGTGTCATCCACAAATTTACTAGATCCCCTCAGCCAATCTCAACATAGAAAGAAGTAGCAATGAACACGAAGCAGTTCTGTGATTCTGTGTTCTCACTCTCAACAGCCAAGGCTGAAATTGGGATTTTGTCCCAGAAACCCCCTAGACTGACCCAAACTACTTGGAAGAGAGAAGTGTGTCTCTTCTCTTCTGCTTCAGCATTTCTGTAATTGTTTTCAGTGAAGAACTCAAATGAGCAGAGGGCTGGAGCACCTCTCTGACGAGGACAGGCTGAGCAAGTTGGGGTTGTTCAGCCTGGAGAAGAGGAGGCTCCCAGGGGACCTTTTAGCAGCTTCCCCCTCTCTGAAGGAAGGGGGCTACAACAAAGCTGGGGGAGGGCTTTTGACAGGGGTGGTAGCGAGAGGGCAAGGGGAAAGGGTTCCAGACTTGAAGATTAATGTGTTAATCCAAAGAAATAGAACAAAAGGCACTGAGACTTTCCTAACTGGCATTTTGGTAAACCACAGTCCCACAGATCCTCAACTGAACTGGGACATCCAAGCTTGCAGTTCACTGGGGCGGAGAGCTCAGCTGTGCAGATGGATTTATGATTCTATGATTCAGTATGCACCTTGGGAGAGATGGTCACATACTGTGTCCAGCTCTGGGCCCCTCAGTTCCAGAAGGGTACAGAGCTGCTGATGAGAGTGGAGTCTCCTCTGGAAACATTTAAAACCTGCCTGGCCACGTTCCTGTGCAACTGGATCTAGGGGATCCTGCTGTTACAGCCACTGCCTCTTGTCCTATCGTTAGATGACACTGAGCAGAGCCTGGCTCCATCCTCCTGACACCCACCTTTTCCATATGCTTCCCTTTCTGCTATGTCAGGCACCCAGATACACTGGGGTCTAGAATGCACTGAGCAAGACACACAGTTCCAGCCAGAGAAGCTATTTCTCAAGCAGTCTCACACAGCAGCTGAGTGAAAAAAAAGGTCCGTCAGTATTATTTTACTTACTGTGAAAGATGTGCTATTCAAAAAGACCAGAATCAAGCTGTCATCCTCCCTCCAGAAGGAGGACTTCAGAGAGCTTTGGCTGGAACTATGTCAATTGAATAACCACTCCATTTTTTAAAGTTAACCACTACATGCTTCCCTTTGGGTTCTGCTTCTCTGTCACTCTGTATTAAGCAACTTCAAGCTCTTGGCACGAATATTTCAGCATCTCTGTGCCACGGTGGCTGAAAGAACAGAATTCCCCATGTCCCAAAGCACCCTTAACTCCTTACTGCTGTGTAGTAACCACCACACATGAGGACTGTTTACTGTCTGTGGGCTTATTCTTGTAATCACACTAATACTACACTGCCTTTGTAATTCTATCTCTCTGAACATCGAAGCCAGCTCAAATTGGAACAGCTGAAATACTGGCCTTTGCTCAAGAGAGCCTCCAAAGACACAGAAGCTTACAATGATTTAGCTCCATGGACCTACCACATCGCTGTGCCCTTCACAAGCGAAATGGTAAGGCTTCACTCCGTCAGCTTAACTAACTCAGTAACTAATCAACAGTTTTCTCTTTTCCTTGTGTTTTTGCTCAAGGATTTTCTGGTTTGAGTTATCTTTAAGATGAAAGGAAAACTAGGCTTGCTACTTTCTTGGAACAAACGCTTTTGTGCTGGCCAGCTTTCTGAACTGAAGTTACAAGCCTTTTGCCAAAAGAGCTTACGCAAGCTTTTTCACTCCTCAGAACTCAAGAGCACAACCACCCTGAAATGCACAGAAGGCAGAGACAAGCTTTTCATAAACTTCAAGGTATTTTGGAGCAGATCTTCACAGTCCACATCTATATGCTCAGGTGACACATGGATGATACCTTGTCCCTGAGAGAGACTGCTACTGTCCAGATTCACGTGGAGGAGAGTAGAGGAAAACACTCCCCAGCTGCCTTCCCAGAAGCAGGCAACTCAGAGAGAGAACCTGGATTCAGTGGTGATGGGGGGTTTGTTTTAAACAGTTTCAGGAGGAAACTGTTGGAGCAGCAGCACAGTGTAAGAGACAGGCTGCTTGCAGAGGCGCCCTGAGAGGGAGACAGAGCTCTGTTGGAGAGAGACAGAGCTATCTTGGAGGGAGACAGAACCACGCTGCCTGTCTCCACCGGTTTTTCCACTCTCTGTGGACAGACTGCTGCCAGTGATAGACTTTACACGGTGGACTGTGAGTTTAATGGATAGTCAGTTTGGATGGGTTTTCCTTTCACTACAGACTCTCACATGTTTTAATAATCAAACCAACATCTCTTTCCTCTCCTCTTCCCATAATCATAAACACTGATCCTAACTGAGGAACCCTTAGAACCAGTCCTTCCATCACCAACTTTTAGGACAAGGACAGTCACAAGCTAAGACTATGCTGCCAAGTTTATCTTCAGCAGGAAGGTTAAAAATGACTTCACCTAAAGCACAGATTAAAAGCCACAGTGATGGAGCAACGGCAGAAGGAGGATGCTTTTTCAAGTTATCTGCACTGCCTGGTCACAAGCTAGGATGGAAAAAGACTGTCCTTCAGCCAACATCCAGCAGAGTTATATTTGTGTAGTTGTTGTAGGAAAGATCCTTCTCACCCAGCAAAAAGCTCAGTCTCATTATTCATAGAAACAATGCACATTCTCATACAGACAACATTTGGATGGAGTGGTTTTACTAACTTCATCCTTGAACTGTTTCATCCACATTCCGTACTTTGCTTTGAAAAAGGGGGTAATATGAAATCTCCCCTCTTTCAAATAACTAATGAAATTGAGAAAATACTTATTTAAATTTGAATTTCCACACTAAAATAAAAATCAGTCTGGGAACAAGCACAGAAAATACAAGCCCTGAAGGGATTTTTTGTGAGCTTGTAATTTTAAGAGAGCTGACAGGGTCCTACACTTTGGCCACAATAACTCCCTGCAGCTACACACTGGGGGATGAGAGGCTGGAGAGCAGCCTGGCAGAGGGGGACCTGGCAGTACTGGCTGACAACCCACTGAACAGGAGCCAGCAGGGTGCACAGATGGCACAAAAGGCCAATGGCATCCTGGCTTGGATCAGCAACAGTGTGGCCAGCAGGACTAGGGATGTCATTCTCCCCCTGTACTGGGAACTGGGGAGGCCTCTTCACAAGTACTCAGGACAGTTCTGGGCCACTCACTTCAAGAAAGAGATTGAGGGGCTGGAGTGAGTCCAGAGGAGCAACAAGGTTGGGGAAGGGACTGGAGGGAAAGTCTGATGAGGAGAGGCTGAGGGAGCTGGGGGTGTTTAGGCTGGAGAAGAGGATAAGAGGAGACTCGGGGGGACTTTCTCCCTCTCTATAACTACCTGAAGGGAGGTTGTAGTCAGGTTGGGTTCAGGCAACTACTGATAGAACAAGAGCACAGAGCTTGAAGCTGCCAGGGGAGGGTTATGTTGGATGTCAGGAAGCCCTTCCTCACAGAAAGGGTGATCAGAGCCTGGAATGCACTGCCCAAGGAGGTGGTGGAGCCCCCATCCCTGGAGGTGTTTAAGGCCAGCCTGGCTGTGGCCCTCAGTGCCCTGGTCTAGGTTGTGGTGATGATAGCTCATGGGCTGGGCTTCATGATCTTGGAGGTCTCTTCCAGCCTCAATAATTCTGAAGAGAAAATACCACAGAATTCCAAAGTACTTTGCAGATAAAAGTAACTGCTGTTAACAATCACTAAATTCCAAGAACCTAACAGATTACTTCACTCTATTTCTATTTAAATGACAGATACAGAACTGAGAGCAGATCCTTACAACTAGCTTAGATGAACCAACGTAAGCAAATGCAGATTTATGTCTGTTAGACAATCTACATTTATTCAAAAGCAATGAAAAGGAAGCAGACTGAAGCCCTCAAAAGCTGCACTGCAGTTTCAGACTCTTTCTCATCCTCCAGCACAATCAATTCTTGCCCCTTTCAAGACTGGATTTCTACACTAAACCCCTCTGAATTGCTTTCTGAAAGGGCAAGATTTCACCACCAATAAACAGAAGAAGTTTATGTAAAAGCCAACTGGGACACAGTGCCTGGACATTAGCTTTTGCTCCACAACTAAACATGGTTTAGATTTGTTAAGCCATTTTGAAAAGACAAAGCCATAAATAATGTTCCACAAATCCCTTTCAGATGTTCTAGTCAAGTTCATTCTCTGAACTCACATATGCAATCAGGTTAACCCCCACAATGTTTAAACACCACATGAACTTTAAAGAGAACACTTAGAAAGCAGTATTTTGGCAGGCAGACTCAAACACAGGAACGATGAACGCTCCTGGACTGAGTACCTTCAACTGCCAGGATTCAAGACCACCTTCCTGGTGAAGAAATGATTGCTAGGGGCAGATTTACAGAGCAAACATCTCAGAACCTACAGTATCTATTAAAATAGAAGTTAAAAAATGTTTAGCATTGATGGGTAGCTCCTTCTTCAACCATCACATTTGAATCTATTGAAACTCATCTCAAGGAAAAGTTCTTTGGCTATTCCCTAGTGGTTTGTGTGGCTGAAATGGCTGTATGAATACAAATCATGTTCTGATGCCACACACTGAATCACAGAACATCAGGGACAGGAAGCAACCTCTAAAGATCATCCAGTCCAATCCCCCTGCCACAGCAGGATCATCTAGATCCAGTTGCACAGGAACATGGGTTTTTAACACCTCCAAAGAAGGAGATTCCAGAACACCCCTGGCCAGCCCCTTCCAGTGCTCCATCACCCTCACCATGAGGAAGAAGTTCCTTCTCATATTGATGTGAAACCCCCTGTGTTCCAGCTCACACCAACTGCCCCCTGTCCTATCATTGGATGACAATGAGCAGAGCCTGGCTCCATCCTCCCAACACCCACCCTTCACATATTTATAGACATTAAAGGGGTCACCCCTCAGTCTCCTTTTCTCCAAGCTCAGGAGACCCAGCTCCCTCAGCCTTTCCTCATCAGGGAGGTGCTCCACTTCTTTCATCATCCTCGTTGCTCTGTGTTGGATACAACACTAAAATATTCTTTCCTCACTGTTTGCTCTACATTATTAACACAGGATCACAGAATCATTGAGGTTGGAAAAGCCCTCGGGATCAGCGAGTCCAACCGTCAACGCTAGTCTACAAGGTCACCCCTACACCACATCCGCCAACACGACATCTAAGCGACTTTTAAAGACATAACTGAAACATGTGAGTCTTTTCCTGAATAAATGTACTTTTAGCTTTCAATATTTGATGTAGTAAGTTCCCCTACCTGTCCCGTTTTATAGTGCCTGGCGAACTGGTTGACGACTCGATAGTCATTTGCAAAGTACTCCATCAGAATTGAAGGCACTTCAGCAAAGTCAGTAGCACATCTGGTTCCTGCAGGCGGCAAGAACCGCACACATTAGCGTTTGTTCTTTTCATTAACACAAACAGTTAACTCTTCTCAAAAGGCTTCGCAGCTTTCTGTCTGGACTTTTGGTGAACTTGAATGTTCTTTCATATATTAAGTCAATATTTTATTTCCATGCTATTACTGCGCGCAGTGCCAGGAAGGCTTCATTATAATCCTACACATTTTACTATAAATCACAAAGTAAAACAAAATATTTGAACAGCTGGGCGAGGCGCTTTGTGAAGCCCTGGGTCACACCCTTTTTAAACTAAACCAGACTGCAGCCAAACTGGCCCTGCATGAAACACCAACTCTTCTTCAGTGTCCTAAACCTAAAACAAACTACAGCGTAAATAAAACTCTGCCCTAATCCCGTTCACAGTTACCATCCTTAGTTTTCATCTCACTGCTCAGCTCACTTAGGGTTTATGTCAACCTTGTTTTATACTACCAACACACACATCCAAGGGACACTCTTACAGATTGAAGACTTGTTCAAAGTGAAGTCACAGAATCACAGAACATCAGGTATCAGAAGGGACCTCGAAAGATCATCTAGTCCAATCCCTCTGTCACAGCAGGATCACCTAGACCAAGCTGCACAGTAACCCAGGTGGGTTTTAAATGTGTCCTCAGAAGGAGACATCACAACCTCCCTGGGCAGCCCCTTCCAGTGCTCTGTCACCATCATCATGAAGAAGTTCCTTCTTGCGTTGATGTGGAACCTCCTCTGTCCCAGTTGACACCCGTTGCCCCTTGTCCTATCATTGGATGTCACTGAGCAGAGCCTGGCTCCATCCTCCTGACACCCACCCTCCACATATTTATAAATGTTAACAAAGTCAAGAGATCCAGCTCCCTCAGGCTCTCCTCATCAGGGAGATGTTCTATTGCCTTCATCACCTTGGTGGCTCTGCATTGGACTCTCTCCAGCAGTTCTGTTTTGTTTGTTTCTTTGCATTTTAGGTAGTATCTGGGGATCTCACACTGCATTTTCCTGCTCTGGCAGGGAAAATGGACTAGATGATCTTCTGAAGTCCCTTCCCATCTCTAATGTTCTGTGACTCTGTGATTATGTGATTTTCAAGCCATCAAACTCTAGAAGTATCAACACAACGCAAGCATTCCTGCTTCATCCTCTTTATTTTCCCATTTTGGAGTTTTTTTATCTATTTTAACTAATCTATTTTAACTTCCTTACCAGTAACATGTTGATACCGAGTTCTTCCCAGCATCGAATGCATCGCATGCCCCATTTCATGGAACAGGTTCTCCATCATGCCAGGACTCAGTAGTGTTGGGGCATCCCTTGTCGAACGGGGCAGACTAAGCATCAGAACGACCACAGGCAGCTGGTACTCTCCGTCCTCCCTTAGCCTGCCACCACGAACTGTAAAGTGACAGTCCTTGTCGAGACACAAGCACAAACATGGACACACACAGCGTTATCTCAAAGACACTACAACAGTGAGGGGACTGCTCAGTTAAAAGTATTCAATCAAAACAAACACTCAGTTACACAAGTTGAAGTCAGTGACCATTAACAGCATTGTCCTGCATCTCTGAGGTACAGATTTAGAATTTATAGATTCATTTCTTCATCTATGAAAGTCATTTTTTCCATATTCCAGCAGTGAATTCTATACAAAGCACACTGCACAGCGCAGAACACAGAGTCATTCAGGTTGGAAAGACCCCTGGGATCACCGAGTCCAACTGTCCTACACTACAAGGTCACCCCTAAACCAGATCCCCCAACACTACATCTAAGCATCTTTTAAAACTCATCCAGGAATGGGGACTCAACCACCACCCTGGGTGGCCCAGTCCAGGGCCTGACCACTCTCTCTGTGAAGAATTTCTTCCTGATGTCCAGTCTAAACCTCCCCTGTTGAAGCTGGAAGCCCTTCCCTCTGCTTCTATCACTAATGACCTGTGAGAAGAGCCCAGCACCAACATCTCTACAAGGGCCTTTCAGATAGTTGTAGAGAGCAATGGTTTCCTCTTAGCTTCCTCTTCCTCAAACTAAAACAACCCCAATTCTTTCAATCTCTCCTCATCAGATTGATTCCCCAGGCCCTTCCCCAGCTCCACTGCCCTCCTCTGCCCTCACTCCAGCCCCTGGATGTCTCCCTTGTCCTGAGGTGCCCAGAACTGGACCCAGTCCTCAAGGTGCAGCCTCCCCAGTGCAGAGGGACAATCACCTCCCTACTCCTGCTGCACACAGTTTCTAATCCAGGCCAGGATGCCACTGGCCTTCTTGGCCACCTGGGCACCCCCAGCACTCCTACTCTGTTGTGAAACATCAGCAAAAGAGAGTAACTTACTCAATTAATGTAAAGTTTGCTCACTTACCACCTCACTGCAGGTGGTAACCACAGAGTGAACTGTGCTGCATCACACAGCTACTACACCGGCACTAGGCAGCAGGACGGAGTGAGCTACAACAATTTAAGTTAAATCTTGAACAAAAGCTCACAATGAACTTTCACCTTGATAAAGTATTCAGATTTCAGACCATTTCTACTTGTAAATGAAGCTGTTTTAATGTCTATCCACTCTCAAAACACAGTTCTACAACACTTCCCAATGCCTGATAACTCTGTAGAAGATATTTTCAGAGTTCAGCCTCTCAGGTGATCGTTTTAAATGACAAGTTACTCATGAATATATTTTACCTAAAGCCTGTTTGATTAATTTCAAGAGAGAGAACTATTAATAAGCTTACATCAAACAGAAATGCCCCTAATGCTGCAGTCATGACTCAGATGAAGCTCGTGCTGGAATGTGATCATCATAAATGTTACCTGATGTGGTTTGTTTGGCCGCTGAAAGAAGTCACAATAGATGTATCCCAGTAAACCTTCTGTTTCATGAACAACAGCCTGAAGAGAAAGAAAAATATTTCATAGAATCTGGAACAGAGGAGGTTCCACATCACTACGAGAAGGAACTTCTTGACAGTGAGGGTGATAGAGCCCTGGAAGGGGCTGCCCAGCGGGCTTGTGGAGTCTCCTTCTCTGGAGATGTTTAAAATCCATCTGGATATGTTCCTGTGTGACTTGGTCTAGGTGGTCCTGCTCTGGTGAAGAGATTTGGACTAGATGATCTTTCGAGGTACCTTGCAGTCCCTAGTGTTCTGTGATCCAATTCCATATCCACTGAAAAGTCAACCCATCAAACCTGTACCTGTCTAGCTTAGAGAGAAGATGTGGTGGGGCAGAAGTCTGGCTGGATGAGATCCATCTTGTCTAACTCCCCTTTGCCATTTCACACGTTAGGAACGAGAATACTTACCAACTTGCGAACATCTTCAGACCAAACCTCTCCTCTCTGTGTCTGCTCACCATAAAGGGAGATTCCCAAAAGCTGATTGAACAACGAGTTCAAACCTTCCATGCATGCCCCAAGAGAGAAGAATGGACAGTACAAGCTGGGATCAATGTTGTACCTATGGAAATACAAAAATTCAAACCAGTTAGTTGAGCTACATAGAACCATAGAATCATCCTGGCTGGAGAAGACCTCCAGGGTCTCCTCATACATCCTCTTAGGTAGTTGCAGAAAGCCTAACCCCAAATGTGCACAGATTCCAGGAAAACTTTCTCCTTGGGCTTCTTTGGGAACAGAAACTCTCCCAAAGCTCAGCTATCTGAAGCTGATGTCCTATAACAAAAGTCTCAGTTCCTGGAATTATTATTATTAATAGGATGGAAACATGCTTCCAGCACTTCATAAGGAAATAAAACAGATTCAAGTCAAGGCAAGAATCAAACATCCTGTCTGAATACACTTTCACTTAAAATAAGAGTGCTGGGTTCCAGCAAGATGATTCAGAGTGCTTCAAAGAGACACCCAGAATGCCTGTGTCACCAGAGAACTGCAGTCACAAGCACACCACCACTCTCAGGCTTAGCCACGTACCACCTAGAGGTAAGCAGACCAGGTCTGGAGCTCTGCTATGAACTCTTTCTTGCTCCTCTCTGGCACTAAGGCTTCCCTGACTGCACTGCATGTTCTACACCTGAAGACCAGCTCTGGGCCCCTCAGGTCAAGAGGGACAAATAACTGCTGGAGAGAGTCCAGCACAGAGCCACCAGGATGATGAAAGGAGTGGAACATCTCTCTTATGGGGAAAGGCCGAGGGAGCTGGGGCTCTTGAGCTTAGAGAAAAGGAGACTGAGAGGTGACCTCACTAATGTCTATAAATATGTGAAGGGTGGGTGTCAGGAGGATGGAGCCAGGCTCTGCTCAGGGGCATCCAGTGATAGGACAAGGGGCAGTGGGTGTCAGCTGGAACACAGGAGGTTCCACATCAATATGTGGAGGTGACACATGCTGAGGGTGACAGAGTGCTGGAAGGGGCTGCCCGGGAGGGTTGTGGAGTCTCCTTCTCTGGAGGCGTTTCAAACCCACCTGCACATGTTCCTGTGTGACTGGATCTACAGGATCCTGCTGTGGCAGGGGGATTGGACTGGAGGATCTTTCAAGGTCCCTTCCAATCCCTAATGAGTCTATGATTTCTAAGCTTCCATGATATCACTGTGTCTACATAAAACACAGACTTCTAAAATCACTTTCATCTAAGCTGCGTATTTGGAAGGAAACTAAGAGTGTTTTGTGTAGCATCACTTTCATCTATTAAGAATGCTTTGTATAAAGTAGGACAGCAGTGATATTTGAGCACAGATCATTGTTCTTCAGAACATGAGTGTTTGGGGTGTTAACAGCTGTGAACTGCCTTCACATATCCTGACCTTTTCTTTTCTGTTTGAGATGAAACACAGAATCAGAGAACATTAGGGATTGGAAGGGACCTCAAAAGATCATCCAGTCCAATCCTCTTGGCAGAGCAGGATCACCTAGATCCAGGTGCACAGGAACATGCCCAGGCAGACCTGAAATGTCTTCAGGGAAGGAGACTCCACAACCCCCTGGGCAGCCCCTTCCAGTGCTCTGTCACCTTCACCATGAAATAGTTCTTTCTCATATTGAGGTGGAACCTCCTCTGTTCCAGCTGGCACCCGTTGCCCCTTGTCCTAGCATTAGATGACAATCCGTTGACATCCATGAAAACACAGAACACTAAGTTAACTTCAAGCTAGGACACTTCAATAAAGCAAATTCTCTGAAAAATGTCAAAGAAACTTGAAAAAACTCTTGTTAGTGGAAGATAAAAGTGAGATGAAGCCCTCAGGTTAACTTGAGATCAAGACAAGGAAAACCCCTTCCAATTTTCATTACATGCCAGACCATGAAATGTAATTCTTTACCTCAAGGGAGACTCTTAACCATGATTTATAGAAGACTCTGAATTTCTTAAAAATAATAATAATAATAATAGAAAGCCTTTGTACTCTCCTAAAGCATCAACTAGTCCCTACATCACGCATCCCTTCTTTCTTTCTGTTAACTATACTTCACAGAAGATTTTGAAGGCGGTCATGGGGTAATTTAGAATATTAGTTTGGTATCAACACTGTAAGGAACTTCTTGATTTGAATTTGTTTTCACTAATCGTGGTTGGAAAGGACCTCCTAGATCACAGAGTCCAACCAGACCCACAACAACAAAACTTCAACATCTGAATCCCTAAACACCTGATTGATTGACAAACAAAAACGAATCCCCTCCACGCCTGCCACTAGAGCAGGGCGTGAAGCACCGTGGCTGCACCTTTCCTAAGTATCTCCAGGGATGGTGACTCAAACACCCCCCTGGGAAGGCCGTTCCAGGGCCTCACCACTCCTTCTGGAAAAGAATTTCTCCCTCATAACCAATGCAAACCTCCCCTGCCTCAACTTCAGACCATTTCCTCTGGTTTGGTCATTAGCTCCTAAGGAGAAGAGGCCAACAGCCACCTCTCTACAACCTCCTTGTGTGTAGTTGTAGAGGGCAATGAGGTCCCCCCTCAGCCTCCTCCAAACTAACCCTGCCCAGCTCCCTCAGCCTCTCCTCATACGACTGGTTCTCTAAACCCCTCACGACCTTGGTAGCTCTTCTCTGGACACATTCCAGCATCTCCAGGTCTTTCCTATCATGAGGGGCCCAGAACTGAACACAGTACTCGAGGTGAGACCTCACAAGAGCCAAGCACAAGGGCACCATAACTTCCCTTCCCCTGCTGATGACACTACTCCTAACACAAGCCAGGACTCTGTTTGCCTTCTTGGCCACCAAATGATAATTTTTAAATGATTAACAATTTCTCTGTCCTTCCACAATGTTTTGAGCAAAGAAATAATTCCTGCAACTGGGATCCTGCGTCACAGTAAGTGTTTTCAATAATTTCCAGGTCTTCCTCCAAAAAAACTTGGCCCCACAGTTTAGTGACTGGTAACTCAAATGGACTTTTTGCCCCTGCATGAGTTGATTTAATGGACCTTGCCTTTCCTATCGACAGAGAGTTATACAAAGTCTTCCTGCTCTACAAGCACTTGAAAAACTTCTCAGTTCTTCTTAACTTTTGCATTGTTTTCCCACTTCAGCGTTCCATTTGATCTGAGCACACAGAGTCTGTTTTTCTCAGACATTCCACAAAGGGTCTGGGCTACTTTTCCTTGTGGTGTTCCCAACAGACAACACTCTTCCGTAAAATGAAAACTAATTTAACAAAAAGCAGCCATAAACAAGTTTGTTTACGAGTCACTTGCAAACCTCAGCATTAGCTGCAGATTTTAGCAATTTGAGAAACACCCAGTCATGTTCAGGCACCTCGGTGTTGAAGCTACTCCTCTGAGCAGAGTGTTACTCTCCCTCTCCACTGAAGCTGGCAGCCTGTGTACAGTCCCACCTGCTCAACTGGCCACTCCAAGACCCAAAGTGCCTGCAGTTGCTGTGCTGGCTTCTGTCTCCAACACAGAATCAGAGCATTAGGGATTGGAAGGGACCTCCAAAGATCATCCAGTCCAGTCCCCCTGCCACAGCAGGATCCCCTAGATCAAGTCACACAGGAACACAGCCAGGTGGGTTTTAAACATCTCCACAGCATCCATGGGCAGCCCCTTGCAGTGCTCTGTCACCCTCAGTAGGAAGAAGTTCCTTCTCATATTGATGTGGAACCTCCTGTGTGTGCCCAGGTTGGGTTGTGGAGTCTCCTTCTCTGGAGACACTTAAAACCTGCCTGGATATGTGCCTGTACATCTGATTGGGGGGATTGGACTGGATGCTCTTTCAGGGTCACTTTCAATCTCTAACGTTCTGTGATTCTAGCTGACACCCACTGCCCCTTGTCCTATCATTGGGTGCCCCTGAGCAGAGCCTGGCTCCATCCTCCTGACACCCACCCTCTCCATGTTTAACACACTAACGAGGTCTGGCTTATTTTGGCACTGACTTGCTCACTCCCATGGCGTGTCTTATTTATTCCCAAAGAGAAGGACCGGCACCGAGTGCAACACCCTCCACAAACATCCCAGCTGCAAGTTGAATAAAGTCTGCAACATTCTGAAAATAAACCCACCAGGGAGTTACAGCCAGCACAGTCAGCCCAGCCTGGTGAGCACCAAAGGTTAGAGAAACAGGCCTGGACACCAACTACACCCGGCACAAGACCGGCTGACGGACAGTTCGGTGCCTCTGTCAGAAGCTGCTTAAACACAGTCAATCCTACCTTCAAGGAAAACAGTTGCCCCCCAAAGGTCTCCTCCAGCATTTCCTAGGGGGTTTTTTATGACCTGGGTGAAGTCAGCAAAGCTACAAGTTCTTTGCAAGATCAGGGCCTTGAGAATTATCTGTAAGTGCAGCTGCACTTACTGAGCAGTAATGGGATTTAATTAATGCCCTGGTACTTGCCTGCACTGAAACTTGCCAGAGTTATTTCTATAATATGCACACCAGACATCATCTTACTTGTTCAAGACTGTTCTAGCATTCACTGGTTTATTACCCTCAGCCTGCCAACATTTTTGAGGTTCTCCTAATTACTCTATCTTCTTTCAAGCTGCTAATTCTGTGAATTTCAGACTTTTGCCACCAGTTTTCTCTTCAACATGTATTTACACTGACATCTATTTTCTCTGCCACCTAAACTATAGCTACAAAACCATTACGTGGACCAGTGGTGTTGAACATCCTTGTTGGCGACATGGACAGCGGAACTGAAGGCTGCTTCAGCCAGTCTGCTGATGACACCAAATTGTGTGGTGAAGTCAGCACTCTGGAGGGAAAGGAGGCCATCCAGAGGGTCCTCGTGAGGACCCTTGAAAAGTGGGCCGAGCAAACTGCACAGAGTTCAGCAAGGGTTGGCACCTGGGTCGAGGCAATCACGAATACAGATTGGGAGGAGAAGGGATTGAGGAGAGCCCTAAGGAGGAGGACTTGGGGGTGCGGGTGGAGCAGAAGTTGAACTGGAGCTATTAGTGTGCACTTGCAGCCCAGAAACCCAACCATGTCCAGGGCTGCACCGGCTGAAGCAGGGACAGTCGGGCAAGGGAGGGGATTCTCCCCCTCTACTCTGCACTGGAGACCCCACCCGGAGTACTGGGTCCAGTTCTGGAGTCCCCAACATCAGAAGCTTCTGGAAGGTGTCCAGAGGAGAGCAACTCAAATGATCAGAGGGCTGGAGCACCTCCCCAGAGAGGACAGGAAGAGCAACATGGAGTTGTTCAGTCTGGAAAACAGGAGGCTCCCAGGTCACCTTCAAGCAGCTTGCCCATCCCTGAAGGGGACTACAAGAAAGCTTTGGTAGGGCTTTTGGCACGGGTGATAGCAAAAGGACAAAGGGAAAGGGTTCCAGACTTGAAGAGGAGATTGGACATGAGGAAGAAATTCTTTGCTGTGAGGGTGCTGAGATGCAGGTTGCCCAAGGCAGTTGTGGCTGCCCCATCCCTGGCAGTGTCGAAGGCCAGGTTGGCTGGGGCCCCAAGTAAGCTGCTAGAGCTGTCCCTGCCTGTGCAGGGGGGTTGGAACTAGATACTCTTGAAGGCCTTTTCCAACCCTGGCCATTCTATGATTCCATGATTACACTGCTGTTAAGTGTGGGTTTAAACCCAGAGAGGCTACTTAATGTAATTTAAAAAAGAAAAAAAGAAAGAGAACTCTCCTGTTACCATCAACTTGAGACTGGCACTTTTGAAGCTGGGTCAAATTTCCAGAGTAAAGAGCTGCTGAAAGCTGACAGAAACAAAATGAGTGTGGCTAAGTCAGGGGAACAAAAAGAAGTAATCTCTGAATTAAGGCCGGAGCTCCTCCTGCTGTTCGACTTCAACTACAGCACTAGCCACGGCTGAAAATGAAGGCAACCTGGTGTGACAGCAAATGCCACTACCATCCAGCAGAGAAAACACACGTGAATATCACCCATACTTCAGAAATACATATCCTGCTTTTAAAATTAATTGTGAGAAATCTAACAAAGGGTATAGAGTCATCATGGCTGGAAGAGACCATCTGTCTGGACAGTTCATTCCAGCGTTGGTTTAATGGTTGAGCTGGATGAACTTAAAGGTCTTTTCCAACCTAAACAAGTCTATTAACTCTAAGCTACAAGACAGTGTCTTGAACAAGCCTGACAGTGTTCGTCCACAGACTGCTCTTGACCACAGGATTTGGAGCCGAGATGGATCCTGGCTCTCCTCCAGTATAACCCCTACTTTGTCCCTGCTTTCACAGGAAGTAGCATGTCTGCTCCATGCTCAGTTTAAAACAAAAGCGACAGCTACCAGGCTGTGCCACTAACAAGCCTAGTGTGGAGTGCTGCATGCTCCAGAACCGGCTGCCAAGAGCAGTCTCAGCAGCTGGACATCTCACTCTTGTGGAATCTCCTTCTCTGGAGACATGTAAAACCCATCTGGACACGTTCCTGTGTGACTTGATCCAGAGGATCCTGCTGTGGCAGGGAGACTGGACGAGATGATCTTTCGAGGTCCCTTCCAATCCCTAATGGTCCGTGATTCACCTACACACCAAATTCTGCACAACCAGGACATGAAGTTTCTGCACACCCAGAGCTCAGTTCCCACGTGCAGTGAAGGAAGATCTTTCCTTCCCCTCTTGTGAGAGAAGGACGACTTTAAATTACCTTTTCTAATACAACCCTAAAGGGTCACCACTGCTGACCTAATAAAGGCAGCCTGCAGGGCTCACACAGGCATCTCAGAAATCTTGCACCCTGCTTAAGTGGGTGCAGAGGATTTATTTCTCAGTCTCTGCAGGTGAGATGTGAATTGATTTACTCCATAAACCGTGTGGAGCTACTCGCAAAGCCGCTATTTCAAGTCTGTAGAAGAGGATGATAGGTGCATGTGAAGCACAACGCAGTCAGAATCTGCAGAGGAGATGGACTGCATTCAGTGTCTGCTTTGAAACACCACTGCAGCTCAGCTAACAGCTGAAAGCAAAGCAAGAATAAGGATTTTCCAGCTGTTCAGAAACAACTGCATTCTCTGCTGTCTTCAAAGGAAGCCAATGCTTCCTGTAAGACAACAGATAAGCCAAAAACTTCTGTGGGCATTCCAGTAGCAACTAAGAAATCTTACAAACAACTGCCTCACCAGATCCTCTTTGCTTGTTTCATACTGAAGTACAACTTCAAAGAAGGAGATCCTGTTTACACTGAGACCTTTCTTTATTTCATTCCCTGCACTAAGGGCAAAGACAGTCATCTACATGACAATCGGAACATAAGGAGCTTACCTCTCAGCACGCAGGGCACCGCTGTAGTAAGGGTGATCCCACGGCATGAGCTTCTGAAAGAGAATTCCAGCTTCTAATTAGAACGGTCAACAAGTGACCCAAAGTAAGAGTTTTGTTTTCTTTGAATATTTGGCCAGTTTTGACAAGTCACAGGACACTAAAACATAACGGGAAACATTCAGTGCTAAACCCATCACAAATAGCTTCCTATATGGCAACTTTAAACCTCGTTTTCAACACTTGCTCAACAACGGTATTTCTAATTCAAATAGTTATTTGGACTTTGCACCAGATTTCAAAAGATACACTTGATCCAAAGAAAAAGATAAACGTAGTAGTTCCACACAGACTTAGGGTACATACAGCGGGGCTTGTTACAGCTTTCCAGTCTCTGAAAGGGGCTGCAAGAAAGCTGGGGGAGGGCTTTTGATGCGGGTGGTAGTGAGAGGACAAGGGAAAAGAGTTCCAGACTTGAAGAAAGGAGACTGAGGTTGGACATGAGGAACCAATTCTTTGCTGTGAGGGTGCTGAGATGTCCAAGGCAGCTGTGGCTGCTCCATCCCTGGCAGTGTTGAAGGCCAGCTTGGCTGGGGCCATGAGTAACCTGCTCTAGTGAAGGTGTCCCTGCCTGTGCAGGGGGGCTGGAACTGGATGGTCTTTAAGGTCCATTCCAACCTTGGCCATTCTATAGCTCTATGAACACAGTATTCAAACTGGACATGCATCTAACCTAAAGCACAGCCTTTATTTTTCAAATCAGTCATTAATTCAAAATGTGACAATTCTCACTTCCGCCTATTGATGTTTTGGTTTCTCAGTAACATTTTGTACTAATCAACAGTTCTCTCACGCTCAGCGCTTCATTTTATTGCAAACAGCAGCTAGGCAGAAAGAAAGCATTTAAAGTTAGAAAGCTTCTCTAACTACACATTTTACACTGAAGTCAATTTTTCTGGCAGAGCAAGGTTAGCCTATGCTATTTTATAATATGTAATATATACTGTTTTATACTATAAAAAGAATCAAGAGAACTGTGGATGGAAATTTAACTTACTGAATTGTGGGGGTTGAGCTTCATTTTCATCTGCGTCATCATTTCAAAATCTTTCTGCGTTCTGAAAAACGTGTTTATGATGAAAGTGTTACTGACAGTCCTCTGAGGAATGGACTACAGCACACAGCAATACTCATCAGAGACTGACAGCACATATACTACAGAAGGCAGAATGTTAGAGCTTCTGTTTTAATCACAGCATGCAATAAGCATCACTGACTGGCTTGTTAGTGCACAGGTTCCTCTATTCTTGAAATAAAGAGTATGGCTAGAAAAAATAACTCAGTAAAAAAGACACAAAAGACACACCTTTTGGACAACTGCTCAGAAAGCTTCTCCAGAAACTGGTTTACTGTCTCTAGATGGAGATGGAGAACAAAACGAGTTATTTCTTCCTTTAGGTTGACAGCACAACATTCCAAACGGAACACGCTCCCTCAGAACAACACAGCTCTTGGTAGAACAGCAAACTGCTCCACTGACCATTATGCCATCACTTCAAGAGTATTAAGTACCTCATTTACTTTGCTGCATGCTGAGATAATGACAGCTTTAACATCTAAGGTGTGAGCACTGATTCTGAACAAAAACACTGGTTCTAAGTGAGTACTGCCATTTACAGAAAGCATGGGAACTGCACAGAGTAAAATTTAACTGCAATAAACTACTTCCACAGAAGAAGCAGCACAAGCAACTTGCAACCTCTGGCGTGTGATCTAACCCAGTGCCTTTGATTCCTCAGCAAGACTGTCTACAGGTCCCTCATACCTGGATTCTTGGCCATTGTTCCCTGAAGAGCCCGGTGGGCGAAGGTGTCGTACCCAACCAGCTGCGCCAGGCTGTTTCTGCTAGCAAGCAGTTCTTCTAGACGGTTCAGCTGCTCAGCATTTGGGTAAAGAAAAATCTTGTAAGCAGCTTCTCTCACCTAATGAAAAGAAATCACATTAGTACAGTGTGATTTTTAAAGGAAAGAAGTGATGTGACTGAAGATCTGGCACTGCAGCTGTGTTCTCCAGACCAGAGAATCCAGAACGTTAGGGATGGGAAAGGACCTCCAAAGATCATCCAGTCCAATTCCCCTGCCACAGCAGGATCACCTACGTCAAGTCACACAGGAGCATGGCCACGTGGGTTTTAAATGTCTCCAGAGAAGGAGAGTCCACAATCCCCCTGGGCAGCCCCTGCCAGTGCTCTGGCACCCTCACTGGGAAGAACTTCCTTCTCAGATTGAGGTGGAACCTCCTCCGTTACCGCTGACACCCACTGCCCCTTGTCCCGTCTTTGGATGACACTGAGCAGAGCCTGGCTCCAGCCTCCTGACACTTACCTTTTACATTAATGAGGTCACCCCTCAGTCTCCCTTTTTCCAAGCTAAACAGACCCAGCTCCCTCAGCCTTTTCTCATCATGGAAATGTTCCAATCCCTTCATCGTCTTTGTAGCTCTGCACTGGACTTTCTCAACCAGCTCTGTCTCCTCCTGGAACTGAGGGGCCCAGAAATTGTTGGGAAAAGGCCTAAAGCCTTTCAGCAACAGTAATTAGGGCTGCCTGACAACTATGGCTCTCTTTTCCCTTTAGAGTTGGAATGAGGAAATACAATGAGAACCTAACAGATCACGGCTGCCAGAAAGGGGTTTGTTATCTACTGCTGTCAACAGGCCCCTCTCTGCTCGTTGACTCGCTCCTTCTGCCAACATCTGCGCTTCTTAGACCACTTCATGTGCTGTCTTAACTCACTGAAATCTCTGAAAATAAACCCAAATGAAAGCCAAATTGTTCTGTGCACGTTAGTTAAGCTGGCTCATAGAACAGTCTGATAAGAACCAGAGACAGGGTTAAGGGAGAGAGAAATAGAGGATGAGAAAAGCCTTATTTCTTTTGAAGCAGCAAGCTATTAGTCTGCCCATCTGTCCACACACAATCAGTCTTTCTCCTGTTCCTGGTTGGTTTGGGCTTTTTCCTAACTGTCCACAAAAAACCCAATAAAATAATCAAAATCACCTCCAGCCTCAGAAAATTCTGTTTTCTGTCATTTACGTCACTTTATGTCACTTTCTCTACATCATTAATAAAGACATTAAACAACAGACCCCAGCAACATTTCTTTCACTACTAGCCTTCCAGCAGAGTACAACAACACAGTCACTACTCTGTCTGATCATGAAATTAGGGTTTCCCCTAGAAGGACAGGCTGAGCAAGTTGGGGTTGTTCAGCCCAGAGAAGAGGAGGCTCCTCCAATCTCTGAAGGGGGCTACAGGAAAGCTGGGGGAGGGCTTTTGACACGGGTGGTAGCATGAGAACACGGGAAAAGGGTTCCAGACTTGAAGAGGAGAGATTGAGGTTGGACATGAGGAAGAAATTCTTTCCTGTGAGAGTGTTGAGGTGCTGGAGCAGGTTGCCCAAGGCAGCTGTGGCTGCCCCATTGCTGGCAGTGCTGAAGGCCAGGTTGGCTGGGGCCCTGAGGAACCTGCTCTAGTGAAGGTGTCCCTGCCTGTGCAGGGGGGTTGGAACTGGATGACCATTAAAGTTTCTTCCAACCCCAACCATTCGATGATTCTATGATTATTATGTTGTAAAACAGATCTTCCTTGTTAGCCATAACACCAAAATCATAAATCATAGAATCACAGAATCACTCCGGATTGGAAGGGACCTCGAAAGATCATCTAGTTGCCCCAATAAGCAGTTCAGTAACTGATAAACACCTCTGCTGTCAAGTATATCTATGCACACTGGAGGTATACACACCAGATCATCGGGACAATCAGCATGCAGACCAGCAACTTGTAAGTAGTTGCCCTCAGCTGTGAAATTATAGCGAATATGCTCTGGCAAGACGTGCTTGTCAATGTTGTTGGGCAGGTGAGCTCCTGTCAGGAACCCATTACACAAATCCAATATCCTGACGTTGAGGCTGACCGCCTTTCTGCGCTGTAAGAGAAAAAGACAGCACAAGGTACGTGATCTCTTCAGGCACAGCACAAGCAGAACTCACAGCTTTTCAAACCTGAAAGCATTTCTTACAGAAATGAAGCAGAAAATGAAACATTTAAGACTAGAACTACAGCATCAACAAAATTCTCATGCAGGGCTGGAGTCAACATGAGCAGAGACTTATAATTTCACACAGGATTGAAAATAGAAGGAAAATGCCTACGTTCCTTCAGTAAGACAATGCACAGAAGAATTAATGAGGAATTTGTATCAGCTTGGAAAGCATTTACAGAACTACATCTGTATGAGAAAAAGCAGCCATCACGGATGTGGATAAACCCTACTGGACATAGAAATGGATGTAGAACTACAGTTCTCTTGTTACTGTCTGTACTGTGCTATTTCCTGGACACTCTAAAGCATTCATGGTATTTCAGCCTTTCCCTGAGGGCTTCAGGGTTTTATCACAGAACATTAGGGATTGGAAGGGACCTCCAAAGATCATCTAGTCCAAACCTGCTGCCATTGCAGGATCACCTACATCAAGTGGCACAGGAATATGTCTGAGCGGGTTTTAAATGTCTGCAGAGAAGGAGACTCCACAACCCCCCTGGGCAGCCCCTTCCAGTGCTCTGTCATCCTCACTGGGAAGAAGGTCCTTCTCAGATTGATGTGGAACCTCCTCTGTTCCAGCTGATACCCACTGCCCCTTGTCCTGTCATTGGGTGCCCCTGAGCAGAGCCTGGCTCCATCCTCCTGACACCTGCTCTTTTCACATTTATAACCATTAATGAGGTCACCCCTCAGTCTCCATTTCTCCAAGCTAAACAGACTCAGCCTCCTCAGTGTTTCCTCAGCAGGGAGGTGTTCCACTACCTTCAGCATCTTTGTGGCTCTGCACTGGACTCTCTCAAGCAGCTCTGTGTCTTCTGAAACTAAGAGGCCCAGCACTGGGCACAATATTCCAGACATGGTCTCACATCAGGCCGGGGCAGAGGGGAGGAGAACCTCTCTCAATCTACTAACCACACAACATTTCATTCTCTGGTCTTTCATAGTCAGACAACGGATGAATGGAATTTTGCATCTCAGCATTACCTTTTCTTCATCCAAATGAATGCCACTGATCTCAAAATCAAACATAAAAAGTTCTGCCACTCGCCTAAAAACACAGTAAATCCCTGTTAAAACAGCTTCAATTGAAAGTAAGCAGAATTTCTTAACAGATTCTCCCCCTTAGTAGTTACTTAGGTTTCATATATTTCATAGAAAATACCATCACAACCACATAAGCATCGCTACTACTGTCACAAACTTCTTGTGTTTTAAGTCCTTAGCTGTTTACACCACGAAGCAGGACTTTTCCTTCACAGTTAATTTAGTCATCTACACTGAAAACATCTTCAGAATAATTCCATTCTATTAATCTAGATTGTAAACACCTTTGCACATTCCCATCTTAAGTTACACTCCATTTACTACAGTGTCATCACAGTACATTAGGGATTGGAAGGGACCTCGAAAGATCATCATGTCCAATCCCCCCTGCCAGAGCAGGATCTCCTAGACAACCTCTTCAATTCTAACATCCCTGATAGCAGAGAAAGAAGAAGAAAGTAATCTACTCAGAACATTAAGCTTGTCTAACCACATCAGCAAAGAAATAATGGAAAGCTAATCACTGAATAAACAACTACTAAAATATTTTACAGCAGTCATAACATAAGCTTTAAATAAACACACAGATAATTTGATTTTGAAAGATATAAATGGTTCATGGAAGTGGAAATCAAGTTATATGGTCACAGAATCACTGAGCATTAGGGATTGGAAGGGACCTCAAAAGATCATCCAGTCCAAACCCCCTGCCACAGGAGGATCACGTAGATTCAGCTGCACAGGAACATGGCCAGGTGGGTTTCAAACATCTCCAGAGAGGGAGACTTGATACAGCCTGCTCCCTCCTTCTGTTCCCTACACATCACCGCACAGAAGCTCATTTTCTTCAAAACAGTGACACTGAAAAAGCCTGCAGTTCTCATGTTTGTTGTTTCTGCAGAGCACAGTTATTGAACTTAAATAGATCTTGTGCTCTACAGTCACAGAGACATCCTCCAACACTACACAACTACCAACTTCCTAATGCACATGCAGGTAACTTAGTAGTGACCAACAAATTAGTAGTAGGGATGTCGTATCTTTTCCAGCTGCATTAATGAAACACAACACAGACTGGTTGAGGTCTGAATCACAAATCTAAAGGCATCAGGAAGTACCTGGTTTCTGGATCTAGGGAACTCACAGCAGTTTCATCAGTTAGCAGCCGTCTCAAACTCTGACAGAGCTCAACATCTGTATTTAATCTGTAAAGATACCCAGTAAAAGAAACACGCATCAGCAACAAACACCAGTATCTCAGCCTCTTGGTCTTATTCATTCAAAGGCAGAGTTTAATATTTACTGAAATAACAAGGGATCTTGGAGAAGATACTCAAAGAACACTGTATTTGGAGTTTAAAACAAAAAACCACCTTGTTCCACCTCCTCAGCAGCAAGAGCTGAAGAGAATCAAATCAGTTCACTGTAGTCAAGGAGCAAAGAGGTAACTTTCAGGATTTAGGTTTGAAGACATTAAAAAAGCCAAAATGCAGAAACAGAAGTCTTTAAGAACATGTTCTGTGAAATGGCCTTCTCCCTCTGCTATCCAGCTGAGGAAGAGGCAGTGATAGCATGGCTTTCCTAGGCACCTGGCATCTACACAAGGTCAGCCACCACAACAGATGATCACACCAACATCTTTAAAGACTCATATAGAAACAGAAGAGAAAACCTGAACCAAGAAGAAAACATACTTCTCCACCATGGTACCGATGTTCCTGCAAGCTTCCTCAGCAGCCTCTCGGAATGCAAAGTCAGGATGGGCAATTTTCACAAAATCAGCCTGAAAGCAGAAGAAAACAGTGAGGAAAAAAGATAAATAGAACCTTGAATTAAACACAACGTTTCACTCAAAGTAGGTTTATTTGTATTTCTACAGTTCTCTGCAGCCTAACTGCTTTTTGGGGGGCTTACATGTCTGAAAGGTTGTGTTGACAACTATTAAACCAGACAATGAATCACAGAATCACAGAACATTAGGGACTGGAAGGGACCTGAAAAGATCATCCAGTCCAATCCCCCCAACACAGCAGGATCCCCTAGATCCAGTCGCACAGGAACATGGCCAAGCGGGTTTTCAGCCTCTCCAAAGGAAAAGACTCTACAACTCCCCTGGGCAGCCCCTTCCAGTGCTCTGTCACCCTCACTGGGAAGAAGTTCCTTCTCAGATTGATATGGAACCTCCTCTGTTCCAGCTCACACCCATTCTCCTATCACTGGATACCCCTGAGCAGAGCCTGGCTCCATCCTCCTGACACCCACCCATATTTATCAACATTCACAGGGTCACCCCTCAGTCCCTTTTTTCCAAGCTCAAGAGACAAGCTCCCTCAGTCTCTCCTCATCAGGGAGATGCTCCACTCCCTTCACCATCTTTACAGATCAGTGCTGGACCCTCTCAAGCAGTTCTGTGTCCTTCTGGAACTCAGAGGCCCTGGAAAAGGTTGCCCAAGGAAGTTGTGGCTACCTCATCCCTGGGAGGCCCTGAGGAGCCCAGTCTAGTGAAGGTGTCCCTGCCTCTGCAGAGGGGTTGGAACTAGATGATCTTTAAGGTCCCTTCCAACTCCAGCCACTCTATGATTGTAGTACTTTTAGAAGGAGGTATATCTGGCATAAAAGATACCTTGAATCTGAAAAGTAACAACAAGCAAGACTTGAGAACTGAAAAAAACCAGTTTTAATTGGCAAGTTCTTTATGGAGCTTCACCTACAAACTTTCACAGTATCACAGTATACATCACATCTTTAAAACACAGACTGCAACCCCAGCTTTAGCTGTGAAACCAGTTCCCTGTTTTAAGAGATGCTGGAAAGCTTTTGTGTTAATACTACTCTGCAGAAACACAACTCTGGTTTCACTGTTACTCTTGTTGTGGCCTTTGTACTATTTTCACATCCATCTTAAAATTAACTGGACAGTCTGACAGCACCTGTAGTCACCTATCACTCACTGGGTAATTAACTTACAAACAAATGAAGGGTTTCCCTCTCTGGAGAGCAGCCTGGCAGAGGGGGACCTGGCAGTACTGGTTGACAACTGTCTGAACAGGAGCCAGCACGGTGCACAGGTGGCCCAGAAGGCCAATGGCATCTTGGCTTGGATCAGCACTATTGTGGCTAGCAGGACTAGGGACATCATTCCCCCTGCCCCATACTGGGCACTGGTGAGACCTCCCCTTGATTTCTAGGGGCAGTTCTGGGCCCTTCACTTCAAGAATAAGATTGAGGGGTTGGAGCAGGTCCAGAGAAGAGCACCAAGGCTGGTGAAGGGGCTAGAGGGGAAGTCTGATGAGGCGAGGCTGAGGCAGCTGAGGGGTGTTTAGCCTGGAGGAGACTCTGGGGTAACTTTATCACTCTTTGTAACTACCTGAAGGGAGGCTGTAGTCAGGTGGGGGTCAGGCTCTTCTCCCAGGCAACTAGCAACAGGATGCTTCAGGCAGGGCCTGAAGCTGCACCAAGGGACAGTTAGATTGAATGTTAGGAAGCCCTTCCTCATGGAAAAGGTGATCAGACACTGGAATGCACTGCCTAGGGAGGTGGTGGAGTCCCCATACCTGGAGGTGTTTAAGGACAGGCTGGCTGTGGCCCTTAGTGCCCTGGTCTACATTGTGCTGGTATTAGGTCATGAGCTGGATGATCTTAGAGGTCTTTTCCAGCCTCAATACAATCTTACAAAATTTCACAGAGCTGATGTGCTATTTAACACAGCACATCAAAGATGGAACACACTAGGAACTTGCTAACTCTAAAGAAAACTGCTACAAGTAAGAATAAAGAAAGTTAACTTACCAAGTCGGCCACTCTGCACAAACTATCTGACAGCTGATCGAAGATCTTTACGGTCTCTAGCCCAGGCGGCGTCGAACATGCCCTCTGGACTAGCTGTTCTGATTCCTGCAGTGCTTTGTCCTGTGCTTCTTGAAATCCTTCTGGGCAGCTCAGCTCTGCGACGCCAAACAGACCCTGCAGCGCAGAGCACCACGAAGACACATCACGATTTTGTGTCAGGGCAGAATTATCACCATAAAAATTCACCAAAATGACCCTAGCCAGTATTGTGAGCCTCACTAAAACATTCCTGCTCCACCCACTCTCCCAAGTGAGCTCCTGGTGTGCATGTACCTTCATTTAAAGATAAATTAGCCAAACTCTTGTTTGGCATGAGAGTTTCCTAAATTGCCAAAATGAAGCCTGGTGTGGGTCTCCCAGTTCTTCGGTGTGGCTGCACAGCTGCAGCTATTACTCTCTTTGCTAACTACCCATCATCTTGGTGGGCCACACAAATCCAGAACTCACTGCCTAGACTGGGAAAACACAGCATGTTGAGCTGGATTCCCTCCCAGAGCAAGACTTAGACCAGTACTGGACTATAAATCAAGGACAGATTTAAAATCATAGAACCATCTAAATGATTCTATGGAAAAGATGTTCAAGATCATCAAGTCCAACCACTAACCTAACTCTTAACAAGCCCACCACTGAGCCATATTCCTAAGCTCCACATCTACACAACTTCTAAACATGTCCAGGGGTAGCAATTCAACCAATCTCCCTGGCAATGAAGGTGGGAATCTTATCCTCCAGGCTGAGCCATTTAGTGAAGAAGTTTTTCCTAATGTCTAACTTAAACTTAGTTCCCCTGCTACAACCTGAGGCCATTTCTTCCCACGCTGTAACTTGTGAGAAGAGACCAATGCCCACCTCTCTACAGCCTCATTTCAGGTAGTTGTAGACAGCAATAAGGTCTCCACTCAGACTCCTCCTCTTCAGCTCCCTCAGACACTTCCTCACTGAACCCCTTAGCCCCAGACCTAAACAGAGCCCCAGCCTGGGAACACTGGCAAGAACAGCTGAGTCTGCAGACCAACACCTGAATTTTACATGCGCTGTGCCATCAAAAGTGCACATCTTACATTCCTCAGGACCCTGATTAGATTCCCAGGTCTCTCACTAACAAATCTACCTGACTCATCCTGAAAAGAACAAATCAAAAAGCCCAAGCATCATTAAGCCACAAGGATCTGAACATCAGGAATGAGATCTGCTCCGGAGGATGCCAGCATTTTCATAGAATCATTAAGGTTGAAACAGACCTCTATGACCATCAAGTTCAACTGTCAGGCTGTCTCAGGCACTGCCAAAGCACAAAAATATGTGTGTATACACACACACATTTTATATATATATATATATATATACACACACA
>VXBP01001733.1:1964-17712 GCA_013400115.1 Rhinopomastus cyanomelas | reverse complement strand
CCCCACGAGGACCAGGGCCTGCACCTGTGAGGCTGCTGCCAGCTGGCTGTAGAAGACTTCATCAACTTCCTCACTCTGATCAGGGGGCCTGTAATAGACACCCACAACAGTGTCCCCCATGCCCGCCTGCCCCTTAATCCTCACCCACAAACTCTCAGCTCTGTCCTCTGCTGTCCCCGGACAGAACTGAGTGCATTCCAGTTGTTGTCTCACATAGAAGGCAACTACTCCACCCCGCCTTGCTGACCTGTCCCTTCTAAAAAGGACGTAGCCGTCCATGACCACATTCCAGTCATGCGAGCTGTCCCACCAGGTCTCCGTAATCGCTACCAAGTCATAATCACCTGTGTGGACACAGATTTCTAACTCCTCTTGCTTATTCCCCATGCTGCGTGCATTGGTATACAGGCATTTCAGGGAGCGAGTCAAGCGCTCCGATTTTGCCCTGGGACAGCAAGAGGTCACCTGTTCTTTCTTAAGATCAGAGCTCTGCTCCACCTGTGCTCGCCCATCAACCATCCCACTGACCTTCAAATCTATTTTAAAGACATTGGTTTCCAGAGTGGATACACCATCCACTACTGCCTCACGGGAGGCTTGAGTACCATCCCCTTCCCCCTTCAATCCTAGTTTAAAGCCCTCTTGATGAGGCCTGCCAACCTGTGGCCTAGTGCCCTTTTACCCTTATTGGATAGGTGCAACCCACCTGAGTCTAACAGGCCAAGATCCATAAATGTTTCCCCATGATCAAAGAACCCAAAGTTCTTTTGATCACACCAGTCCCTGAGCCACCTGTTGATAGCCAGGATCCTCTTACGTATCTCATTATTCACCCCAGCTGTTATAGGGATCGAGGAAAAAACTATCTGCAGACCTACTCCATCAATAAGTTCCCCAAGTTCCCTGAATTCCCTCTTAATAGTCTTAACTCCCCTCTCACTAGCCTCATGACCGCCAGCTTGTACAACCAACAGTGGATAATAGTCTGTAGCTTGAATGAGTTCAGGTATCCTCCTGGTGATATCCTAAACCCGTGCCCCTGGAAGGCAGCAGACCTCCCTGTGGGAAGGGTCTGGTCTACACACAGGACCTTCCGTTCCTTTCAGAAAGGAGTCACCGACTATCACCACCCTTCTCTTCTTTTTTGTATTAGAGGTTTTGAGTTTGTTTTTTGTAGGGGCTCTCTTTAGGGGTAGACAAAGTTGATACCAGAAGAAAAATCTCACAGATAATAGCTGACCTATCATCATTGTAACCAGTGAATTTTCTCCTCTGTTTGTAGTCCAAACTCTTCCTTTTCTTTGCTTTGTCACCACCTCCTCAGAAAGAGACAAATGACATTAACAGAATTTTATACTGACGAAATTAAAACTTTTGAGGTAACACTGAATCAGGCACAATGCTGCTGGCCTTGGGGAATAATGTTACAGAAAGCAAAAGGACACTGACCTTGATGCACTTGTACCACAAAATGTTATTGCATTACTTAAGAAGTATCAGTTGATTTATCTGTGTTTGTAGGTGATAAACTGTAGCAGTAAACAAAAGCTATGGAGACAAAAGTGCAAGCTCTGATTCTTCTTGTTCTAATTTTTTTTTATCACTTCTGGTTGGCAGAAGGGATCTGTCTTATCTTCATTTTAGGCAGAAGTACCAGCAGGGAATACTGAGGAATTGTTCCAAGAGACAGAAAGGAGCTTTCCAAACTGTGTTTTCTCTAGGGCTGTTGGAGATTCATTTTCGAAGACTTTATTTCAGAAGGTTTTGATCTACAGAAATTTCAGTGGATGGTACATGACTACATTGGTCTTAATTTTTGCATAGTTTCTAGTATTTTCGTGACCTGCTTTCAGAATGACAGCAGAGAGGCTGTGGGTATCCATGTGAGCCAAGTGTGTGTGTTGATCATGGTAGGTAATCATAGAGTTAGCACCTTGAAGTACCTTTTTAAGCTTTTTGTTTCTTTGCAGACTAAGGGGTGTGCAAAATGGCCCACAGGAACTGGAATCCAGTTCAATATGATGTGCTCTCTACTGTTCTAGACCCTGTTGTTCTAGAAACCAAACAGCAAGCTTTATAGTATTTCAAATTTATTTTACTCTGTTCCAACTTTTTGTATGAACTGCACAGTGTCTCAAGATAGTTCCATTACTTCACTTAAGGATTTAATTTCAAATCAAAATTTGTGTATCTTGATGCAGTAAGACAAAACGTGATAAAAACGGTTGGACACCTTCATCTTGGCACATGCAGACTAAGATTTCTCGTCTTCTCCACAGTATTTCTGGACAGTCCTAGCCAGAGTAATTAATATCTGGGGTAATTAAAATCAAGTAAAATCGAAGCATCTTCTAATGGCTGTAACTTATATTAGCAAAGAATGAATTCATTCATCTTAGACATATAAAAATGGAAAAAAAAGGAAAATCCTGGGGCTTTCCCACAAACTTTTGCTTAGTCTATATATATTTTTTGTTTATTTCCAGTGATCTGAAATAAAATTAAAATGTGCCTTGGAAACACGTAGATCATGGAAGACATTTGGGTTAAGTGCCTAATCTATGAAGAGAGCTAGTTAGCTGATGGACAGCAAGTGCTGAGCTGAATCTCAGAGCAGCTCAAGGGGCCAGTAATAACATTACTGTTCTTATAGTGTATTTATAGTGTGTTATATACGTAGTTTGCTATTTTGGGGGTTATTCTGGACCCCCCAGTTCAAGAAGGACACAGAACTGCAGGACAGAGTCTAGTGTAGGGCCACGAAGATCATGAAGTAGACCACCTCACTTATGAGGAAATGCTGAAGGACCTGGGTCTCTTTAGCCTGGAGAAGCAGAGACTGAGGTGGGATAAATATGTGAAGGCTGGGTGTCAGAAGAATGAAGCCAGGCTCTTCTCAATGGCATTTAATGATAGGACAAGGGGCAATGACTGTAATCTGGAACATAGGAGGTTCCATGTAAATATGAGAAGGATCTTCTTCACGATGAGGGTGACAGAGGACTGAAATGGGTTGCCCAGGGGAGTTGTGGAATCTCCTTCTCTGGAGACATTTAAAACTCACCTGGATATGTTCCTGTGTACCTTGGTCTAGGTGATCCTGCTGTGTCAGGGGATTAGATTAGATGATCTTTCTAGGGCACTTCCAATCCCTAATGTTGTGTGATTCTGTGATTTCTATTATGCTTAAGTGCTTGGTAGCATGAGAATCTTTCGAACACACAGTTTTAAGTGTGTTTTAAAAGACATAGTTAACCATAAGTAATACTTAAACATCAATATCTTTCTTCAAGTATTGACAACTTCCTTTACATTAAAAGATTTAACTGTTCACAAGCAGAGCTGGAGATATGTTGTGATGCATTTAAAAGCTAGTACTGCTGTGTCTCTAAGCGTTGTATGAGCAGGAGTAGATTCTGTTGCTTCCAGCAGCTGGACTTTGTCCTAGCTGTTACAGCAACTGCCCCAATTATGTGAAGTAACCACAAGATGGTGTATTAACACTAGCAATTGGCATTCATTTTCCAGGCAAATTCTGAGCTGGGGGACTGAAAAAGTCCTTTCTATTGAGCGTTGAAAAAGTACTAATATTTTTATGTTGAAATTTGCGCCAACATCTTCTGTAAGATCTATTGATTACGCCTCACATGAAATGTTTCTATCCCATCCATTTATGCAGCTGTGTGTTTATCTCCAGTTGCTGTAGTAATTATTAATAATGTGTCTTTCAAATCCTGGAGCACTCGTCTGCTCAAAGATGATTAATGGCCCATGGTGTCACAAAAAAAGTGCCATTTTATCCTGCGTTATGAAAAGCCTTAGGCAGTGAAGACATGATAATCAGTTTGTTCAAAATATTTTCCATCTAGTATATATCAGCACATAGTGACAAATCCATTCATATTCCCAATCTTGTAGTAATCCACTGGTGTAATCCACCTGGAACTTCAAGTTAATTCTATGTAATGCACATCATTATTTATCCTTATTTATGGTGTAAGAGGAACTTGTGTTCATCAGCCTATGTTTATTTTCTTACCAAAAGAATTTTAGAATATTTCACGGTTTAAGACTTTACAGCTCTTTTAAACAACCTACATTTTTCATCTCTTCATTAGTTTTGCTGATGTCATGGAGCCCTAGAATCTGATACACACAGTAAAATATTTTTGATGGTGTTTGTTTTTAAAAGTGACTGTCAATAACTTCAGTAATTAAACACCATGACGTTAAAATTCTGTCTACTTTTATGTTATTTAATCCCTTTTTACTTCAATATTTTAGATGATACTGAAAAAAAAATCAGTGAGCCAGATTTTACTTTGAAATTGTCTGCGCAGAAGCAAATGAAAATATTAGGTGTTTGGATGAGAGTAAACCACTCTTTACACTATCTCACTTCATAGCGTTGGTGCAAATGCATAGCTTTTGTTAGTGAAATGAATCAGGAATACTGTGCTCATGCTGGGCAGTCACCATACTTCACAGAAGAGGTCATTTAAACCCCTGGGAAAAAGACTGTAGCTAAGTGGCTGCAGACCAACCTGCAGCTGTAGCATTATTGCATCCAGTAATGGAAATGTGTGAATTTGTTGCTGGCTGACATCCAGGTGCAAGCAGAATCTTTTTGCAGCCTGGCACTCAAGTGCTAGAAACCTGCATTATTATCAAAACAGCATTATCCTCTCTAGTTGTGCAGAAAAGTTTGTAATTCTTGTAGATGTTCTAATGAAGTTAGAAAACCACATAAATCTCTGGAGGTGGCTATTTCTAGATGAAGAAATATGTGAAGTTAACCAAGGATGTCTCAGTAAAGATAGCTGTCTTCTTGTAAGTAGTTTGTACAGTATTGTAAATATACGGTACAGAAGAGTAAGGATTCTGGACTGCATAAATAGGGCAAACTAGATGTTCAAGCAAAATCACACAAGTAGATTCTCACAGCAAAAAAAATGATATCAAACTGTCCATATATTTTTATCTCCACTTATATTGCTGCTTCCTGTAAATAAAGGCCAGTTATATAACTATTTCTGGCAATATCTCAGTTTGGTACTGTTTTTTTGTAGTGATGGAAATTAATTTAAAGCATTCCTGTCAAAAAGCTTTGGTTCTTTTTCTATTAATCTAATGCTTTAAGAATATAATTTAGTTTAAATTTTAAATGTCAGTGGTATCATAGACATAATTTAGTTCCAAGCCCCATGCCATAGGCAGAGACACATCCCACTGGACCAGGTTGCCCTGAGCCGTGTGCAACCTGGCCTTCAATACTTCTGGGAAGAAGTCCTCCACAATTTCTCCAGGCAACCTATACCAGTGCCTCACAATACTGAGAAATTTCTTCCTAAGACCCAATCTAAATTTACTCTTCTCAGTTTGAAACCATTGCCCCTTGTCCTATCACTGGAGTCTGTTGTAAGAAGTCCCTCTGCTACTTTCCTGTAGGTTCTCTTCAGGTACTGGAAGTCTGCTACCAGGCACCCTCAGAGCCTTTGCTTCTCCAGGCTGAACAGCCTGAATTCCTTCAATCTGTCTTCATAAGAGAGGTGCTGCTGCTCTCTGATCACTCTTGTGACCCTCCTCTGGACTTGCTCTAACTGTCCCATGTCTTTCTTGTATTGAGAACTCCAGAACTGGACATAGTACTCCAGCTGAGGTCTCACAAGGGCAGAGTAGAGGCAGGGAATCACCTCCCTTGACCTGCTGATGACACTTCTTTTGATACAGCCAGGGTATTGTGTTTCTAAAACATACAAATTAATTATCCATTTATTTAATTAAGTAGCAGGAGCAGCCAGAAAAAAAAAACCCAAACCAAAAATTAACAATCTTCTAAGAAAATTACAGCCTCATTAAAATTATTCTGTATTCTGTGTTTGTAAAGCAAGCGATACTGACAAATTTACTTGGGCCCATCAATGTTCTGAAAATGCAAAATGCTGTTCTTATTTTACCATGCCTCTGCAGTCTTCCAGTCATGGAAGTATCTAAATTCACACAGGTACACATTAGAAATCAAGCTTCTTACTAACATACTTTTCTATGGTAAATATTCTGAAACTGATCAAAACATCTTCAGTCTTTTTCTGGGCGTCAGTTTAGATTAACTGCACAAAAAATAACTGGTATTGATTTGGCACAAGTCATCAGATATAGCCGTCCAATGTAAAAAATCATCTGTGTAGCACAGCAATTTTAGTGAAGCGAGTAAGTAGTCTTTGGGTGGGGAAAATCCATGATACTGAGCAGCTGTTAGAGGCAGATGGCTACCACTGGTAGACTCACCTACACAAACTGAATAACAACAGAAAGATTTCTTTCTGAATTCTAGAGTAGCTTAAACAGCAGGAGTTCTTTTAGACTTTCCTCTGGTTTAGAATTCCTTTGACATCGTGTGGTAGCAGCTGTGGAGAATCCATGAAAAACAGCAGACAAAGCTGTTATGAAAATTGAAAGCAAATATGACACATGGGGATGGTTCAAAACTGCACTAAGGGAGGTTTGGAATTAACAAGAGAGTTGTTAAACAAACTGTTCCAAGCATTGCAATAGGATTCATGGAGAGGGAGTTGATGCCCCAGCCCCATCAGCATTTAAGATTTTCAGTGCTTACCAACATGCTTTAACTTCGATCAGTCCAAAACTAGTCAGGTAGATGAACTACACTACAGTTTTATCTCCCTTCTGAGTGAGATTATTCTATTCCATGCCATACCACTCCATTTTATTCCATTGCAATGGCATATGTCATTCATCCCACTGACTTTGCTGGAATGATGTCTTCTGTCTATAGGAAAAGAATGAGTATTTTTAGGAATAAAAATTGTCAGAATTCCAAAATCATTTGCAGTTCCAAAATCTGCATGGATTACATGAATCCTTTAATTCACATGCTGTACCATTTTCTGTGTTTCAGTAATATATCTTAAAAATATCCTCCTGACACTTAAGTATTTTCTATTGACTATAGAAAGTATAAGCCAAATGCTCTTGCTTCAGTAATACAGTCATCTGTGGTTGCTATTCTGAAACAAATCCAGCTGGAAAATTATGGTCCAAATTTCTGTACATAAATGCTAAAAAACCTGCAACAAAAGCACCAAACCAGGAGAGAGGTATGGAAGTACACGTGGTGACAAAATTACACTATCAAAAATGTCCTAGGAGAATATTAAAAGCTTTAATTGTTTGTATTTCATTGAACTGAGATATCATTACATCAGTTATGTCTCTTTATCAGAGACTTTAACAATGCCAGCATTAGAAGAGATGCCTTGTCTGGTGGCAGTGCTTTGCTTCTGTGATGAACAGTTGCCACACTACTGCATTGCACATGTTCTTCCTTCTGATTATTTTAAGACAAATTCTGAGTCAACTACCTAGTGAATACTGATTTCCTTTTTTGAAAAAAAGGAGATATATGTAGTGAGTAACATGCCTCTGTTGCAATTAGTTAACTGCTCTGGTAATCAAATAATTCCTTTCCTGCTCAATCTGAAAACAAAATGAAAGCTGTAAGATTTCTACAGGAAACAGGAACATTATCCAGGATCATAGAATCATAGAATCATTAGGTATTGGAAGGAACCTTGAAAGATCATCCGGTCCAATCCCCCTGACACAGCAGGATCACCTAGACCAAGTCACACAGGAACGTATCCAGGCATGTTTTAAATGTCTCCAGTGAAGGAGACTCCACAACCTCCCTGGGCAGCCTGTTCCAGCACTCAGTCACCCTCACTGTGAAGAAGTTCCTTCTCATATTTATGTAGAACCTCCTATGTTCCAACTTACACCTATTGCCCCTCATCCTATCACTAGATGACATCGAGAAGAGCCTGGCTCCATCCTCCTGACTCCCACCCTTCAATGGAGTTTCATCCTGCGGTGTCCTAATGGATTTTCTTCCTTTCTCATTTTAATTTTATTGGATATTGCTGACTACCTATCCAACCCATTAAATAACGTTATTTCTACAGTAACAATTTACAGCTACTGTTTCTACTTTTGTCACACAGGGACTTGCAAAAATAAATATAAACATGGCAATTGATGATGTTACTGATCATGTTCCTTGCAAAGCAGAAATAAAATGAAACGGCAAAGAAGGAAAATTATGACAGATTATGGAAAAAGTAGGCAAGCTTTTAGAAGGTAAAGATTTTTCTAATGTGTAGCCTTAATTAGTATCTTGGAAACTTAGAAGCTAATGCTGACAGTATTGAGCTTTTGAATTTTGTGACCATGTTGCAGAATCACAGAATCACAGAACAGAACATTAGGGACTGGAAAGGACCTCAAAAGATCATCAAGTCCAATCCCCCTGCCCACAGCAGGATCACCCAGACCAAGTAACACAGGACCATATCCAGGTGGGTTTTAAATGTCTTCAGAGATGGAGACCCCACAACTCCCCTGGGCAGCCCATTCCCGTGCTGTGTCACCCTCACTGTGAAGAAGTTCCTTCTGATACTTATGTGGAACCTCCTGTATTCCAGCTCACATTCACTGTTACTTCTCCTATAATTAAATGACATTGAGAAGAGCCTGGCTCTATCCTCCTGACACCCACCCTTCATTTATCAACATTAA
The DNA here is from genome assembly GCA_013400115.1 of Rhinopomastus cyanomelas. Lineage (NCBI taxonomy): Eukaryota > Metazoa > Chordata > Aves > Bucerotiformes > Rhinopomastidae > Rhinopomastus > Rhinopomastus cyanomelas. The sequence goes on along the minus strand of VXBP01001733.1, from coordinate 9,117 downwards.
TGAGGTCACCCCTCAGTCTCCTTTCCTCCAAGCTAAAGAGACCCAGCTCCCTCAACTTTTCCTCATAAGGGAGATATTCTACTCCATCATCTTCATGGCTCTGTTCTGACCTCTCTCCAGCAGTTCTGTGTCCTTCTTGAACTCACAGGCCCAGAACATTAGGGATTGGAAGGGACCTCAAAAGATCTAGTCCAATCCCCCTCGCCAGAGCAAAATCACCTAGATCAAGTGGCAAAACCACATAGACTTGAGGAAGTCTCCTATTCCTGGAGATTTGGGGTTGTTCACTGTAGAGCAAGATGTGCCACAGTCACAACCCCTGAGATCCCCGATGCTGCAAACCACTCACTTTCCTGCAGCCTATTAACACCATTCGGAACAACCACACCAGCAGTGCGGGTTTAATTGGGGCATCTGCATTACAGGTGCCCTAAAACTGTAGTGTGCTCATCACCAAAGGTCACAGCAACTGTGGTGACAAAACCCTAACCAACCATGATTGCACACTGTCTGGAATTACAAAAGGGTGTTATTTTCTGCCCACAAGCACTGAGCAGCAGCCCCTGCTGTGGTCCTGCTCGCTCTGAACAAAGTTTCGCACAGATCTGACAAGAGGGCTGAAGCCCCAAAGACACATTAACTCCCATAAGCTGTGAAAGCAGGTAGGAGGGACAGGGAAAGCCTCACTGCGTTGGAGGCAGGGCTATGCTCGGTGTGAGTTTATCCCTGTCAGATACTGAAGAAATCATGCCAAGTTCAAACCTCAAAGCCCAATACACTTCAAGTTAGTTTTCAACGGTGGCCACAAGCATGAAGCTCGGCTGGTACAAAGCCCCACTGCCTTTTAGTGTCATATTTGTTCCTTTCCTCATCTCTCTGGACTTCGAAATCCTTAAGCTGAAAGAAGGTACAAAAGCCACTAATAAACCTGTTCCCCACCCTTCTGGCCTTCAAGAATTAGTTTGGGCACCAGTCTTATCTCTAGCAATTTTTGGTTCCCACAACTTCTACAGGAATCCCCTTTTACCTACAGAGCTGTTATGTTCTGTTTACACCACTTGTGTAGGACTATCTGCAGGCAGTGAAGCCAATCGAGCTGGAGTTCTAGCAGAGGAGCAGTAAGAAGCACCAGAACAGGTGTCAGTACGTTGGCAGTGTCACAGCATGGAGATGCAGAACAGGTACTGCTGGAATTACAGCCTAAAGCACTAGGCAGCAAGAGGCTGCTGCCTTGTGAAGCTTAGCTTGCTAGTTTTATACAAAACTGTCACTGAGTGCTGCCTCATTTCCAGAGCCACTGGAGTGGAGCCAGAGAGTCATTGGCCACTGGAATGGCCTGCCCAGGGAGGTGGTGGAGTCGCCAACTCTGGAGCTGTTCAAGGCAGGATTGGACGTGGCACTTGGTGCCATGGTCTAGCCTTGAGCTCTGTGGTGACAGGTTGGACTTGATGATCTATGAGGTCTCTTCCAACCTTGATAATACTGTGATACTGTGATACTGTGAGCCAGTTTTCTAGTTCTCTAAGCAGCCTCCTTCACCTCTTATTTCTTTACATTGCTCAAGGAACAAATTCAGAGCGGGTCCTGTAACTACTCTCCAGTGCTGAGGAAGCTAATACAGACTGTTATTAGCCACAACAGTCAGAGCTTTCAAGTGCAGTCACTGCAGTGACAATTAGCAGAATAGCAAGCTGAGAATTTAAATTGCTCATGTGGTCCAGCTACTACTACTATGCGATTTTAAAATACAGTGAAGCAAATAAATGTTTCCAGTAATGTTTCTTGCCAAATCTAAGAGAGACATAAGAATGACCAGAGCCCCAGGCAACCCACTGCCCACTCAAGTGGCCAAAGGTAAACATGAGGGGTGAGGGTGTTGGAGAGGCAAAGGCATTAACTGCGCCGTCTTCACTCCTCCACCTGTCTGGTCTTCAAGTCTTAGTTTGGACACCAGTCTCATATCTATGTAGAGGTCTTTCCCTTCTCTCAAACTTCAGCTAGCTTTTGTCAGGAACCTGTGCACGTACCAAGGCCTAGAGCCCAGCAGGCAGCTAAGCACAACATAGCCACTTGCTCACATGGACCAGGGAATAGTAAAACAAGAGTAAAATTCTCATGAGCTGAGAAAAAAAAATAACTGAAACACAAGTGGAAAAAGAGAAAGAAAACAAAACAAGTGATGCAAATGTAATCAATCACTCAAAAGCTCCTGTGGGTAGACTGGTGCACAGCTAGTTCCTGAGCGGGTTGACCTTCTGAAGCCTCTTCTCTCCTTTTTCACTTTAGAGCCTGATGCCAGACAAGCATGGAGGTGGGAATCCTTTGTTTCATGGCCTGGGGATGTTCCAACCTCCTGCACACCCTGTCTGTTGATTGCATGTTGGGTAGGGAGAGACATAGAGAAGGACAGGACACTGTAAACAGGCTGGACACTGAAAGTTACCCCTGGAGGTGGTAATGAGGAGCTACCAACTCTTGGTTGTTTTGGTCTGGACAACTCCACGTTTCATGGGACATTCTCCAGTCTCACATCAGTACTCATGTCACTGTGAGATGGCCAACTACCCAAAGGCAGACAGAGTCCAGCTGTGAGTCTGCTAGCACAGTCCCCGACAGAGGCAGCCTGTTCCACCACAGACAGAGAGCAGGCAGGGTCTGGAACAGCTACCTCTTATTCTAAGTTGCTGTCTCTTCAGGGTATCAATTCAAACTTCCAGAAGCAGAAACAAAGGACAAGAGATGTCTTAAGTCTTTTGTATCTGTTCTGTCATGTAGGTGTCTGGTTTTGTATCTGTAAAAATCTGTGGAAATGGAAAAGATTAAATAGCCTGTACAGGAACAACAACAACAACAACAACAAATCAGGATTCATTTTAAAATTAAATGTCAGGTATCTCTTTCTCACTTTGTCTTGCCATCTAGGTTCCTATTTGACACAGTAAATTCTTGTGCATCCATTCCTAGCACTTCTTTCTGGGAAAATTGTTAAAATAATTTGTTTGGTTTTTTTATCAAATTATCAAATAAGTGTTGCACCTACCCTGACTGCCTGTGTCTGTTTGTGTACTGGTGAAAGCTAGAAGTGCAGCCTGCCCCTGCCCCAGGGCTTGTCTTACAGTGACTATGTCTGGCCTGGGATGATGTAGCCCGATGGCCTTAGGGCAGCCTGCTAGTAAAGAGCTTTGAGGAAAAGAACAAGGTAACTCCTTCACTCAGAAGATGTATTTCAGCTCAGGATCTCATCTTTCACCTGCTTGCTTCCAAACTTTCTGTGCAAGATGGATCCATCCTTGCTGCAATGTGTGTGCAAGATGGAAAAGGTCAGGAATCCACTAAAAATCTCAGAACTCATTTCCATTATTTATTGGAAATTGTTCTTACCGTTTCATCCTATGATATAACACATTCATTTATTCCTCTGAAAAACTAAAATATCTAATTTGAAAGCTCCTTGAATCTCTAAGTTTGTATGCATTTGCTTGACTTTGAAATCTTAGTAAAAATTTTAAGCAATAATTTTTTTAAAGTATTCTGTATGTGAAATCTATCATGAGATGAATAGATACTTCTCCTGGGCAACAAGCAGATGTTGCTTTTTCAAGTGCACTTCAGAAACTTTGTCCTAAGGAGAGGTCTCGAAAGCTCTGTGTTTTATCATTTGATTGTTGCATTTTTAATCACTTGCTAAAGGCGGTACATTTTCCGCTATCATCTAGATAGATGTACAGTATTGTGAAAAAAATCTGTGCTGTAAGTTATAAAGAACTTTTTTGTTAGGAGAAATAGGATTTTTCTGCATGCTTTGAGAAGAAATTGTCATGTATCAGTCACAGAACTTTGTTTCTAATGTAATTCTACGGGCATCCTTTTTTGTGCATAAGGAATTCATTCTCATAGTTGCTTGAGGCTAGAAATCAAGGAACAAACTGCAGTCTAAAGTGTTTTTGTACTGCTTTTTATTATTAAACAAATTGCTAACTTGTTTTTGTTTGATTTCTCCTGTCTTTGTAGTAAGTGACTATAATGTATTCCCAACTGGTTTTTATCTGATCACTGAAATATCTTCAAATCTTTAAAGTAAATCTAATCTAAATGGGTTTTGTATCTATTACCTTGGTATCATAAACTGCATCCATAAAGATAGCTGTGTAATAAAATTGATGTGATTCATGGATCATTGCTTTCTTAAATAAAAACAATAAAGATACAAATCCAATAAAATTTGTAATCATTGCTACCTTTAGGCATGAATATATTTCTGTCAGAAACTTACATTTTGTTTAGAAGATTTTAGAGTTATTCTTGTTCATTTAATTAACAGCCTTAAGTCAGGTATGTTTTTTCACCCGTCTCTGATTCTTTAAAATGTTTACAGCCTCTCATAGCCACAAATGGTGTTTGCAGAAGTAACTGGCTCTTGTAAGTACCATTTGGGCATAAATGTTCTGAACATTGTATCTTGGCTATGCAACGCTTTGATTGGGGTTGGAGCATCTACATGTGGGAACTACAATTTCATTGTAATTAGTCCTCTGGATAGTCTCAGAAAATTGCAGTTTGTTGCATCTCTTCATGTTCGCACCATATAAGGATACATCTGCAGATAAAATGGTGGTAATTTGGAGTCTACTTCTTCTGCTTTCATCACAGCATGCATATCTGGAACACAGGACTTTCCACATAAATATGGCAATAAACTTCTTCACAGTGAGGGTGATGGAGCACTGAAATGGGCTGCCCAGGGTGTTTGTGGGGTCTCCTTCTCTGGAGACATTTAAAACCTACCTGCACATGTTCCTGTGTGACTAGATTTAGGTGATCTTGCTGTAGCAGGGGCATTTGACTGGATGATCTTTTGAGGCCCTTTCCAATCCTTAAGGTTCTGTGATCTCTTCTCTAGGCGCAGGGGCCCTTGACCCAGTGCTCAAAAGCTATCATCTGCTCACAATTGTTGTTAGTCAGAGTCTGACACAGCTAAACCCACTTGCTTCTTCTGCTTCCTCTTTTAATGTATATAAATACTTATAATGGCTGACTTCTTTAGATGGAAAACAGTAACAATAAATATTGTGAAAGTTGTCAGTTACTTCACTGTTGCTTTAAGCCCCACACACTCAGAGATAAATGTAGACTGTAAACTATTGTCGCAGAGTTCAGTAAATTCTGTCCTGACCTCTTTAAAATACAATTATTAGATAGAACATGAGTAAAACTCTTGGTCAGTGATGCACATAACAAGAAGAGGGAAGAGAGCTAGTTTGGACTAATATGTAAGCCTGAGAGCAAACATATGTGCACATGCTCACATGCAAGGATGTTGCTGCCAGTGAAATAATGCCACCATGAGATTTTTGTCTACAGATAACAGAAGGTAGAGAATGTTTGCTGTACATGCAGATTAATACCACTGCTGAGGAGATGAGAAAGAAGGGCTAATGAGAGTGAATCCTTAGTAATGTCTTTGAGTGTGGGCAATAGAAAGATGCAGAATCAGAAGATAATTGTTGAGGGACATGGAAAGGTTGAAGAAGCCTNGAAGAACCTCTCTTGATCTGCTAACCACCCCTCTTCTAATCCACCCCAGGATGCTGTTGGCCCTCTTGGCCACAAGAGTGCACTGCTGGCTCATAGTCATCTTGTTGTCCACCAGGACCCCCAAGGTAATAAGACAAGGTTAATTTATGAATTAAACAACAGAATCACATAACATCAGGGATTGGAAAGGACCTCAAATTACCATCTAGTCCAATCCCAATGCAACAGCAGGATCACCTAGACCAATACAGGAGCATATCAAGGCGGGTTTTAAATGTCTCCATAGGAGGAGACTATACAACCCCTCTGGGCAGTCTGTTCCAGTGCTATGTCACCCTCATCGTGAAGAAGTTCCTTCTCATATTTATATGGAACCACCTATGTCCCAGTTTACACCTATTGCCCCTCGTTCTATCACTAGATGACAATGAGAAGAGCCTGGCTCCATCCTCCTGACACCCAGCCTTCAAATATTTATAGACATTAATGAGGTCATCCCTCAGTCTTCTCTTCTCCAAGCTAAAGGATCCCAGCTTCCTCAGCTTCATCAACCTCGTTCCTCTGTGCTGGACAGTGCCAGGTGCTTCTAGAACTGAGGGGCGCAGAACTGGACACAATACTCCAGATATGGTCTCGCCAGGGCAGAGGAGAGGGTGAGGACAACCTCTCTCAATTTGCCAACCACCCCCCTTTTGATTCACCCCAGGATGCTGTTGGCCCTCTTGGCCACAAGGACACATTTCAGGCTCATGGTCATCCTGGTGTTCACCAGGATGCCCTGGTCCCTTTCATCTACATTGCTGTCCAACAGGTCAGTCCCCAGCCTATACTGGTATCTGGGGTGGTTCCTGACCTGATGCAAGACTTTAAACTTACCCTTGTTAGAGTTCAATCTTCCTGCCCGGCTCTCAAGACTGTCCAGGTCTCTCTGAATGGCAGCACCATCCTGCTTTGTGTCATCAGCAAACTTGCTGACAGCGCATCCTAATCCCTCATCAAAGTCCTCAATTAATAGATTGAACAGGACTGGTTCCAGTATGGACCAATGGGAGACTCCACTGGATACAGGCCTTCAGCTAGACACTGTCCCATTCACTACTACTCACTGGCTTCTATCCTGCAGCCAGTTCACGATCCACCTCACTACTCGATCATCTAGACCACACTGCCTCAGTTTGGCTGTGAGGATGCTGTGGGAGACTGTGTCAAATGCCTTACTCAAGTCAAAATAGACCACATCCACCCCTCTGGCATCATCCATCCATAAGGTTATGCCCTCATCATAGAATCACAGAATCATAGAATCATCATGGCTGGAAAGGACCTCCAGGGTCATCGAGTCCTTTTCTCCTAGTGTCTAACCGCTAGACCATATCCCTAAGCACTGCATCCACCCGTTCCTTAAACACCTCCAGGGATGGTGACATCACCACCTCCCTGGGCAATCCATTCCAGTATCTAATCACCCTCTCAGTAAAGAGTTTCCTTCTAACATCCAATCCAAACCTCCCCTGACGCAACTTGAGGCCATTTCCCCTCATCCTATCATCACTAGTTGGAGAGAAGAGACCAACACCAGCCTTGCTACAACCTCCTTTAAGGTAGTTGTAGAGGGCAA
>VXBP01001732.1:0-11289 GCA_013400115.1 Rhinopomastus cyanomelas | reverse complement strand
GCCCTGGCCTTCTGTCCTTCACTCAGCTGCCAGTCCACGTGACTGCCCTAGCACCCAAACCATGCTTCTTTGGCCTGCCTGTGAGGATGCCTGCTGAGATGGTTTTGAAAGCCTTGCTGAAGTTAAGGTAGACCGTGTCTGTTGCCCTCCACCCATCTGCCCACTGGGCTACAGAATCACGCAGTCACTGAGGCTGGAAAAGACCGTTGAGATCATCAAGCCCAGCCTATGGCCTAACATCATCACAATCACCTTCACCATGGCTCTACCTGCCACATCCAGTCTTTTCTTAAACACCTTCAGTGGTGGTGACTACACCATCTCCCTGGCCACTTCATTCCAATGTCTGATCTTCATTTCCATGAGGAAGTGCTTTCTACAATCCAGCCTAGACCTCTCCTGGCGTGGCTTCTGGCCCAGTCCTCTTTGCTATCACTAGTTGCCTGGGAGAAGAGCCCAACCCCCACCTGTCTACAACTTGCCTTCGGGTAGATGTGGAGAGGGAGAAGGTCTTCCCTGAGTCTCCTTCAGGCTAAACAACCCCAGATCCCTCAGCCTTTCTTCATCAGCCTCATTGCTCTCTTCTGGACCTGCTCCAGCACCTCCATATTTTCTTGAAGTGAGTGGCCCACAACTCCCCCCGCCATGTCCCTAAGCCTACTGGCCACGCTATTCCTGATGCAAGCCAGGATGTCATTGGCCTTTCATGCCACCTTAGCATGCTGCTGGCTCATGTTAAAACCACTGATACTGCACCATCTGCCCTCCAGTGCTCTCTGCCCCACTCAGCGGCTTTCCTCCCATTGCTGTCAGGGAGGGCATGCTGGCTTTCTCAGCTGTTGCAGGTGACTGAAGTAGTTAGTCTCTCGTCATCAACATTGGCTTGCAAAGGGGCTTGGAGCAAAAGCCTTTGGTGCAAAGCAAGACATCATCTCTGTGGCTGTGGCTTGCCCCCAAAAGCACCTTGACGAAGGCTGTCACCATTGCCATATGTATATACAACAAGCTAGGAAGAGGCACAGCAGTATCAAGGCAGGACTCAGCTCCTTCACCAGACAGATGAATCCCTGCTCTCGGAAACACCATGCAGGAGAAACCTCAGCTGTGAGCTAACATTGACCCATGGGCTGTTGCCGTAGAGTGTGGTAAGAGCTCTGCTCATTGCCTCCAGCTGCACCTGCTTCATTCACAGAATGTCAGGGCTTGGAAGGAACCTCAAAAGATCATCAAGTCCAACCCCTCTGCCACAGCAGGATCCCCTAGATCAAGTCGCACAGGAACATGTCTGGGTGTGTTTTAAATGTCTCCAGAGAAGGAGACTTCATAACCCCCCTGGGTAGTCCTTTCCAGTGCTCTGTCACCTTGAACGTCCTTCTCATGTTGGTGTGGAACCTCCTCTGTTCCAGCTCACACCCGCTTCCCCTTGTCCTATCATTGGATGCCATTGAGCAGAGCCTGGCTACTTTGTCCTGACACACACACCCTTTCCATATTTATCAGCATCAGTGGGGTCACCCTTCAGTTTCCTTTTCTCCAAGCTGAAGAGACCCAGCTCCCTCAGCATTTACTCATCAGAGCTCTGTGCTGCACTCTCCAGTCTCAGCCAAACCACCACGCACAGTGTGCCCATCATGGCCTCTTCCTGAAGGTCCTGGCACCTGAGCTGGGCACAACACAGCTCCCTCCTGCTGCCCACTTCCAAGCGACACAAGGCTGGCTGGCCCCAAGACCTTCTGCCACACATCCTTGCGGGGTACAGCACTGACTTCACGTTGTTTCAAGACAGGTACAACCCTTCCTCCCAGCGGGCACTGCCTCTGCCTGTACACATCCCCTGCTGGATGACCAGCTGATCCGGGCTGTTGTCTGGGCTTCCTGGAGCACCAGAGACTGCTTGGAGAGGCCACTGGCTCTGCAGCCATCATTGCTGCAATGCAGAGGGCTGCTGTGATTGTAGGTATCCAGCTCTAGGCTCCCCAGTGCCGCGCATCACGCGTGGCTCAGCCATTGGCTACGATTGAGAGACGAGACGCAGCTTGATGCAAGCAAGATGTCTGATTTATTATACCTAAACATTAGTTTATATAGAGTTAGGCTTAACTGCGTGTTCTAAGCTTATTGATTCTTAAGTCTATCGCTATATGATTGACATAACTATTCCAAGCATTTTATTGGTCAAAGGATCTGATACCATACAAACAATCTGTTCTGACTACAAGTCACAAAAGCATCCTGTCTTAGTGCCTTGGCCTTGCTCAATACANTGTCTTAGTGCCTTGGCCTTGCTCAATACAATGTTGCAAGACTTCTTCTGAGTCCTTGGCTTCATAATTTCGTCGTCCATGTTATCTTCAGTGTTCAATCATCACACCAGCTGCTTCCCATGGCCTTCGTTCCCAGGCCTAATTCAATTCTAACGGTTCCCGCTCAAAGACTGGATTGTACAACGCCTCTATNGACATAACTATTCCAAGCATTTTATTGGTCAAAGGATCTGATACCATACAAACAATCTGTTCTGACTACAAGTCACAAAAGCATCCTGTCTTAGTGCCTTGGCCTTGCTCAATACAATGTTGCAAGACTTCTTCTGAGTCCTTGGCTTCATAATTTCGTCGTCCATGTTATCTTCAGTGTTCAATCATCACACCAGCTGCTTCCCATGGCCTTCGTTCCCAGGCCTAATTCAATTCTAACGGTTCCCGCTCAAAGACTGGATTGTACAACGCCTCTATTGATCCATGCCCCTTTTCTCTTAGCCACTCTGCAACACCCCAGCTGAAGGACACGGAGCTACTGGAGAGAACCCTAGGCAGGGCCACTAGGATGATGAGGTCTGGAGTGTCTGATAAGGAGAGGTTGGGACAGCTGGGGCTGTGCAGCCTGCAGACCAGGAGACTGAGGGGAGGGCTTGTGAAAGCTTGCAAGCATCTAAAGGGCAGATGGCAAGAGAATGGGACCAGAAGCCAGCACCCTTCCCAGTACTGTGTTCAGAGTGTCCCCCATCTTACAATCTCCTCAGCTGCAGGGTTCAAGCTGCTCTTCCTAAGGGTGTTCCCTGTGACCGCTAATGGCCCCTCAGCTAATGGGCTGGTGAGAGCCAGTGCTGGTCACTGGTCGTGTCCCTGTTCCTCCTTCTGCCAGGGAATGCAAAGAACAAACACTCTCCTTGCGTCCTCACAGCACTCCACGCTTCCTTTCCCTCAGCCTACAGCTACAGTATCTGCGAGAGCTCCTTGTGGGGCCAGCAGTGGATGAGGCTGGAGCCAGGGCTGCCAGGAGAGACTCTGCTGTGTAGGAGTCCAGGGATCCCACCACTCAAGTCCAGGGATCTAAACTCAAGCCTTAACATATCTTAAGTCCTCTCAAATCTATCTCTAAAGCCACCTCTAATCCTAAACCCATACTAAACCAGCCTTTTCTCCCATCCACCCCTAATCCTAAACCCACCTCTCATAACCAACCCACATCTAATCTCAAAAACACTGCACCCCTAAACCCACCACTAATGCTAATGCTCGCTACATCCAAACATAAACCCACCACTTAATCCTCGTCCTACAAACACCTCAGAATCTGCTTCCAACATAATCCCACACTGAACTCAGCCCTAATCCCAAATCCACCCCACAAGGCACATGGAATCCTAATCCCCCTAAACTCCACTGCAAAACTACCCTTAATCCTAACCCCACTTCCAATTCTAACTCCCAGCCTAAACCCATCCCTGGCTTTAACCCCACTCTTTCCTTCCCCTAAAGCCGACCCAAACCCCAAGTTCCCCCAGCCCCACCTCATACCCCTCCTACTTCTGATGCTATGGAGCTGCAGCACCACAGTCGCTCACACGCAGGCACCCTAGGACCAGGCAGCACTGCAGCAGAGCCCCTGCCTGACCCCATACCCAGCCTCCCTGCTCCCATCTCTCACTGTTTTCTGTTTAAATCATTTTACAGGTAAAATACAAAAATGTGGAGCTGGGGAACAACATTTCCAACACCCCCCAGTTCCAGGGGACCCACAGGGGCCACAGGACCACATGGGAGGGAGTGGGGGTTGTACTGTGACCACTTCCCCCCAAAATGCCCTGTGGCGGGTAAAGTGGGGACCTTCACACCTTACTGGGGATGAGTGGGTGGGGTAATCACTGTCATGTGGGTCACCAAGGGTCACACAAGATGGTTTGACTCTGATATGCTGTACAGTGACATTTTGCCCCGATCCCTTGTAGGTTCTGATGCCCAGTAGCCAGCAGGAGACAAAAGCGGTAGCAGACAAGAAGTCCCCAGAGGCTCCTCGCAGCCCTCACACAACAGCATCAGCGTCTGTCCTAGAGCAGCAGTCACTGTAAGCAGAGGGCTGGCAGCTCACAGTCCATGAACACACATGAGCACAGAGCAAAGACTTGGGTCCTGATGCTTGCCAAGGCAACTGCTCCTACCTGTCGCAGACAGTGCAGCTGTGACATTGGGCCTAGCAGGTACCAGGCACCGAGGAAAGAGCTGGGTGACACTCAGACCCAGGACAGGTCACAGAGGGGCTGGACCTTGTAGCGCACTGAGAGAGGAGAGACCTGAGGGGGCCATGTCGCAGTCTGAACAAGCTGCTTTGGCCTCTGAACCTGTAGGAGACAGAGGGAAACATAGTTTAGATTCACCTGACTGTGAAGGTGGCCCCTTGGTGCTTGTGTGAGTTCAGCAAGCTCCAAACACCTCTCCCCAGTCCAACCGTTCCAAAACTCTGAAGGCTACCAAGCCTCCTCCCAAAGATCTGAACTTCTGGCAGTCACCACATGGGCTGTGAGCAATCTGACCTGTCAGGTCCGTATTTCCTGTGCCGTTCCCTGAAAGGGCAGCAACTCTGGCCCCTGCTCGGGCTCTATTCAACCCTGGCATGGAGAAGCTGCTCTAGAACAGGAGCTGACTCTGCAGCCTGAAATTTTCTTGCTCTAAAGGATTGCTGTGTCTAGGCTGCATCGACACCACTACGAATGGAATTGAGAGCTTGCTAAGCCATGAAGCCAAGACCATCCCCTCGACAACAGAGAGCTCAGCAAGTCCTCATTTGGACCAGATTTCAGCCGGCCACTCTCACAAACCCTCCCTACACACACATAGAATCATAGAATCATTACGGATCGGAAGGGACCTTGAAAGATCATCTAGTCCAATCCGCCTACATCTCCCCTGTCTGCTCATCCAGCCCTACCTCTGTCTTGCTTGCTAATGCCCGAGCGGATCTTCTGCACTGACGTCAGCAGCCGCTGCTCTCGTTCATTGTGAAGACGGAAGTACATCTCCCACCAGGTCTCAAAGGCTGCTGGCCAGTGGCTCTTGAAGTCTCAGAGACAGTGAATGTGCCACAGCCGTTCCGTATCCTCCATGAGGACCTGAAGCAAATGCACATGTGAGCTGGATGGCACCTTTGCTCCCCTCTCCCCCAGCATCAGCTAGCGCCAGTGGTGCTGTGTGCTGTGCAACAGCACAGAGAGCAAGTCAGCTCAAGGGCCAGCTTGCAGCGAGAGAAGGGCAGATGGCAACTCCAGGAGCTTGTGGTAGGCAGGAGCAGCTCTGCTTAGAAAGAGTATCGCCCTTGACTCCTCCGCTGTGGCAGCAAGGACACAAGATGGCTGGCATACGTCAGCATCCCTTCCCCAGGCCCAGGCACTCACTGGATTATGCACCTCTGTTGGACATACTGGGTTCTGTTGAATCATTGTTGTGACAGCAGGGACAGTTGGAGCATTTTGACATGTGAATTGATGTTGATGGTTGGCTTAAGTGTGGAGATTAGCGCGGGTCGCAGCCTTTGTCTAGGGCTATCCACCGGCGGAAGAAACAGCAATAACATTGCCATGGATGCTGCATGGACAGCTGTGATGGCCAATGGGATTGCGGCACGGGTTGTTTTGGTGTTTAAACGAGCAGTCAGTGTTAAGCAGGAGAGTATATATTTCTTGGGTTTTTGCAATAAAACGGCTTCTACTTGAAAATCATATTGATTTGTGTGGGGTCCCTTTGGTATTTTCCTGCACTCGTCAATGCGGTAGAGCTGCTCTGTGGTGCATCTCTCCAGCAGTGGCTCCAGAGCGTAGAAAGGGACACCCCCTCCACGTCACGGATGGCTGGAGAGAAGAAAAATGCACAGAGGATTGATCCCACTCCTCCCCTCAGCAGGACAGGGCTTGGCACCTGGAGATGCGGTGGGGAAAACAGTCGTGCTGCACAACACCACAGCCCTGGAGGGCGAGGAGGAAGGCAGTGCGGAGCAGTGGCGCTGGCCAGTGCCCAGTATCTGTGAATGAGGAAGGGCCTGGACAAGGCTCTGCTGGTACTTATTCCTTAATGAAGCAACAGTGTGCAGCAGAACAGAGCGTTTCCGATGTGGCCTTGCCCATCTAGACTCTCGGGACTCAAATCTGCCCGATGATGAAGTTGGCAGTTTTCTTCCAAGGATGAAGAGATTGCACTGCCTGGGATCAGGATCTGTTTCACATGGTGTTTTCTTACAAACTCTAACCTAACCCTAACCCTAACCCTCCCTGCCCCCATCTCTCACTCTGTTCTTTTAAAATGATTTTACAGGTAAAATACAAAACTATGGAGCTGGGGAAACAACATTGCCAGGACCCCCCAGCTCCAGGGGACCCCCAGGGGCCATAGGACCTCATGGGAGGGGGTGGCAGTTGTACTGTGACCCCATTGTCCAAAATGCCGTGTGGTGGGTAAAGTGGGGACCCTCACACCTTACTGGGGATGAGTGGTGGGGGGAATCACTGTCATGGGGGTCACTATGATTCACACAAGGTCATCCCCTCAGTAGCAGGCAAAGCCCTGTGTGAGGCGGGGTGGTCTCCAGGACCAGGGTGTTACATAGCAGCAACACTGCCCCCTACTCAGCTTTTCCTCAACCCTAGCATGGAGAAGCTGCTCTAGAACAGGAGCTGACTCTGCAGCCTGACACATTCTTGCTCTAAAGCTGTGTCTAGGCTGCATCGACACCACTACGAATGGAATTGAGAGCTTGCTAAGCCATTGTACTGGTTTGAGGGTTAAAGGCCGAACCCTCCAGAACAGATTGTTAGATTGCCCTCCCACCAATATTGGAAGGGAATATAAACAAGTTTGAAAATGTCAATAAATTGTAATTTTATTCAAAACGAAGTGAATTTAAAAGAGGAAAGAAAATACCAACAGAAATGTAGGGAGGTGGTGTAAGGGAAGAACTATGTACAGTAGGCAATTTGGCATAATTCTGGCCTCCAGTTGCTAGGGGCCTCTCGTCACGGTGCGGCAGCAACAGGCACTCGCACCTGGCTGCTTTCAGGACTGCACCATGCCGCGCTGGAAAAGGAAGGGAGGGGAAAACGGCGCAGGACAGTCGCGTGCCCTTCTCCCGCATGCACTGGGTGCTTGGCTATCGGAACCCTGCCAGCGCCCCGCTTTGCCGGCGCTCACCTGGCAACCGCGTACCCAAACCCCTGCAGCCCACTTCCCCCTTGCGAAAACAGAACCGCACTTAGAACCAATCTAAGGCAAAACAGAACGCCTTAAAGTGTGAGATAGATCCCCTCCTGATCCACCAGCAACCGCTGATAAAAGCTGAACTAGTGGGTAGCGTGCAGGAGAAGGCAGGTGGGCTGGCAGCAGATCAGAGCACAGGAGCTGTGGGTCTTCCCTCCTCTGTGGCTGGCCGGAATTGTCTGAGTCCCACCCTGCTGGCTTTTATTCCATGGTCCACCAGGACCCTCCTACTGTGGGGTAGAGGGGAGTGGTTTGGGAGATACACAAGTTCTTCTTCTGGGTCCTAACATATAAGCCAGCACATGAAGTCACCATTGCAGAGTGGAGGGGGAGGACAACCTCTCCTGATCTACTAACCACCTCTCTTCTAACACTGTTGGCTTTCTTGGCCACAATGGTCCATTGCTGGCTCGTGGTCATCCTGCTGTCCACCAGGACAGCAACCCCAGGATGCTGTTAGCCTTCTTGGCCACAATGGTCCACTGCTGGCTCATGGTCATCTTGCTGTCCACTAGAACACCCAGGTCCCTTTCTCCTACACTGCTCTCCAACAGGTCAGTCCCCAACCTAGACTGGTACCTGTGGTTTTCTTGCCCAGATGCCAGACTCTACATTGCCTTTGTTATAGTTGATTCTATTGACCGTGCAGAGTGCGAGAGCCAGTGCCAACCCCTCAACGCTATTTCTTGAGATTTTTGATGTGCCTGGGGGCTCTTGTTGGCCAGAGAAGCTAAGGGGAGCAAAAAGGGATCCAACAAAAGTCAGAATCTCTCACGAGTGAAGCTGAGAAAGGATGTGGTGGGGTGAAACAGTGGGATGTTTCAACGAGGTGAAACTGGATGTTGCGCTCAGACCTCATGGAGCAAGAGAGCAGCCTTCTCTAGCCATGGCGGGGGGGGGGGGGGGGAGCACAACAAAACCCAANNNNGGGGGGGGGCAACCAAACAAAACCCAAACTCTGCAGTGTGAACAATGGCCAAATAACAGCCAGAATCAAGGGGACCTTACATCACGCACCTCTCAGATGGAAGACAGAAACCCAAGTACAACGGGTCAGTGGAGGTAAGTGCAGGGCAATGGCAGAAGGCGAGCACCCCCATTGCCTGCCTCACCTCCCCAGGTGTCACTAAGAAATACTTATGAGTCCCTCCTGGAAGGCAGCCAGTCTAATAGGGATACAGATGATAGGCAACGTATTCTGGAGGTCCTAGCACGGTTGCATATATCGTAGAGGTCTTCCAGTAATACGACAACCTCCTCCACAAAGAAGAAGAGAGGGGTAGTAGTTATTGGAGAGTGTCTCCTGAAGGGAACTGAGGAGCCAAGACACAGAGCTGACCCTCATCACAGACAAGTTTGCAGTGTATCTGGCGTCCAAATCAGGGATATCACTAGCATGCTCCCTAACCCAGTGAGATCACCTGACTCTTACCCACTGCTGATCTTCCAGTCAGGCAGGGAGGAAGCCATATGGTGTAGTCTGAGTGGAATGAAGAAAAACTTCAAGGCCTTAGAACATTTGGTGAAAGAGTCTCTGACACAAATTACATTCTTCTCATTCCTCCCGTTCTGGGGTGACGACATGGGCTGGAATAGAAGAATTGAGTCCATAATTGCCTGGCTACGAGACTGGTCCTACAGGCAGGGATTTGTGTTCTTTGATAAAGGCTGGTTTTATAAGACTCCGGCCTTGACAGTTACACTTGGGAAAGGTTTCTCTCAGAAGGGAAAAAGGGTTGTGGGGCAGGAACTGGCAGGGCTCATTCAGAGGGCTTTAAACTAGATTTGCCAGGGGTTAGGACTGTTGCTGGGTAGGCACTGATATACTGACAGTTAGAACTGTGTGAAGGGATGTACTGTGAAACATAGTTTTGCTTTACCGCGGAAAGGGGAATTTGCTTTGACATTGGCTGAGAAGAATGTGGGATGTTAGTAAAACCAAAGTGTCTGATTGCCAGCCCTGAAGTACAGATCAAGAGGAGAGAAGAGAACAACTAATCTTCAAACAGCAGAGCTAAGTGGATAGATACCAACATGTTCCAGGTTATTTTCCCAGGCTTGGGTCTGTAACAGCTTGGCACTCTTGCCTGTGAAAAGGTCTTCGGTGTCAGTCAGGAGATCACGCCTGAGACCTCCAAGACCAACTGCACAGACGCAAACAGAATGATAACAATGAATTGTAATATCCCCTCCTGTTGATGCATATGTATGAGAAGATTGTATATAATGCGATGAAATCTGCGCTTCGGTGCACACTAACTAAATTGACTCCTGAGTGGCCTTGGTTTACCGTGCTGGACCTCTAGCATGCATCCTTTTGCCTGCCGCTGGATGCTGAGCACCAGATGCTGTTCGCCTTCGAATGGCACACACCTATGGAGCATGGAAAGAAAGGGGACTTTTATGCACTCAGAGAAATCACATGAAACATGCAGAAGAAATTTTGAGGCTCCCGGACGCAGGACAACTGCCAGAAAGGTAGCTATCATGCGCTGGAAGGCTCATCAAAGGGAAACAACTCCGCATCAGCTACAAGAGTGGAGGAAGAAGGCTCAGTAGGTGTGCAATTCTTGGTCCCAGATGGTAAGATCCAAACAGACCAGGACGAGGGGCCTCTGAAGTACTCAAAAGAGGACAGAGAACTCATTCAAGATCTGAGAACGGAATTAGGAAAAGATGGATGGGCTACTACTGCACAGGGAAAAATGATCATACATTTTGTGATGTTGTGGGTTCTCATTATGGTAGAACATAGAAAAGCCCACTGGGGAGCTGAAGCACAATACCGCTATCTAACCAAAAGTATAGTTGCTAGGAACTTATATATGATAGTGAGTAGGTAACCCAGAAGCGTGAGATAAAACAATCCAAAAACTGGGATTAAGCTCATTCTAGGTCAGATAGGCAAGGGGAACATCCCCAGACAGCAATAGTAAATTGATTTTTCAGAACTCCCTAGAACTGGGGGATACCCGTACCTATTGCTACTCACAGATACGTTCTCTGGGTGGCCAGAAGCCTTCCCTTGACAAACTAACAAAGCCTGGGAAGTTGTGAAGTTTCTCCTACAAGAGATAATAAAGTGGTTCAACAAATTAGCCGAGTCTTGGGGATCAACATTACAGACCCCATATCGACCCCAGGCGAGAAATCAAGAAGCCTGTGTGTGACACTGGTGCTGGAGGGCTTGACGGGCCAGTACCTAATGTTGTACTGGCGACTATGTGTATGTGTATGTGTATGTGTATGTGTATGTGTATGTGAAATTTCTTTCAGAATCTGCCCTAGAACCAAGGTGGGAAGGACCGTGATCTCTGCAGGGATGGAAACTAAAGGAAATGCCCTCTCCCATCTGGGCACAGAGATAAAATCTCTGGAAGGGGTACTATTGCAGAATAGGATGGCACTGGAGGTAGTAACAGCTAAGGTAGGAGGAGTCTGCACACTAACTAATACAAGTTGTTGCACCTGTATTGATGAATCAAGTAAAATAGAGAGTGACATCCAGAAAATCTGGGAACAGGCTAAAATCTTTCCCCAACTAGCATGAGACAGCACTGAGTGCGACCCCAAGAGCTGTGGGAAAAGCTGACCACATGACTACTCTGAACCCAAAAAAAAAATGGTTGCTGATTAAGCAGTGAGCACAAACCTTGAACTTATGAAGGAGCTATTCAGTACATCTGATACCAAGGAGGTGAATAAGCCTTGAATGAGATAGTGAGCCGGACCACGTCTGCTTTGTCCACTGGTGAAGGTGAAAATA